>CM038715.1:31077125-31652125 GCA_021613375.1 Megaleporinus macrocephalus | reverse complement strand
TCATGGCGTGACTTATGATCCACGCACTGTGTGTCGCGGTAAAGAGCGAAACACCGCCTCCCTCCCACCTCCGTCCGCCAATAACAGCTAGTAAAGCTAACTGAGGCTTTCGTCAACCGTATAGGCCTCGATCCCAAACCGGCTGGACAATATTGAACACCAACAACAGTTTGTGTCGCCAATTTACCGCAAGCTGGCTGAATTCAGCATCCGAGGTTCGCTAAAACAAAACCTTCTGTCTGCTTCTGTAATGCGAGCGGTGACTTGTGCAACTAACTGAACGCCATGGTAACCGTGAAACGTAACAATACAGATAGATCGCTGAGGCAGTTGTGACGCGCTAGACAACTGCCAGCCATAAAGAGACTGTACAATTCACACATGTACACTCCGCTGTCTCTCTCACGCGTCTTCACCAGCTCTCGCTCCATTAGCGCCGCGTTTTAAACGTCTGAGCACAAGAGCTGGAGAAGACCCGAATAGGAGGGGCTCGAGAATTTAAAATTCGCCGGCGTGCGGTTGGCCGAGGAAACGTTGGCCCCACACTCGCCATCAAAAACTCACCGCGCAAACCGGCGCGCTCACTCAACGCCGAACACAGGAAATCAGCCTCACCACGACCTGCGCGAGCTAAAGGGGGCAAACAGGGCAACATGCAGCACGTTACAGCCAAATAAGACACCTTACCTGTAATTTTATTAATGCGATTTAGTTGTGTTCGTCCATTCTAATATCCAGAGAGCGTCCGGCGGTGAACAATGACGTAGTTACCCCACGGGTCCATCCGGGTAACTGGGATTTACAACCAACCAGCGGCCGCGCTGAAGAAGTCGACATGGCGGAGTCGGGTCTACAGGCACGTCTACAAACATGTCGGCGTTTAGAAGATACGTGTTTAATTTCAGTTGATAAAGCGTTCAAAATTGAGCGGTCCTCATTGTTCAGATTACATATGGATAGGTTTCTTTAAAGAAACGGCACTTTCTTTAACTACAGAGCCGAACTGCTATCCGGAGAAGGTTGCAATGTTAGACCTCGCGGTTGAAGAGCGAGTCGATGTGATGGACGGTTATATTGGATGGCTTGTTGGCTCTACTTTGTATATTATTAATAGTTAAAGAACAACACGTATAATAAGCTATTTTACAGAACTATACACAAGAACAGAAAGGAAACACCACTTATAAAACACAACGGCATTAAGTTTGCAACAGTTTTAACCCACAATAGAAAAAATAGGAACGACATTTAAAACTGAATCGCAGGTGTAATCTCCAGTTTACCGTCTTGTGCTCAAAACTAGGCATTTGGGTGCAATCTTTGTTGTAATTAAAGCATAGTTGTCTTGTTTTGTAATACAGTTTGTTTTAATATTTTTTTTAAAGTTCCTTTCCTCGATCTGTGTAGGCAAGAGCAGAACATCTTGTCATACTTTTTATACATCTTAAATTCGTTACAAAATCGGATATCAAATAAGAGATGAAAAGTCTTTATATCTTGTTTTAGTGTACACATAACCATTTTAATACAAGATCAGTTAAAAAAAAAAAAAAAGCTCAAATTTGTAGTAAATTTTCAGTACCAGTCCAGAAAAAACACTTGATTATATGGTCAATTATTAATGGCTGGTTGAGTCCTGGAGTGTTGTAGGGCTGGTTAAAACAGTCTACCACAACTGGCAAGGCAAATAATCTTTTAAGTGAAGTATTTAAGCATTAAACAAAATTTATAATAGTTTTTCAAAAACACTGGGACAAGTTGCTCCAAACTGCCATGTTTGCCTTATTGTAGTGCATGACATCATTTAAAGGATAGTAAGATGCTTTATTCTCTACTCCACTAAGTGCAAATGTAATTGCAAATTGTAGAGATTAACTAGAATAAAATTACTACATATGTAAATGTTTCAAATTATTGTAACTCTTTCCAAATACATCATTAAAGTTTTAATTATGCTTTTGCATACAAGTTGGATTTGTGAGAATGTATTGACCCCTGTGTGGTTTGTCTTTGAAGTTTTTACTGCCATTCCTGCTTTTAACCAGCAAGTGTCATAAAGTGTGATAATATGAAATAAGTTTTAAATGAAGCTGTTTTGGAAAGTGTCACAATTTTAGAAATGCTTAGTTTGTGCCCAGCTAATAATAATCATAGTAACTAATAAAACTTGGGAGTACTCTGGGGTAAAGATTTGTTTGTTGTTGGAGGCCCACACCCCAGCAAAAAGATAACGACATGGCTGTGTGCTTCCCAAAGTGGGGCACCAGTCAGTCGTGTGACTGGGGCCCAACTACAGGCAGTCCACAGCAGGCCCAATTTTTAACAAACAGTGGCCCCACACTGGAACCACATGAGCATGTTTGCTAACAGTTTGAATTTTCTGTCTCAGAAATCAATAAAATATGGTGTAATGTTGATTATATAATGAACACAAGGGTTTGATGCAACTTTCAAATTGTTACAGATGTGTTTCACAGCAGATTTACTTACTAAATATCCTGTAACTTCTGAGACTTCATGGTTCAACCAAAACAACACCTTTCTCCTACTGAATACCCACCATACATTAAGGGTTAAAACAACTTCATTATGATTTATAATGTATTTGTAACCTCATGGCTGTTTGCACTGGACACTAGATGGCGGTAATTCCCTTGCATTTCTTATTATTGCTGTTCTCTGTCTCTGTACATCATGTAGTATTCAGCAGGTATGTAGTATGTAATATACCGTTTCTGGAAGGTTTAGATTGCAGGTCTCCCCTCTTGCTATGCTAAAAAACAGCACTCGTTTACTGCACTGTGGCAGTTCTTTTTTGTTTTTAACATAAAGAACATTCACTTAAAGTCCTGTTTTCTGCATCTTATTTTCTGTTAATGCTACAGTGTAATAAGCTAAAAACACTTGGCTGTGTGACGGTAAACAAGATGGCTCCTATTTACCATTTTTTCTCTACTGCAAAACAATAACACTTTTTTCAATCTAAACAAGCTTGTCTGTTTAAAAAATGCTTTGTTTAATTGCCACTATATCAAAACACCAACAAATTGTACTAACTAACTGGAGTTAAGTGGACATCATTTGGTCCAAATGGTCATGGTAAACAAACCAGCATTATCATTTATTACAAATTGTGTCATTTTTGTCTTAGGCTTTGATTAAATATGGTGTAATGTTGATTATAAAGGAAAATCAGGGCTTGCAATCATAGTCATGGGGACCCCACACTATGTCTGTTTTTAATACACATTTTTATTTTTTTACAGTTTATTGTTAAGTTAAATATGGCACATAATACTTTACACAAAAACATAGCTGCATTCGTACATACAACTCTTTGAGCAAGAAAAACAAAACAATGCATCATTAAAGGCGACAAGAACTATTTACACTCAAGTCTTTTCTGGATTTTGTGTCGCATTTTGTGAGCTCTGTAGTTCACTTATCTGTCTTCTGAGCTGAACAATTTCTTCTTGCTGCTCATCAATCCTCTGCCGTAAACTGTGGATTTCCTAGAAATTGGGAGTACAAATTTTAAGTTTTGAGTCTTTATTTGAGTCTTTTTAACACTGAATTACAAACCCAATTCAAAAAAAGTCGGACAGTAGTTAAAATGCTAGTAAAAACAGAAAGCATTGACTTGCAGTAATTTAGTTTGACCAATATTACATTAAAATCTGTACAAATCACAGATATTTCACATTGGGACAGGATCATGTTTATGTTTCACCTTATTTAACAGCACTTCATAATCATCTGGAGACACCAGTTGATCATATTTTAAAACAGGAATCTTTGCTATCCTTCAGCTGTGCAACTGCCAGTCTAGCACAGACTTTCTTTTTATATGCAGTCATACTGTTATAACACATGTAAAAAGTGACTTGGTGTTGCTACATGTGTTCAGCTTTTCACAGATGTATAAGTTAATCACTAATACCCCCAACACCATGCCAGACCCTCGTCACAGTATCTATGGTTCCTTTTTTCTCTGACCCAGACAACACAATGTCAATTATGTCAAATATCAAGTCTTTGCACAGCTTTCATTTTAATACAGGCCAAACTGGATTTATAAATCACTGATTCATTATCACACATTGTTACTCTGTGGTGGAAGTTACACATACCATGTCTTTGGTGCAGAAAAGATCACTTTGCAGTAGTTGAGATGCACTTGGTCGCACTGAAGGATCAGAGCTGGTCAGTAGCTTTATATGTTTTGTCAGGACTGGCCAGTTTGTAGCTAGAGTGTCTGGGACCTTTCCCTGTCTTAGCTCCCCGAGCGTGTGAACACGTTCCATCTCTGTCCCAAAAGGCTGGAACAACTCAACAGCAATCACCCCAACGCTATACATATCTGACTGCAAAACAAAGAACAAGGTGAAAATCTCAAAATGCGACCAAACTTTAAAAATCATACAATGCAGCAAACTCATTCCCAACACAAGTTGGATTGCCACGTTTAGGCAGCTGCATCACAATACGTTTTTACATGAGGTCCCCCAAGAAACACTTGATTTGTAAGAGACACGTATATTTGTTGAAACCTGACAGTGGAAGTGGTTTTCAGTCCTGGTCCTAGAGTATCTCTGTCATGCATGTTGTAGATTCCAAAAGAATAGGTACCAATAGACAATTTTGTGCAAGAACATAGTTTAGAAATTGCTAATTATATTTATTCCTTTCATTACTTTTCTTATCACAGAGCAGCAAAAAATCTTTGCACACGGTTGTCATATTTTAAGTACTTCTTGACTACTTAGTTATAGAACCTCTTAACAGTGTTGTTAACAGTGTATCTTTAGAAGTCATAATTATGTCAGCACAGTTTTACTTAGCCAAAAAGCTGACCGGCTTACCAACCAAGCCGCACATAGTAATGTCAGCATACTAACACCCAAAAACTATTTGCTGTATTAAAATAGAAAGATACTGGTAAGACTTCTTCGAGTCTTTTTTTTTGGAATACATCCTTTCCAAAATTAAAATAAAGCCCTGAACAAATGGTTAGAAACATGCTTAACTGTGTTTTTAGCTGTTTACCTCCATGTACTAACATTCAATCAGGACTCACACATGCCCTGAAGCACTTTGGAAAAAATAAGAAGGAGTCAGGTCCTTTTTAATTGGAGGGCTGTCCAGATTCTCTTTCTCACTGCGTGTATTAAAGCGCTACACAGTGATACTGTTTATTCGCCCAGTACAGTTCAAATGCTGTTCTTACGGCTTTGTATTGGTAGATAACGTGCTCTCTACATCATTTATTTCAGAGAATAAACAACATCCAGAGAACCATATTTAGACTGTCATAGACCCTAGTTTTAAAAACAGTGTGATTATAAAGACATTGCTCTCCTGCACAGCTTATCACCGATACTTTTAAACAGCTTCAGAAACCTGACCAGTGCTAAAGCTCAAGAGTTCATTTTATGCTACAACATATATTACTTTATATATTTCATACTGCTTATATTACAGCAGGTGGACATGAATTACCTTTGAATCATAATGTGAGCCCTCTAGTTGCTCTGGGGAAGCATAAACGAATGTCCCCACGCCAGTGGTGTGAGCGGATCCTGGAAAACATTGAGATGTACAAAATAAGCAGTTGCTTGTCTGAATATTAGAATATCTTTGAAGGGGAACATAATGCATGTGACTTCTTTGGGAATATTCTTTGTTGGAAGGACACAGCTGTGACTTGTTGGTTTTGAGATTCTAGGAATGAAAAAGTATCAGGAGTACATACACAAGTAAAGAGAGGACTAATTAAACACTGACAGATTTGATATTATACAAAACTAAAAAAAAAAAAAAAAAAAAGAGTATCACTAAAATGTATCTCACCTGCATTTCCTTCTATGTGAGAATGCAAGGGTTCATTCTCATTTACTACGATATCCCTGCACGCCAATCCAAAGTCTCCTATCTTCACATGGCATTCATGCCCTTGAAGGAAAATATTCCGTGGCTGTAAACAAATAAATAGCAAAAAGTAATATAAACAAAAAAGTACAAGATTTCTCTCTCGAATAAATTTTGCCTGTTTAGAATTTGCACATAGAAACTGTCAGAATCCTTTGGGGATGCTATGATGGGTATGTTCTCCTTACATGGATAAGTGACACATTTGACACAAATATTCACAAATGAATATTTGATGCATTAGCACAGGTGTCACACTAAGCAATATGGATATGCAGTCACTGTTCAATCTAGAACTTTTTCTCATCATTATTGTGCAGCTCCTAAATTTTTTTTAAATATACAGTTTGTTTGTTTTTTTTTGCCTTACAGAGATCCGTCTTTGCACTTGCACCTGGTAGCAATGCAGAAAACTGAAACAGCGGGGGCTTAACTAGAAATGCTTATGTGTTTGCTTCAGGTTTGTGCATCATCTGTGGAGCTTTGCACAACACAACATGTGTTTTAAAAGTAAAATTCAAGCTTGAAGGCACCACTTTCTGACTGGTGCTTGTACTTAAGGTAATAATGACTGGCCCCAGGTTTAAAGGGGAATTTGACCAACTGTTCAAATCTTTGCATAATTCACTTGCTCAGATGCGAGAAAGTAATTCAGAGCGGTCAGAGTGGAAATGAAAACCTAGCCTATTCAGATGTCTTTACAGTAGTGGTAATAAGAACCATGAGTGCAAATATATGCAAATATAGCTATTTACCATCCCCAACCAGCAGTGAATCTACAGGTGAACCTACACCAGTGAGCCTATGGGTTTTAATACTGGCAAATGAACACCTTACATGCAGTACAATTTTTTTTCTAAATGTTTTGGATGAAAATCTTCATGTTTACATTATTTTCCTGTACTTCATGAACTCTTATGAAACAGTAATTTCTAGCTTTCAGTTGTTGATCCCAAACAAGTCACACAGGTTTATACATGCACGCAACCTTGTAATAAGGCCTAAATACCTCATATCTTATGTAACTAAGCGATTAAAGAGATCATGCACAAGTACACGCAGGACTGCCCAAGCCTCTGCAAAAAGCCTACCATAGCTGCAAAGAAAAAGTGGTTTATTAGCTCATCAAGTATGGAGTTGGCATCAACAAGTATACACCCTTTGGATTAAACCATCACTGCCTCTTTTTGGGGTAATTATTAACTCTCCCCTGGCTGTGATTAGCACACTTATATGCTTACAGGCTTATATGCTTATCATAGCAACCCAGAAAACAACTTGATCTGCAAGCCCTTTGGTAGGTTGTAGGTTTATATATATATATATATATATATATATATATAAACCTACAATTAATAACTACCATATTAATATATTCACACTCACACTTACAATTTGACCTTGTTTTTTTTATGGCAGCCTTCTGGCTAAATTTATAGACCAGTAACCTGTGAGGACAAAGAACTCAAAAGACCACCACTACACTACCTTTTGAATAAATCTTAAATTTACTTCAAAACAATGTTAAACTTAAAAAAAGTGTGCGTACCTTAAGGTCTCTGTGCATGATTCCGCAGGAGTGGATATACTCCACTCCTTCAAGTATCTTCTTCAAAATATTAGATGGTTGTTCACAGTCCAGAGACTGGCAAAGATCTGTAAAATAATCAATATGCAACTGGGCACTCAAACCAACAAGCTGATAAACTGTGTTTAAAATTAACAATTTAAATTATAGAATCACTTGTATTACACATAGAAACCCAACTCCATTAAAGTTATGAAAATAGGTAAAATGCTAATAAAAACCGGTGATTATAAATCTACAGTGTCCTGTTTTTGAATGAAAACAGTAAGTAGTACTAAGTAAGTAGTATTAAGTAAGTATTTAGGTATTTTCCCTCTACAGTGCATAATATTAACAAATGATTCCAGGAATCTAGAAAAACAAGAAAAGGCATACAAGACAAGACATACAAGACAAGGCAGGAAACAACTGCTGAATGCACACAACCTTTGAACCCCTGAGATGGCACCACATAAACAACTGGCATGTTTCTGTAATGGATATCAACATATGGGCTCAGTAGCACTTTAACAAAAATCTGTCATTAAATACTGTTCCTTGTTTTTCTTTGGACAGCAACATTATGAAAATAATGGACCAAAAAAGAAAAGGACCATCCAGATTGTTACCAGCATAAGCCAGTTTGTCATGGTATGGGAGTATTAGTAGGTAACCTGAACATCTGTAAAAGCACCATGAATACTAAGCATATTTTTGAGCAACAATATGCCAACTTCTAGATACCAACATTTTAAGAGATGGCCATGCTTATTTCAACAGGGCAACGACAAATCACATTCTGCTTGTGCTGCAACACAGAATGCAGGTGCTAAATTGGCCTGTCTGCAGCCCAGAACTGTCTCACTGAATACACATACAAGTCTTACTGAGCTACAAATATAAAAACAAACCCTTTACAGTTGCCCTCAGTCCCAATGTGTGGGATGGTAACTCAGTAGTAAACAAACTTCCGTCCCAACATTTTTGGAACATGCTGTAGGCATCATATTTGGAAGTGTATATTCATCAAAAAAGTCCGAAAAGTAAGATATAAAATATTGCTTCTGTGCTGTCAATTTAATACAGAATGTACTAGTAACTGCTGTCAGTTTTATTAGCATTTTGTTATTTAAGTATTTTTATTGTCAGCAAAGGAGCCACAATTTAATGAAACATCGCAGCAGATGTGAAAAGTAGTTGTTTTGTTATCAATGGTTGGCAGGAGGCTTGTTAAAAAATGCAAAGTGCCACATGCTTACCATTTTTATTAAAAAAGTAAAACCAAGAGGCATGTAACAGTGTATCCTCCAAAGGAAGAGCCACCGGGATTTGCGTACGGCAGAGTGGCACTATGGATGTGGGTGTGGACACAAGGAGGCTAGGCTTTAAGTTCAAGTGCACCCAGGATTTAATTTATTTCATAATAAACAAAAGAAAAACTGGATCAAATAGAAAGAAAACGACTAATAAACGGGATGGTTACTTGAGGCTTCAAACAAATTCTTTTCTTGCCGTTACAAGCCGATAACAGCATATCACCGGGCTCACACCGCAACTCTCACTGGTAGCTGAGAAGACCCCCCAGGTGAGAGAACACCGGCGCTCTTATCGCCAGAGCCCCACCCCGACTAGACTAATAACTCACCTAAGGGCGATGTCCCAAGACGCTAACTCACATACACACACATCTGCACAGCTGTTAACTAGTCATGACAAATATATATACATATTACCAGTAAGTATTCATTTCTTAATTAATTTCTTCCCCTGCAGGTTTTCCCCTCTTTAGGACACTGAGCCCCCCCTCACTCCCTGAAGGTGGATCCGCCCAACAGGGACAAGAAGCCTCAGTTCCCTTTACTTCCCATTTGCCCTTTTCCTCTTCTATACAGGACATCAAGGTAGGTACGTAAGTATGACATTACACCTGACTCTACAAGTTAGCTATTGTTCTTAGTGATGGGCATACCCTGCACCATCACAAGGCACCAGGTAATAAGCAATGTTGACCAACAATAGATGAGATTAGAGATTTTTTATTTTTGAAAAGTGTCAAGAAGTAGTACCACCTTACCTGAACCCTGCTACATAAGACCGACATGCCAAAAACATGCCACATTCTGTTATTCATTTTCATGATTTTGTTCACTAATATAACTTTACTTTAAAGGCTCATTTATACTCCCTCTAAGTGCGGAATTATCTGCACGCATTTCAAGCAATATTACCGTCACTGTCCAACTAACTTGCACAACCAGTCTTCGAAAAGTGCTGCCATTTCTTCGTCATGTTCATTTGGAAGTTGTCGAGTCTTGCACTGCCCCCACGGTCTGCAGCGGTATTGCTCTTTCCCGTCCGTATCCGTAAGCTTTCCGAAAACGTGCGCACAAAATAAACACAGAGTACGGACAGAAAGCTCCATGCGAATTGTTATCCGTATTTAACGTTAAGTATAAAGGAGCCTTAAGGGTCATTTATACTCCCTCTACGTGCGAAAATGTCTGCTTGCATTTCAAGCGATATAACCGTCACTGCCAGATACCTCTCTGCGTCAGCTCCGTTGACATGGCTGTTGAGCAACACTTCCAGTAGAGCGCAGTACAGAGCAAAACAAACATGGCGACAGTGGATGAGCTCGTAGTTCATTATTTACTTCAAAAACGACGAAAAACAACTGTTAAAATGATTAAAAATGGTTACAAATTTTAACCAACTCGCACAACCAATCTTTAAAAAAAAGTCCCACCATTTCTTCTTCATCGCATTCGTATGGAAGTGGTTGCGTCTTGCACTGCCCCCAGGGTCTGCAACGGTATTGCTCCATCCCGTCCGTAACCATAAGCTTTCCGAAAACGAATGTATGTACAAAATGAACGCAGAGTACGGACAGAAAGCTCCATGCGTATCTGTATTTTACGCTGAGTATAAATGAGCCTTTACAATAATTACTGAACATGGGACAGCATATGACATTTGCCATGACGTGTTATGTCAACATCTGTACTTCAAGTAAAGTCTGATATGGCCACAACAGATAATACACATGAAAACATCTATATTTATTAATAATACATTATTGAATTTACCTCTTGACATTATCAGTTCTGCCTTAGGTCTGCAGTTCCTTTCCTGAATCCAGTCTTTCAGCGAACGCTCACACAGCTGCATTTGAATGTAGAGCATCAAGTGAAACTGGACCTGTCGAATGGACACCAAGGTCAAAAAATGAAGTAATAAATAATTTTGTATTGAAATACCGGATTTGTTTGGGAATATGATGAACAACATGCCTCTTTTGGATGTTTTTCAGCCCACCGCTGACTGGCCATATCAATATAAGAGTTGTTGTTCAACTCTACTCTGTTCTGACTGGGCTCGTCCTCTGACAGTTCTGAATCGTCCCAGTTGAGGGCGGGGCAGACATCCAGAGCAGAACGAGGCTTACCCAGGAACACGCATGGAACAAAATTCTGTGGGTTGCGCATATTTTTTGGACACACAGCTTGAATCCTCTCCTCTTTTGTAGATTTCACAGAGGTACCCTCTGGGCTGTGTACAGGTTGGTGATTTCGGTCCTCTGAGAATTCAGTACTTTCAAAAACAATTGATGATCCATTTGTGCTTTCCTCGAGGTGTCTGAAAAAGAGACTCGTTTTCATCAAGTTACAGTTTGAGTGTCTAAGATCTACTTTGGAGTAAACAAAGTCTATGATCTTACCCCACTGGTTGCAATGGTGTTTCTAAGGCTGGAATGGAGTTTGGATCTAGAATAAGGGACAGAATTGATTATATAAAACGTATTTCTCCTATTTCTCGTATTTCTGCATATTATTCTTCACTATTGCATATTCATTTTCAACTTAGCAGCTGTGGTAGAAGTGTTTTATATTACTGTTTTTTTGTTTTGCTGTTGTTTTTCAAAAAGCACTGCATGTTCATCGTGTGTGTGGTATTATGTGAATTTGGGTGGTTTCTAAAGTGCAAAAATATTTTGTGATCTAAACTGTAATGTCAGAAGACCACTTGACATATACGACTGCGTTCTGCAAAGGTCAGGTGAAAATTTGCCACCACTCTGCAGGGTTCACGGAGATCACAAATACCGCATGCTGAGTGCATGGTCAAAATGTAATTCTGATAAAGAGGGTCACGGATTACATGGACTTTGGAGGGAACTATATAATGGACTACATAAAGGAAATAGTCACTGATTAAATGAGACAAAATGCATTTATAGCTCTCCTGCTGGCAGGAAACTCTGCAGATTAAAGTTAGATTCTTTATTCTGAAGGCATTTGGTTTGGTGATTTATTCAGTATTTAAAAATACTTAATCGACAGTCCAGCAAAGGGAGTAAAAAAAACCCAGTAATTTTCTGAAACAGTTTAAACGTAAAATGTGTAATAATCGATATATTTGAGTGTACTGGTTTGATGCTGTTTGTATTACATCTTAAACTATATACTAGTGCACTCATTAGTGTAACACATTCAACAATTTAGCAGTTCCAGTGTATAGTTATATTTTTGCTATATATATATATATTAATGGTCATGACTTGTCATACTGAAACCAAACTTTTACACTTGGTATAGGTTACCTACTTTTCATAGCAGGTTGCACATGTTCCATCCAAGCAGTGTGATAGCCAACTATGTTTGGATGCTGAAGACTGGATAGAACTTTGACTTCCCTAAGAACCTAAAATAATAACATTGATAAAAAGATTTGTTTGTATAAGATACTCTGTATAATACAAACATGCTTGGCTGAGTCCACACCTTACCTTCATACAGTCATCCCTTGTCACATTCCTGATAAGAATCTTTTTTATAGCATAATCCTGCCCGTCCAACTTGTTTTTTACCTACAAAACACATACCATAAAAACTGTTTTAAACTGTTTATGTTCATATTAAGTAATTTAATAAATTAAACATTTATGTAAATAATAACTAATGATATCAGTTATATATTCTTGTTGAAAAAATAAGAAAATACCTTAAAGACTTTGCCATAGGACCCTTTTCCCAATGTTGAAATTTCTTCAAATTCACCGAGGTAGCGAGATGTTTGTGCTTGGAAAAGACCATCTTTTGTCCTGAAAAGAAAAAGAGAAAAATGTATAACCCATTCTACATGCAATATTCAGCAGCAGTTTCTAACCATAATAGGACCACAACTGCTGTTCAGGGGCCAAACAAATGCCTGCAAATTTATAGAGCACCATACTTCACCCAATAATTTTGTTATATTTAAAAAAGAGTTCACTTTATTAGGCAGCACCCACCACTGACTTAAAAATCAATCCATATGTATTACTTAGCTTAATACATTTAATTGGAGACATGGCAATAAAAGACCTAGCAAATCCACAACTACTATATACAAAGACATGCAAACTAGTAAGCAGTGAGTTGTAAGTTCACAAGTTTAAAAACCAACCAGAGGCTTAATCCCTTATGAGAAATGTTTAGTACATTTACAGGAAAATTGGAAAAAAAACCCAACAACTTATTTTTACTTTAATAAGTGATGCTGGTACCTACATTTAAAGTCCATATTTCTCTAACAAACTGTCCTAGCAGTTGCAGCAGGATCTTATAGGATACTACAGCTTTATAAACCATAGTCGTCCAAGGGTAATGCTAGTTTAAGAAGAATGCTAGCTCAGTTAAGAAGATAAAGGCTCAAATTTGAGTGAGTGCCTGGTGTAGCCACGTTATTAGCCTGCTAAACTAACACTAATGATACATAATCGGCTCTATTCTGCCTTCCTTAGCACTGTCCAATAAGTTCTGAATTTTTTCAGCCTATTAAGGTCAGAGAATAACATGTTAAAGCTGTCAAACTGACAGAAGCACAGCATACCAACTTACCTTAATGCAGGGGTCTGGCTTTCTGCATTTAAGTACCTATGGTCCTATAAAAAAACAGAAAAATAACAGAGATTGTTTCCTCTGTTCTACAAAACAAAGGCAAAAGTTGATGGCAAGTCACTTACCTGAGGGATGAGTGATGAGCTGGCTGCATGCAGGAGCTCAGTGAAGGCCCGATTGTGCTGCAACCGTACTGTGCTGAACTCATCGCTGATGGCCAGCGGAGAGAGGAGGTTCATTGCTGCCAGGCGCTGTCCAATCACTAAAACAGACACATGGACAATCACCCAAATCACGCAGGCCTAAAGAAGACTTTGCAGGAGCTCTGCAGAAATGTTTTTTAAAGTTTTACTAAACAAAGTGTTATTAAGTTGTAACAACACTTTGTATCGTTATTAAATCAAGCCTACAGTAAAGACTACTGTTGATTTTGTGGACTAAATGCTCATTTACGACTTACCCTTGAACAGCATGCGAGAGCGTGTAGGGTCACTTTCATAAACAAAGCACAAGTGTTCTAGCAGAGAGCCCAGCAGCAAGTGGTTGGGGATGGCAGAGGCAAACTCCTGAATGGATGGATACTGTTTACCTGCCATCAGCACCTCACAGTTATTGTCTGAGTCTGAAGCTGTGTAAACAAAGACAAGAGAAACACATAACTGAGAATACCCAATTTCTTAATGAAATATAAATTAACACAAAACTGAGCTTTCCCTACATATACAATGAAAAGAAAATATATAAAAACAAACAAACAAAATTTCTTACCCTCAGCTATAACTTTGGCAATCAAACCAACAATGTCTCTTTTTTCTGGGTCCATTCTGACTCGAAATTTAGCCTCTGCTAAATTCACCTTGCGAAAACAGATCCTCAGTCTTGTTTGCACAGCTAGGGGCGGGCAAGGCTAGGCTAGGCTACGCTTATCAGTGTAAAACATATTAAACCCCCACCTCAAGGGAGTTTCAGAAGACGATTACAAGAGAGAGAGACAACATTTAAATTTCTAATATACAAGCATCAATTCCACACAGAAAAGTCAAGACAGCATATAAAATTCTATTAAAACCATCTGATTTAATTTATTACATTATTTGGTTGTTTGGTAAATATATGCTGATACCAAATCTTTTTTGGATGGGAGCAAGTTTACCACTTACATGGCCTCTTCTTAATCGTTTAGGGACGGATAATAGCTACTAATTAAGTTTTCTAAATTAATTATTTGCCATTTCTATAATCGTTATCTATAAGTCCGTCAACATATTTGCAGTCTAAAAGGCACTGAACATTTACAATAGGAGACAGGCCAGTTTAATCAGAAGGGTTCTAAGAAATATTTAATATTTTGATAAACAATCTGAAAGGTTCGTTAGACCACAATACACATTCCCACTGTTCATCAACCCATTTCAAAAAAGCTTAAGCATTCTTTTTTTTTGACCAATGTTTGCTTCTAAAGGACTTCTTCTTTACATTAAACTCAACAATAATTGCATCACTCATTTAACATTTCACATCATTCTCACTCTTAAACCACTCCTGCTCTCGATATCTATTTCAGAATGTGTGTTTTTACAAAAACAATTAAATTGGTCAGCTAAAACATAAATAAACATACATTCATATAAATACAGGTCAAAGTGGATTTGGCCCCTGTTCTCTGTTTTTATTTGGATTTCTCTCCCAACTGAGGCGTGTTTAACTTTGCTCAACTTCACTAAACTGATTGCTAGACTTCTAGGGTCACCAAAGTCTACTGATCTAGGCAACTGCAATTGGTTTTAAATAATAACCTTCACGACTGTGCACAAGGTCCTTAAAGATTTGCAATATGTAAAACTGCAAGCACTGCACATTTATGTATTTTCCAAGTGTTTTTCACTATCCTGCTCATCAGGTAATTGTCAAGATCTTTATGACATACATCTGATGTGGAGAAAACAAACACAAAAGAAATATGTAACAGCACCACTGAATCTTAAAAACTGGAACTAAGAAACACAAATCTGATTAACTGACTGCTTGTTTGACTGAATTGCAACATTACAATCAACTCAAACAAACACAACACATTTGTAAATGGATGTTACATTGCAAAAACAAAAGAATAACTCATTCTACAGTGAAGTAAGATAATTTATCAGGTAAAGGGAAGACACATTTCTCTACAAGTGGTTCTGTGGGTTTAATGCGAACCGGACTATAGGCTGGGTATGTATTGGTATCTAAAGTACAGCTGCCCAAGAAACATATGGGTATATGTGCCACTCATTTAAACAGATCATTCCAACACTGAATTTCTCATAATCATAAACTCATTAATTATCATTAATATCATCCTATCAATGAACACAAGGTCACGCCTCTGCTCTTTACAGTAATTCTAGTGCAGTCTGGTTGGAATTATCTCCAGGGTTTCTCCACACAAAGAGACCACATAGTCCAAAGGTTCGCTAAAAGCAGTATATCTCAAACATTTTATGAACTTCATTAAGGTTTACTAAGACTTAGGCAAATACTTTCTGGAGTCCCTGTGTTGGAAGGTCATATTTTACAGCCACTGCACTGATTATACAGTGCTTGGAGACTATGTACTGTAAATCCTGGACAGTTGTTAGTACGTAACATCTGACAAATGACTCACTGTCAAACTGGACTTCATGGTCGTTGTCTGAGAGGTGGAACATCGCCCTGCTGTGTCCGCCTCTCTCCCGGGTGGTCAGTCTGTTCTGTACGAGCTGGCTGTTAACCAAACTAGAACTGAGACCAACGTTACTACTCGAACTTTCTTCTTCCATGACAGCAGAGCCTCTACTTTATAAAACAAAGACCTTTCATAGCGCCGTGGTCGTCCACTTTGACAGCTCCAGTATGGAGCTTAATGGATTAACGAAACCAGTTTCTGTTTTATAAAGGATTTACGAACCGTCCAAAATACAAACTTAATACTAAGTCCAAGCCAACCGATAGTAGTCCGCCATGTTTTGAGTGTCCACAGTAAGGGAGTATCTCAAAAACTGCACTGCGTAATTCCGCACACAGCACCAAAACACTAATAACGTCTGACGTTTGAAACTTAGTACGGCTTTATGAAGCAGAATTTTGATTTAATTTTGATGGTCTAAAACATTAAATGTAAAACAATGTTATTAAAAGAAAACCATAGACCTGTCAACCTTCTGTACTCAAACGCGTAATCATGAATTTGTTCATAGTCCCTTAAGTTTCTCAACGCGCAAGCACCTCAGTGAATGATGAAACAGTTAAAAAGAAGTGTCAGATCCGCGTGTAAAAATAAAAAATGTATTAATTAATTAGGTTATAAATTTTGAATTAAATGAATCAGTTGATATAATGGTTTAAAAATTACGTTTTAAGGAAAATGCGCCGGTATAGCACAACGTAAAGTTATAGTCAACATATATATAAAAAAGGAACGTCACAAAAATAATAATAGTACAATGTAAGCCATTACTCCACACTAAAAATATGAATACTTATTATACCTATTAGGCACCAGAAAAATGCACAAAATATCTAAAACACGTCAAAGCAGTAATTCACTGCGCACAATGAGTGGCGATATGACTCTCTCAAACAAGACATGAGGGCCAAGTCTTGCAAAGTAATCTACACATAATGTGGATTACACAGATTTTGGACGTGTTGGTATGAAGATCAGCGGATCAGTCTGCGTCATTCGAAGGCACCCTCAGCATTTAGCGGGAAGATACCACAGTAATGTATACAGAAGTAACGTGCTAAGTTATTTAGTAAAATGATTTATCTGTCTCCTGCTGTAAAACCAAAGGGTATTTCTATTAAGTAATTGACCTACTAACTAATTTAACACTAAAATGCACGCACACATTGTGTTTAGTTTTTGTGTTTGGTTTAGCAGGTAGTAGTAGCAAATAGAGTTTTATATGAGTTTAGTACTGTACTGTACAAAAGACTTACACACGACTGAAACTGATTAATTTATCCCCTACGCTCGGAGCTTAGTTTGGTACCTACTTCAGGAACCATGACAGAAGCCTGGTGAGTTTTGTATAGTTTTTCCACAGATTATCTCCCTGTTTTTCGGGGTTAGACAGCTGCAAGTTTGGTAGAACCACTGTATGTTCAGAGCCATGCTGAGATTGCATGCAAATAGATTTGTCTGTTGTGACGTTTAATTTATGGGCCTTAAATTTCAGCGCAGAACCAGCGAAAGCCATAAAGGCCATCGACAGACACTCAGTGCATCAGATCTGCTCAGGACAGGTCGTTCTGACTTTGGCTACAGCTGTGAAAGAGCTGGTGGAGAACAGTATTGATGCAGGTGCTACAAACGTTGGTGAGTGCATTGGGCAGCGTAGATGAGAACTGTCCAAGAGGTGTACTATGGCGAAGGCTAAGGTGGTCTGATTTAATGTAATTCTGTGGTTTTCTCTTTGTACTTTCAGACATTAAGCTCAAAGACCATGGGACGGAGTTGGTGGAGGTCTCTGACAATGGCAGGGGTGTGGAGGAGGAGAACTTTGAAGGCTTAAGTGAGTTACATTTGTGATGTGCAAATACCCTGTAGGGCTGGGTATCAAAATGTAATGCTTTTCTGGAGCAGACTGAATAACATTGCAAATTCTATGTTATTCAAATCTGAAGTCTGCACCAAATACAAATCTAATTGGAAAAACGTAATGCAGAGTTTCCCAACTTGGTCCTCCAGGCCTCCCAAACAATACACACTTTTTTTCCTCTTTACGTGAGGGACCTTGAGGAGTAGAGGTGGGAATCACCAAGTCCTGATATAATCTGATATTACTGTGATTTGTAAAATATTGCAGTATGCTGAGTACTGTAATATCATATTGTAGTTTATTGTGATTTATTACCTTTTTCTGATGCTGATTTTGTCCTCAATGGAGAACTTTGCAAACATCTGTTTTATCTAGAGAGAGAAAGTTTTCAGTGTAGCAAGGTTAAACAATGGTTAAAGTTCCCATGTAACATCAAAAAGGTTTACCTACAATGTGTAACGCATACATTAAAGACAGGTTGACTTTCAGAAATCATAAATGAGGTCTAAGTGAAGGTATTGATGTTGATATGAAATGTAAACGATACCCAGCCCTAATTGTTAATGATGGACTCAGTTTGTTTGCCCACTTTGTGACATTTTTCTTTACATCTACAGCCTTAAAGCACCATACATCTAAATTGAGGGACTTTTCCGACCTAATACACGTTGAGACATTTGGCTTCCGTGGTGAAGCTCTCAGCTCACTCTGTGCCCTCAGGTATTGGTTTGTTTTTTCCTCTTTGCAGTTTTGGAGGTTGTTTCTGTGGCTAAGAACATTAGACCGTTTATGATTAGAGATTCAAATTGTGTGACCAGCTCATCTGTATCAGGCATGCAGGGGAGTTGAGCCACCCCTAATTAAAACTAAACAAATTAAGTTTTTTGTGGAAATAAACTGTATTAATGTTAACCTAAATATTATGTGCTACCATGAAACTGTGGTATATTTGAAAAATTAAAATATTGTGTAATTGAATTGTATCATTAGTGCCCAGCCCTAGATTACTTACAATATATATGAATTATAACTCCTTGCTGTTAACTGAAGTCTTATATTCCACAGGTAATAAAAGCTTCAGTAACCTGAACTTCTGTTTGTGCTCACAGTGACCTCAGTGTGGTAACCTGTCATGAAAGCAGTAATGTGGGAACTCGACTTGTCTATAATCATGATGGTCATTTGGTACAGAGAGTGCCACACCCCCGGCAGCAGGGAACCACAGTCAGTCTGCAGCAGCTCTTCTCCACCCTGCCTGTTCGCCACAAAGAGTTCCAGCGCAACATCAAAAAGGTTCACCTGCAGCTTGTAACGTATACATTAAGGGTGGGCAATACAGGAAAAACATATTGTCATGATTAGAGCTGCAACATCTAACTACATCATAATTTGGACAATTAGTTATCAGAAATATTGATTAGATTGTCAGCAACAAATCTTGATTATTTATATTGACGTTTGTGTTTCACACTATTTCTGCAACTTAAGTAGAAAAGCATTTTTGAAGGTACTGCAGAACGTATCTTGTAGCATTGATTTGCTAATCGCAGAGTAAATAGAGAAAATGACGATATCCATGATGTACTGTGATGTAATTTATCACTAAAACATTATATTGCCCATCTCTAATGTCCAGCTGTATTGCAGCATGAGAAATGATGGAATGAATAAGTAACTGAGTGACTGTTTTACCGTACAGGAATATTCCAAAATGATCCATGTCCTTCAGTCATATTGTATCATCTCCACTGGTGTGCGCATTACATGTACCAACCAAATTGGCCAAGGCAAGCGTAACACACTGTTGTGCACTAGTGGGAGCCACGGCATGAGGGACAACATTGGAGCACTGTTTGGGCCCAAACAGGTGAGCTTGACTTTTTATTAAACCCTGTTTTCCTAGTTCATATTTTGCCTTATAATAGTTTTTGTTGAACAGTATGATGACATTGTATATTTCACAGAGCCTTGCAGACTCTTATAAAGCCGGATGGTCAAATTTTAAAAAGAGACACACAGATCAAGTAATGCTGTGAAATGCAGCAAGACAACATTTTTGAAAATCATTGTATCAGACATCGTAGCAGTACAAACCTTTCCACAAGATTTTGAAGTGTATCTGTGGGAATGTGTGCCCATTCAGCTTGAAGAACACTGATGTTGTGCTGAGCTTCACTGAGTTTCAAAAGTGTTCAATGAGGTTAAGATCAGGGCTCTGTGCATGCTTTGGAGTTTCTCATCACCAAACTCATTGAACCATGTCTTTACGGACCTTGCTTTGTGCACAAGGGCACAGTCATGCTGAAAAAGAAAAGGGTCTTCCCCAAACTGCTGCAGGTGAAAGGTGAAAGCATATAATTGTCTTAAATGTCTTTGTATGCTGAAACATTGACATTGTATGCCAACACTTGTCATTACACATAGTGATCTTAGGCTTGTGGGTAGCTGCTTGGCCACAGAAAGTAGTGTAGACTATGCCTACAAAAGTAGTTTTTCTGTAGTAAGTGATAAAAACAGAAGTAAGGAGGATACATGATTTTTTATGTGCATCAGCATTTGGTGGCCCAAATGAGTTTGTGTGATCTACCACTTTGTGGCTGAGATGTTCTTATTCCTAGATGCTCACATTCTTTCATATAAGCACTTTAGTAAGACCCAATCTACTGCCTATGACCCTATGAAGATGTTTTATTTTTTAACCTGTTAGCAACAGATGTGTGTGGAAAAAACTGGGTGTAAAAATTAGAAGGGGTGCCTGCATACTTTTGCTAGCAGCATAGATACTTGTGGTAATTTATAGGTATAGATCAAAGAATAGCAAAATTAAACTAAGAGGTAGTTGTTCTTTGTTTTTCAATAGCAAGACCCTATCAGTATCAGTCAGTATTTTTTTTTTGGTTGAAACACTTAACAGAGTGCAAGATGATCATATTTAATAGTAAGCCGTCATGATGAAACACGGTACTGCCCAATGGGAATTTCCCATAGCATGTCAGTCACCTATGATACCTGGTAGCAAATCAGTAATATTCATTGTAAAGGCTACAACTGTCCAATGTATTTATTACCTATTAGGTTCAATCTCTGAAACAAAGGCTTTATTTGCAAGTATCAGTTTTAGGTTTAGTTTTTATCCTTTACCTAAATAATTCTTCTTGTTCTTCTCTTCACAGCTCCAGAGTCTAATTCCTTTCCAGCAAATATCTCCCACAGACAACATTAAAGAAGATTATGGTTTAGGTGAAGCAGAACTTCCTAAAGACCTCTTCACGTGAGTAGCTTTATCTTCTTAATATGATTTGTAAGGCTAGACATATCAAATATGTTGCCCAGTTATGTTTTTGTCATGCAGTTCTGACTGGATTGCCTTGTGCAGTCAAACTATGTCTGTCTTTTGGAAGTATATGTATGAAGCCTTCAGCAAATGCTCAGTTAATTGTTGCTAACCTGTGAATGGCTGCATTGCAGAATCTCTGGTTATGTGTCACAAGCCGATCATGGCACGGGAAGAAGTGCGACTGACAGGCAGTTCTTCTTTATTAATAAAAGACCCTGTGATCCATCCAAGGTATTTGTTCACTAAAAAGGCTAGTATTGTTAAATAAAAGTCAATATATAACTCAGTATGGTATAAAGAGAGGTTGGAATTGTCATGTAAAAATTAAATAAAGATGGTTTTTGGTCTGTCAAACCACATAGGTCTGCCTCAGGGAAAATGCAAATCATCATTTACTTTATACTGTAGTACATGCTTCATTCATGTGTTTAATCTCTGATTGATATTTACAGGTTTCCAAGCTTGTAAATGAAGTTTATCACATGTTCAACCGTCATCAGTACCCATTTGTTGCTCTTAACATTTCTGTTGCTTCAGGTAGGAATGAATGCAGTGTTGCATGTGTGTTATATATGGGATTTTAATGTTTTTGTTTTATTTTTGTGTCTTTTCATTTTGTGTGTTATATTTGTGTATTTATTTATCTGTTTTGTGTTGTAGAATGTGTTGACGTGAACGTTACACCCGACAAGCGTCAGATATTTCTGCAAGAGGAAAAGTTGTTGCTGGCGATTTTGAAGACTTCCCTAATTGCCATGTATGAGACTGGCGTCAATAAGATCAGCCTAAATCACATGCCACAGTTCTCAAGCAGTATGTTATGCCAGTTACTTCCATGTCCAACTTTGAGTGTGGGTCATATGACATTATATAAAAAAAAGACAATACCATTTTATGAGAACATTATGTGAGAATCATCAGATGATGTTTCATAAAATAGAGCTTTACCATGAGCTTTCAAAGGCTCTGGTTGTCTAAAATTTTCCTGTATTGATAGTAGATTATGAATTAAGTCTGTTGATTAACTCTTTTTGATTGACAGTAGAAAATGCAATGAAACATTTAAAATAATTGTACTGGTGTTTTTTAATGGAATTTTTAGGCTGCCTTTATACTGGCACTGCTGTTGTTATTTATTTATTTATATTTTAAGTTCAATCCCTGGGAATGCCACAGCTGTGGATAGCATAATAACTATTGTGTTGGTGCATTGTCTGGTGCAACTTAACAAACCACTACTTAACGAATCTACTTCTTTCTGTGTCAGGTTTTTGTAGACCTACTGTTTCTACTGCTGGCTCAGAAGGTAATCACACAGCTCATCTGCCTGAAATGTCCCCAGAAGATGATTCTCTTACATCAACTCAAACCCCAAAGCCATCCTTCAGCTTGGCTGGACTAAAAGCAGCATTCTCAAAACATCAAGCAATTGGAATCGGGACAAAGACCTTGAACTCTAAACCTGTTTGTAATGGCCCAGCTCAGAAAAAGATGCAGTCTTTTTTCCATTGCTCAGAAAAGACGAATTCCACTAGACCAGCTGTGGGATCCCTCTCAAGTGTATCTTTTGAAAATGCTGTTTCACCACTGAAACCTTCTACAACATCAGTAAACAAGTCGGACATAGATGCTGAATCTTGCATCTCAGAGAAAGGCTCCACCGGAACCCCAGAGACTCTGTGCGGAAATGGGTCTGAATTCAGCTGTTTAGATTCTGTTGAAGACCGACCTATCATTAAACCAGAGCCTTTCAGTGAACCCATAGGTAAGGTCTCTGATGTTTTAGATTCTTCAGAGCGAGTGACTGAATCCAGTCATAGCCCTGAGAGGGTCTTTAGTCCAGAGCCAAAAAAATTCAAGTGGGATAACCCATCGGAGCAAAGGCAGGTGCCGTCTTCCGCTGCTAGAGATGCTCCCTCTGGATTGTTTGACAGACCTGTCAGTGTACAGAAGAAGACAGTGCCTTTACAGTTCTCGATGATGGAGCTTGCTAGAAGAATGGAGAGACTGAAAGCCCAGCGAAAAGAGCAGAATGACCAAGAGCCAAAGTACAGACGCTTTAGGGCAAAGATTAACCCTGGCGAAAACCAGAGTGCTGAGGATGAACTAAAGAAAGAGATAAGGTGGGACATCAGTTTAATTTATTTTGTCTTATTGCATGGTTCATGTTTGCCTGAGTGGTGCCTTAACATGGCTTGTTGCGTGCACATGGTTATATCATCCTTATATCATGTCCTATTAAAAAGTATTATATGTATATACCAATATGTATAATTTATAATTTTTTTAGTATTGGAATCAATGTCAAATTTATCCAAAGTGTATCTTCTTTATATTAGGAGCCCTATTTTGTTTTATTAGTTTATATTATTTTTTGGGAGACTTACTTTCATTTTTTCAAAGAAAACGGTGGTAATATTATCCCACACCTCCAAATTTTCCAAAATTGGCTGCACCCAATTAATTGTGAATATATTCAGTAATGTTGAGATGTGGGTGAAAATTTATTATTTATTAATTTTTTATTTATTATTTTATTATTTATTTTATTATTTATAAATTTATTAAATTTATTTGTTTTCTTCCTGTCTTTCCAAATTGAAAGCTTTGTTTCAAATCTTCAGCTTATCTCTCCAGGAAAGTTTATTGTTAAAAAACTTTTTTTGCCAACAGTATGTTTTTATTAGTTTGTCTTTGTTTTGTCTTGTTTTGAAGTAAGGAGATGTTCAAAGAGATGGAGATCATTGGTCAGTTCAACCTGGGTTTCATCATTACAAAGTTCAAATCTGACCTCTTTATGATTGACCAGCATGCCACAGATGAGAAGTACAACTTTGAGATGCTACAACAGCATACTGTCCTTAAAGGACAGAGACTTATAGTGTAAGGCTGGCCTTTGGATATTTTGCCTTTGTTTGTAATTACAACTGTGTACATTCACCTTGAAATAGCATAACCTGTTTTCTGTTTTCATCATAGCCCACAAAATCTGCACCTCCCTGCTGTGAGTGAAACCATATTAATTGAAAACCTTGAAATCTTTAAGAAAAATGGCTTTGATTTCCTCATTAATGAAGATGGTAGGTGTATACCTAGGTGCATACCTAATATTTCTTTCCTATACTGTAGGTTATTCTCCAATAAGGATTATTGTCATGTTATATAAGGTCTAATGTCATGTTTTACAGCACCGGTGATGGAGAGAGTAAAGCTGGTTTCTTTACCCACAAGTAAGAACTGGACCTTTGGGCCTTCTGACATCGAGGAACTTATCTTTATGCTCAGTGACAGTCCTGGAGTCATGTGCAGGCCGTCTCGAGTCAGGCAGATGTTTGCATCCAGAGCATGCCGCAAATCAGTGAGTGCTGCTTCTTTTATGCAAGTTTTGAACTAGGACAGTGATAATAACTGAATTGAAAAAATAAAAAGATTAAAAATCCAGCAAAACCCACTGGTCACTGGTTTCAAGAATCATACCAATGTGTCCTTTTTTTTAAGTTTGGCAGTGTTTTCATGTCATTATAAAAATTGTATATAATGAAGAGGGCCTATGACAATGAAGGAAATAAATATTACTGTAAGCAACAAACATAACCATCATACATATGTTTTAAACTGTTTTAAACTTACTTACCTGCAAGTGCAAAACAAATACAGAAGACTTTACAGTCACTAATACCAAGAGAACTGACTTTTGGAAGCCTTAAACGGAAGTTCATTTTGCTTGGCCATCAGTTTACACTGGAATAATTTGATGGAATACCCCTTTACTGGTAAAAACGATAGTGACCGCCAAGACTGGTTGCAAACCCTTTGTCTTTTGGTTCTTCTGAAGCTGTATGTTGTGCAGTTGTTTAACATTTATCCTTTTGTTACAGGTTATGATCGGAACTGCCCTAAACACCAGTGAAATGAAAAAGCTTGTGGTCCATATGGGCGAAATTGAACAGCCTTGGAATTGTCCTCATGGTAGACCCACCATGAGACACCTGGCCAACCTCGAGATCATCTCACAGGATTGAAGGACATTCCACATTCAGAATTTCATTCAGATGAACACAGAGAAAAACACTAATAGTGTATGACAGTTTTGATCTTCGTCATTACAGTTGTTTTGCATGTATACATCACATCGTGTCTTATTGCAGATTATTTTAATATGAAAGTGAACGTGTTTATTTTATTGTTTTAAATGTAAATAAAGTTGGAAAAATTATAAAACGCTTCCTTGGTTGAACCATCTAACTCGCCGTACTTAACAGCCGCTTGTAACAACATTTCGTTGCTGTGGGCAACTAAGACTCATGTTGCTAAAAGAGTAGCTAGTTAAACGGCTGTTTAGTTGAGTTTTCTTTAGGGTTTTAAGTGCCTGTAATGGCAAAAGGAGACAAAAAGAAGAAGGAAAAGCCTGACAGCGCTACTTCAGATGCTGTGCTTACTACTTTAACTGAAAACCGCTCCATGCCCAGCGCGGCGGCGGAGCCTGATGGTGAAGAAGCGGCGGCGGAGCCTGACGATGAAGAAGCCCCGGCGGAGCCTTCAGAGCCAGTCTGTGTGTCGGAGCCTCCACAGGACACAAACCTGCCTGAGCTGGAACTTCTTAACGGCCCTGTTCTTCCTAACATCATTGTTCAGAGGTTAGATACAATCACGCAGATACCCCTCGAAAAGCCAGTTAAATACCAGCCAGGAGTACTGACTAGAGTGTTTTTTAGGTATGAAGGTGAGAAGTGCGGAGAGCTCTTCCATGGCGAAGGTGCTGCTGTGTTTCAGACATGAATACAAGGTGCGAAACAGTAAGACCCCCAAAAGCTTGGTTAGAGTAACCCACACATGCGTGGACAAGTTTGTTTGTGAAGTCTTGACCTTTAGAGGGAGGGACTGAGTAAGCTGCAGCTGAAATTAGTTTTTTAGATGTAGTCTTGGTCTAAAAAGATGTAAAGAAGAAATCAAATTCTAATTTCAAATTGCCCAGAAAAAAATAGCAAAAAATAAATAATTACAGTTAAGTTTTATTTCTCTAATAATTGTGGCGTTAATCGTAATATAAATACGACATTTCTGGTATGTGTAAAGTCTGCTTCCAACAATATGTGATATATATATATATATATATATATATATATATATATATATATATATATATATATATATATATATATATATTTTTTTTTTTGGTAAGTGGTCTATGCGTTTTATATTCCGTTTTGCAAAGAAACTTTTTCTAAAATAACAAAGTGAATGTAACTAGTTACACTGTCTCACAATTACAATACTTATTGACCAGGGACACTTTGTCGAGGGTTTGATGCATGGATACGGCAAGTACCTATGGGCAGACGGTATAAAGTATGAGGTATGTGGCTGGAAAATCTCTATACTCTGTACAAAGAATATATTATGAAAAATATTAGTATCACAGTATTTGTATTATGTCATGGCGTCAGTATCAGACCTTTCACAGCCAGTAATAAAGCTAATGACTTGTCAGGTAATGTATGCAAGGTTTACAAAGTAATAATAATCACCCTCACTTAACAGGGGGAGTTTGTATTGAATGCTCCGATGGGACATGGCATCTATACCTGGCTGGATGGTAGCACCTATGAGGGAGAGGTATGCTATGGCATGCGTCATGGTATTGGAACTTTTAAATGTGCTAAAACCTCTTCTGTGTACAAAGGCCAGTGGTACAGAGGCAAAAGACATGGCAAGGTATGTAAATATACCCAACACAGTCAACTACTCTAAATTAGCCAGAAACCGTTCTTTTAAGTTATTTTAGTCTTTTGTTCATTTGTCATAGGGTATGATATATTACGATGAAGAGGGTACATCCTGGTATGAAGGAGACTGGGAAAATAATTGTAAAGAAGGTTGGGGAGTGCGCTGGTATGTGTGAATCCCCATTTTCAGTCAGTCTGATGAAAAATACAGAACGTATTTCTAGCACATCAAATTTTTTACACAGATGCACTTTTTTTTCACAAAAGTTATCGCTCTGGAAACATATATAGTGGGCAATTGAAGAACAATGTCCTACATGGAGAGGGGACGATGAAATGGATTCAGCTAAGGCAGCAATACAGTGGACAATGGGTTAATGGTGTCCAGGTCAGTCAGTCATTCTGGCAGTTAACTGAATCTGTAAATTATTAGAATGGTTGAAGAAGCTTCTATTAAGACAAACGCACAAATTTTCTCTCTAGCATGGACAAGGGACACACACATGGTTCCTGAGACGAGTTCCTGGCTCTCAATATCCTCTCAGGAATGAGTATAAAGGAGACTTTGTGCAAGGTTTGCGTCATGGACAAGGGACCTTCTCTTATGCAAGTGGGGCAGTGTATTCTGGAAAGTGGAAACACAACAAAAAACATGGTCAGGTAAATCTTTTTTCTAGTTTTCTCAGTTCTCCATGAAAGTAGTATGGACAGGTGTTTAATCATACAATGTTACTGAAAATGCTATATTTCAGGGCAAGTTCATTTTCAAGAATGGTCGCATATTCGAAGGGGAATTTATCAATGATCGTATGGCTGAATTCCCAGAATTCTCCATTGAAGGCAAAAAGACTCCTGATCTGAGTGGGATTAGAACACATTCGCCCCCTCCTGCTGAGAGTAAGACACAAAAGTCCCTCTGTATGCATTATTATTGGAAATGTTTAACATTCAGTTTAACCATAAAGATATTTGCTTGAAATAAATGAAGACAATATTTGTCTGTGTGCATCAGGTGACCTACCCAGAAAAGCCAAAAAGTCAAGTGTTACTGCTTCACCACTTGGGCCTGACGTTGCTTTAAATATAGAGACACTGCTAAACCGAATCCCTGAAGCACAAAGAGACCAGGAGCTTAGACAGGTCTGGATGACATATTTGTAGAAACATCAGTGTGAATAGTTGATATGCTTTGGGTTTTAAAGATTCTTGACCTCAGTATTTGAGGATAATAAATCTTATCTGCATAACGGCATCATATTTTTATGATGAGGATACTCCTGATGTTCCGTGTGTTATTGTTTCAGGTGGAATTTGCCATACTGAGGCACATTGCTTTGTTTAGAATGATCTACAGTTTCTACAGCAGACTTGGGCACGACCACTCTCCAGACAACACTTTCCCACTCACTCGTTTACAGTTTTGGCGCTTTCTTAAGGATTGTGGCGTCCATCATCATGGAATAACGCTAGCACAAATGGACCGCCTCATTTATGGTAAATACAACTTAATCGGCTAATTTATCCAACAAGTACAAGATATCTGTGTACCACTTGTCTGGTGTCATAGACTTATTTTACAGTAGCTCTGTGGTCACCAAACATGTGTTGGATGCTTGACTTCTCCTATGTTCAAGGGTAAACCAGTACATTTAAGTTTTTCCCTGATCTGTTTCTTTAATTGAAAATAAAAAATGTCCCCTCTTTGTCTTAATATAGAGGATGTCTCTACAGAGGAGGTTCATTCACCTTTCAGTACAATGTTGCTGAGAAAGTGTCTTAGTTATGTTGTCATTGCAGCATATCATATTTATCACAAAGACATTGGGTAAGACCTGCTTTACTGTCTCAAGTTGTAAACTTGTGACTGCTGCTGTATCGTAAAGGTTTTAGGCAAAAATACCCTATTATTCTTCTCACTTCAGGACTTCTAAAAATGTGGTTGTGGACTGTTTCTCCAAGCTCATGAGACAAAACATCATTCCCAATGCCAAGAACGTTAAAGGTACTGAGATGACTTATGTAGAGGATGCTTCTCTACACTGTTACCCATCTCATTTTTAATATATCAATGAAAGGCCTAACTGTGCTCTCATGAATGCAGGGCCTCTTTTCTGCCACCCTCTCCGGGCTAGGATAGGACTAAACTATATTGAGAGATGCTGGGAGATATACCAGGTGTTCTGTAAAGCTAAAAATACAGCTTTATGTAACCAAACCATGACAGCCAGACACTTTATCTGGATGTTTAAGGTAAGAACCTTTGCTCTAATAGTATCACTAGTCTTATCTAAGACTTTAACTGTTGTGCATTACTTTATACCCATCCCATTCCTTTACAGGATCTTGGTCTCTTGGACAGTGAACTAACTACAGCCAGAGTGCTGGAGATCCTTTCTTTGGAAAACCCTGCAATCTACAACCCCTCTCACAGCAACCTTGATTTGGAGGTTGGCGCTCTTGCTGTCTCTGAAAAGCTATTAAACATTATCTAAAAATGGCAAGAGGGCTTTAATTGAAACTTAATATTCAATATGGCAATTGCATTGCAGATTTCTTTTCTTGAGTTCTTTGAGGCTCTTCTGGGTTGTGCTGAAGTGAAGACAAAAGATGGACTTGTAAACTCTGGACACTTCCAATCTGAACTGGCTTGTCAGCATAAGATTATGAAGACATCAAGAGGTGATGCAAGAGACAGGCTCCTGCTCAGCAAGCAGACTTCACCTCAGGTAATGGAATGCCTTCCTATTAATAAAAAGCTTAAAGCTAAATCTATAGTTTTCTAGTATTATTTACCGCAAAAAGACTTTAATTTATTTTATTAGATATGTGCATCAATGGAAACACTTGCTTTTTGTTGCATCACAGTTTGAATCAAACTCCCACCTGATTATTTCCCCTGGTGATGGCAGCACAACATCCATAGAGGTTGGTCCTGTTCTTTCAGGTATGTTTTTTAATTATGTATGATTCTTAATTTTCCTATTTTTTTAAAAAAAGACATCTAACAAGTATTTATTTCTACAGATAGTCAAAATTGGAAGTTCCTCAAAATACTTTAGATTGCATCAGTCTGACAGTGAAAACTAATGAAAGTACATGTTATTTGTAGTGCTTAGTTTATCCACAGGAAAACAAGTCAAATAGCTTTTGATGCTTCTTAGGAGCAGTGCTTCTCATCAATGAGACCGAGTTCTTGTTATTATATAATAGATCAAAGGATTAATTCAACTTCGAAGATGACCGCAATAAACAATGCTGGGACGGAGATGCAGTCTAAAGATGCAAGCTGTGCTTTAGCCAAAGACTTCAAGCAGCCCAGCATAAACACAGGTACAATTACTTACAAAAACAGTGTATATATGGTACAGCTTCAGGAGTGTATGTAGATTACTTTATAATTTTCATAGGAAACATATACACAAATTACAAAACATTGGCATGAATCACAGGGTTGGTTTTTAGCTTAAAAATTTGCTTTACATACCTGAGGCATTCTAGAGCATTGTAGACATTGTCATTCTAGACAGTTAATTAACCTGGGGGGAAAAAAACTTTACTAGGTAATGTTATGCAGTTGTTGTCACTGCATTTATTTTTTGTGTCACTACAGAAGAGTTGAGGCCTGAGGAAAAGCACTGGATTCAAAAGACTGACCAGTTCTTCACACAGATATTCTTCCCCGCTTATGAACACAACCTTATGTTAAAAGAGGAGGTGCAGGAGGAACGGCTAAGACAGATCACAAAGAACAGATTTGCTGTGGAAAAGGCTAAGGAGAATTTAGGGTACTACAATAAATATGCTTCCTTTAACTTTAAATACTCCATAAGGCCACATAATTTTTGATAGCTTTCCTTTCCAACTCAGTTGAGCATAACAATAAAGTCCAGTACATATTGTTTAATGAGCTGTGTTTTTTTTTCCTAGACTGAGAGAGCTGTGTGAAGCAGAACAAGAGGAGAGACTTAGAGCAGAAGAACATGTCCAAGATGATGACCTGTACCATTCACTACCTGCTCTTGTGATCCCAGTGGCCCCCTCCACCTCTGAGGGTCTGAAGCCATCACCCCCAAGCGGGGGAAAGAAAAAGTTAAATGCAGACATGTTGAAAATAGCTCATGTTTAATTAGTTATCCAAACTTTACACTTAAATGGGGTAGACAAAACTTGCTCTGAAAGCTTTAACAATAACTATCGCTTAATACAAAATAAGGCAGAAAAAAGCAAGAATGTTTCTCAACATATCAATAAAAACTATGTACTATTTATTGGAGGGTGGTGTGAACATCATTAGGTCACGATTACACACTGACTGTCTCACTCTGTCCCTCTGCTCTGGAGTGAATGGCAGCGGGTTGTCCATCATCTGAAAGATGAGAACAGAGTTACTGGGAAAGTACAAAAACGTATTTTCTAATAATGCAGTGGTAAAATGGTAATAAGACAAAGGCATCAAAGACATTTCAGGCTAACACCGATGATGAAAAAGAGTCTTTAGAGATAAGGGAAGTGTTAAGTCCACCTGTTCATTCCAGGGAGTAAACACCAACTGTGACATTCCAGGGAAAGCTGAGGTGAGAGTGTGACAAAGAGAGCATGAGTGCCTGAACACCACGTGCCTAAGAACACCTCCAATAAACACCAATATGTGGTCAACCATAAAAATCAGGAACTACCTGTAGGTGTCATCATTACATCTTGAACAGATTCCTCTGCCTGGGACTGAGGACTCTCCATCTCTGCATCAACTGGTCCAAGCGAAAACCTCTCTGCTGCTGTGGGCTGCATAGGAGACAAGCTGCAGCGGGCTGTTGGCTGCAGGTATCGTTCAAAGTCTAACTCTTCAGTATGCTAAATAAATGAATAAATAAAATAACAGCAAGGTTAAAAAGTGACACACATTAACTGGGATACATTTCTCAAATGTCAATGTGAAAAGACGGTAAATTACCTCAGCATCTTCGCTCATTTCAACTTTTGCACAGATGGGAGATCTGGAAAAATGGAATAGGATGGATGATTACATAATAATTATAATGTCACTGGACCATCTAGAGCGTACCCACATTTGGACAGAAGGGTGTGACACTGAATAGGCAAAAGCATGTTCTCTTTTTGTGTGACACATGCAAGAAGCATATTAGCATTAACCGCAGAACATTCCCGTCAAATTGTCCTGTTTGTTTCCAGTGACAGCCAGTCTATATATACACACATCTCTGATTGGACACTAAAATGGTCATTTCTCTATTCAGCAGTTTTGAGTAATTGTTTTAGCATGTCCTATGCAAAATGAATAGTGGAGTAGACTACGCAAGCAGGCGATTACCTTTCATGGACCAGCGTGATGCCACTGTCAGAGGGAGCTGGGCTGGGAGCATAGACTCGTGGTGGTGTAGTAGACATCATTGAAGGACTGGAAGGGGCAGAGATGGAGTGCTCCACCATTTCTGCCTGTGGAGGTGTCATTTTAGATGGTAATGGAGAGAGAGTGAAACTAAGTGTGTGAGCTTTAAAGGGGGAAGCACCTGCAGCTGGACAGACCGATAGGGAGCCGTTCAGTTCAGTAACCATGAGCTCTTCTGCTTGCTCTTGGGACAGTGCAGTGACTTCCTGAATGCATTCCTCTGGTTCTGTGCTAACATCTGTCTGCTCAGGTAAACAGAGAGGCAGTTCAGCCTCTGACTGACAGGGAGAACATTGCGGCCTTATCTCTGCTGACTCCTGCACTGGACTGTGTGCTGATGCATTTGCAGTGTCTGGCTGGATTTTAGAGGGGCTGTCACGTGTGTCGTGGTCAGGTTGGGTAGGTTCTGTTTGTGAGACCTCAGTAGGTGATGCATGACAGCTGAGTCTGTGGTGCACAGGGCTGGTTTGAAGTGGTTTGGGGGAGCAAGGAAGGGGTTCGGTAGGTTGTTGAGGAGTACAGGCATTATATGCAGCCGGGTGTGGTACTTCAATAGGGTTTGCAGGGGGTGGTGCTACTTCAGCAGAAGTGATTGTCATGTGAGGATTAGGAGAGGAATGTGAGACCGTAGATCGCTGTCTGCCTGGAGTGTTGTATTTAGACACAAAGGGAGAAGACTGGGGCAATGGGGCCGCCACACTTAGGCGAACTCTTGGAGAACCTGTGTGAGGAGAACAAAAGTTACTTTTTATTAAATAGCATACATACTTCCTATAATGAATGATTGTAAAATATTTGTAAAATGCAAATATGTTTTATTGGTATCTGCCATAATAAGCTATCAATTATCAGGCCAGATATTCTGGACCAGTGCTCATCATGTAAAGCATTTGCTCCCAAGTTTCCCAAGTTGGAATAATAAAAATACATTTTAAAAATAAATAAATAAAAAAATTATAGATTTTTAAACAACAGTCTAGTTAACATACTTAATCATCAAAACAATCAGTGAGATGTTTGTGACCATGTTTAAGACCTTACTGCACTCATACCAACAACTTTGACTGGACTCTCCACCCGGAAGAAGCCTCCTTGAAACACCACAGTCTGGGCTGTTAGAGGGTTAGCCGGAGCATGGGAGACAGGAGTAGTGTCATCTGAGGCCACAGCAGCTTTCTCTGCTGCTGCCTTGGCCTTCATGGCAGCCTTTACTGCAGCCAGGCGGCTCTTTGCTGCAGCACTGGCACCGCCTCCTGCTCCAGTCTTTCCTCCTGCCATAGGTGGCTTCTGCAAAACCAATTACAGCCAGCTTTTTGCAGTGTACTAAAATAAAATATATATGTGAAGATGTTAAGAGGTTACTATATCTACCTTGACCACCTTTTTCTGCTTGGTGACAGGCTTAGTTTCTTCTTGCCATCCTCTGGCCTCTGCTTCTTTTAAGGCATTGAACTTCTTATTAACATCTTCCACCTAACAACAAGCAAAATGTGTGTGTAAACTGTACACAGGTCAGCCTATCCTACAAAGACTTTTAATGCTGAAATAGAGAGACCTTAGCATCACATTCTTATACACTAAAGCACATCGCATAACAGACGTTTAGTATTCTGAACATAATCACATTATTACCTGAAAGTACACCATGTCCCAGAATCCCTGCAAGTCTGAGCAGGTAGTGATTTTCTCCCCTCGTCCCAGATCACAGTCGTCCACCAGGCCGCCGAACTGGCCAAAGCGCTCCTTCATCAGCAGCCTGGCCTGGCCGACCGCGGTGCGCATGCGGTCCCGCACTACAGAGAAGAACACTGTGAACATCTGTTCTTTAAGATTTCCCGAGAGTGCTACTGAATTATTTGTTGACTACATTACCAGTGTGCAAATCTACAAAAGTAATCTTCAGATGTTAACAGTAACAAGTTTAACAAAACACTCACTCTCTTCAGGTATGGAAGGATCATCAAAACGCAATTCCCACAACTCTGACAGTCCAGTTAACCGCTCTGTCTCGTCAACCATCACGGCCCTACAAAACAAACAATGACTTTTGTCTAAACGTTTTGGCACCAGTACCGGCACATGTTTTGTTGATTCTCTAAGGGAAAATAAATACACATCCTCCACAGAGAACACATTTCTGTACATTATAATACATAATTAGTGTTTGCTGAATTTAACATATTGGAAAATTTCATTTCTGAAAAACAAGTCAACATTAATTTTTATTTGTCATCATTATTGAACATGACAGCTGCTGTTTATATCCTGCAGAAGTTTCATGATGAATGGACTAATAGAAATGCTCCAAAATCACTTGGATTTTGTTTACATTAGTTTATATTAAAAGTAAAGAAAGTTTTTATCCTCTCCTGTAAAAAATTTTACTATATTGGGGATGTTTGTTTTTCTTTGGACAGCGACATTTCACTTTTTGCAATGTTTTTTGCTCAGCGGATGAACAGAGATTGTGCCATTACCTGAAATACGGGACATCATGCTGAGGCTCTACAGGGGCAGAGAGGGGTAAAGGAGAAGCAGGAGGTGGGGGTAAAGGAGAAGCAAGAGGTGGAGGTAAAGGAGAAGCAGGAGGTGGGGGTAAAGGAGAAGCAGGAGGTGGGGGAGAAGAAGAGGCAGGAGGTGGGGGAGAAGAAGAGGCAGGAGGTGGGGAAGAGGAAGGATAGACAAGAGCTGGTACAGCATTGGACAAGCTGGATGGAGGTGAGGAAAGAGAAGGACCAGCAGTAGGCAAGGAATCAAATGGTGGGGAAACTGGAATGGTAGACTCAATCTGGGTTTCAAAGCAGAAGCTGGAAAAGGCAAGAGAGTATAATTAAAAACATCTTTTTACTAAAGTGTAATAAAAAACATCAAGAATACCATAAGATATGAAACAGTGCTATCAAATATTTAAATTAATTTGCTATTGTCTAAGAAAATGTATGGTCCTGACTAAAACCAAAATTGGCCATGCCTAATTTAGCTTTAATAGTCTTATGAAGTGACAAATAGTTAAGCAGATAATGTGACTTTGAATATAGGAAGCTGTGTCGTTTCTTTACATAAACAAAGTTTTTTACAAACTTTACAAAGTTTTGTGGGTAAACAGTCTTTTACAGAAAAGTTACTATTCCATTCAGCACTGATGGCTTCAAACTGTTGAAAAATACAGCCTAGTTGTGTTAATTTAGAGACAAAATATTATCTTTACAGATTAAATCAAGCAAATCCTATATGTATATACATACGTTACACAAACACAACTGTCAAGTGAATTTGTAACAGGAATAAAAAGTACCTGGGTGAGAGGAAAGCATCAGCAGAGCGAGGAGACAGAGGTGCAGGCTGGAAGGTTCTCAGACCACTAGGGGGCTGGAACACAAAACCTTGAGGGGCAAATGAGGTTGGAGTCACCTTGGTTTCTTCCACCTTCTCCTTCAAAGGAGAGGGATTTAGAGTAGGAACGTCTTCATCAGCAGGCTGGTGAAACACACCCTTTATATTTATCAACACTGTCACATAGCAGTCCATTCTGATAACATCACATGTATGGCATAAAAACAAGACCAATTGAAGCAGTTCAATTCAAACAAGTCGTAAAGGTTTGCTTACCTTGTTTTCAACAGCTGGCACAGATGCAGTCTCTCCTGCTGAGAAAGGGAATTTTAATGTATATACACACACAAATTGTCATACTATTTTCATAAGGCATAAGTCAAAGATTTTTCGTTTACACTACTTATAAACTCTGACATGGTGACACTGATGAACAGATTTATAGAAATGAAAAACAGGTACCTATAAAAAAACGTTTCAGAGATAAGTGCATCATTCTAGAGAATAACGTTAGAATTGTTTACAGTGGTGGTGATAAGTGCCAGACACAACAGACTTTAACCTCTAAATAGTTACCTCACTCAATGCAATAAAAATATACCAAATATAACATTTAAATATGAAATTACACTTAATTTTTTTTTAGGATTTTCAAATTGTTAATGACTTTTACCTTGCATCAGTTTCCCTCTGCCTGCAGAGGGCGCTGTTGGTTGCCTATTCATGGATCTTGTTTTGAGAGCTTGGACATCTATTAGCAGGTGAATGCCAATACAAAGAGCAAAGTAAAATACAAGCATTCATACATGAATCATACATCTGATCAGGCAAACAAAAGTAGCAGTTGTAGCAGAAAAGTGCACCTGAAGCAGGTTTAACCACAGTTTTGGCTGGAACAGCTGCTGCTGAAGTTTTAGCTGTTGATCGTGTAGTTGGACCCCTGACAACTGGTTCAACTGTAAATGAGAAAATGCTAGTTTTTTAATTATTATATCTAGTGCAACTGCACTGCTTAAACACCAATATTGTGGTTTTGTAAATGCTGTCATAGACAGTTTACCTGCAGCAGTTCTGCCTCTGCCATTTGCTGGGGCTGATTGCTTGTTAGCTCTAGTACTGGGTGCATGCTCAGCTGATAAACAAAAAAAAAACCTCATCAGGATTACTGCCGACAGTACTAGCAGCTTTCAAACAAACCCTTAATTTACATAAAAATGTTCATACACAAAATACACGCAGATAAACAAAATCAAAGACAAAAGTCTCATACCTTTCTTTGGTGCCGCTAGTCTCTCTGTTGGCAGCTGTGTTAGAAATAGAGAAGACTTGCATGAGCATACATATATGTGCTGAGATATTACTGCAGCACACTTAAAGGGAAACATAGATACTTCTAGATAGATGCTTCTGCGTAATTAAATTGTTTAGATATAAATTAAGTAATTCAGACTACTTTGATGTTAAGTACATCATTCTAGAGAAATGTCAGTTGTTCACAGTGGTTGTGATTGGTGACAGTCATACAACAGGCTTTAACCTCTAAATAGCTACCTCACAAAACGCAATCATAAAAAATGGTTACTAATATATTGCCTGCTGTTTGAGGCACAGCTTTGTAATCATTTTAGACTCGGTTTTGGTCTAAAGCATTTATGCCATTAATAGCAGAACGGTACCGGCAGGGCATTTTATTGCGAAGGAGAAAAATGTACTTTCTAAGATTTATCACTACAGTACCATCATTAACATGTGTATGAAATGAACAGTGAACCTTCACACATATTCTGTGTTTCTTTGTGTACCTTTTATTTTAATTAGTGAATAAAACTGATATTTGCGGTGAAACCCCTGATGCTTATGACATCCAGCAACTACACAGAACACACAAATGTACCTTTGGCTGCTGCTGCTGCTGCTTCATCGAACGGGTCACTCTAGTAGAGTGCATAGTCTCTGTGTTCTGTAGAAGACAATGTTAGTTACTAAGTCATAGGGCTAGAGGAAAATAACATGATACAGCATAGCACGGCATTGCAATATTCTGTGTGGCAATATGGTATCAGTACATTCCCATTGTCCTGCAATAAAAATGACTGAAGTGAGATGAACAAACTAAAAACTGGTTATCTAATGAGTTATCCTTTGGCATTTTTTGCCGTTGAAAAAGGTAATAAATTACAATAGATGTTATCACAGTACACAGTGTATTGTGACTTAAATATCCTGATAATATTATACTGGGAGAACTCCACCCCTATTCAGTAGTACAATCCTAATACAAATACAAGATGTAAAATTGTTTAATCTGCTCACCTTGGCTGTGCTTGGCACAACAGGATTCAAAGGCAGATATCCTAGGGGCTGCGGGCGGTAGAGGCCAACTTTAAAGACACCTTTCTTTTCCTTCTCCCGCTTCTCTTTCTCCTTCTGCAGTGCTTTATTTTCTTTAAAACGTTCAAGCATCTTTTTCCTTTCATCTGCAGCACTGTTACCTGGTCATTAAAAAGAACCTCATATTATTTCCCATACTTTAGACTGTGATGTGCAACTACGTGCTGTCAACATGCTGAGGGTGCTGTCATTAACAGGGAGAGAAAAGTGAACTTACCTTTATCTGCTTTTGTTTTGCATCCATTCCCTTGGGCATGGACAACTGACTTCTCAAGGGTCGAAACATCCATTGAGAGCTCCAGCTCTGGAAGCTGGTCCAGGTGTCGGCGCAGGTTCTGCATCTTCTCCCTGTTCTCTTTCTGGGTTTGAGATCGTCGTCTGGACATCTTCACTCGTATCATAGAGACACTGTTGTCTCGCTTGTACAGATGTGCAAAGCGAGAGTCCATTCTGCAAAGTCATACATTGAGAACTGATATGACTTTACAACATTTAAATAGTGATGTTTCACAGATAACACTAATATTATGCATGCAGCTCAAGTTACACCACAAGTTTCAAGCAGCTGCACATTACACCTACTAACTAATCCAGACACATTGTTAAAACAGTAAAACACCATAGCACAAACATTATGGGGATGACAAAAAAGCGCAATGAAAGTCTGATGTAAAGACTTAAGCAGATGCAAGATTCAGATTTATTTAGAGCAGTCTGGTGTAAAACTTGTAGACTGATTTCTTAACAGTGGTAGTGACAGGAACCAGGGGTCACAATGTCTACAACACAAATAAACCAACTTATTCACGAACTAAAACCACCAGTGAACCTAAATTTGTCTTCTGGTAAAACAGTCATAAATCTAAAAATAAGCATTCTTTGTGGACTGTTTTCCTCACAACGACTTGCATGGACCCATGAATGGATTCCATGAATGGATTAAATGCCCTATTAAGTTAAAATATTATCACAGACTTCAGGCAGCTTATATCTAAACATTTCATGTAATAACACTGTGAGGTAGCTTTCAGTGGCTTTAAAACACTCAGACGTCTGGTTCCTATCACCACCCCTGTAAACAATTCTGACTCCCTACGTTTCTCTAGAACAAACCATTTCACACCAAACCATACAGAATGTTTTTCTTGACACGTTAACCATAAATTATACAGAAAATTTGACATTTGAGAAAATTCTTGCAGTTGCTTTTGAAAGTCTGATGGGAGCTGTGTAAACAAAGCTAACAAACAATAATCTAATGATCTAGTCATACAAAAAACCCAAAGGTGCAGGGTTGGCCTTCAATTTGCAGTTCCACTTCGGCTAAAGTGAGAACAAAACACAGTAAATTAATTAGCAAGCAACCAGACCTGACTATTCAACTAGCTAGCTAAGAGATAAGGTAACTCTTACTTTGAACTAATACTACTTTGTTGATAAAAGTTACTACCTGTACAGTCCAAATTATTAATAAAAAATATTGGTGAACTTGTTCTTCACCCAGAATAATATCATTAAGGCACAACACATTATTATCCTCCTGACGATTATTTTCACCTACATTGTTTCGTGCAATTCTCCAGCTTTTACTAACACGTGCCCGAGGCTGATGAGTCTGTTTTTTGGATAATCAAACTTATAACTCCGTGACGTATATTCTTACCTGTAACTTGTATTGTGTCCGTATTAAATCCCGTGTAATGGAATAAGATTTGTTAGTAATCCACAGTAAACAGCGTTCAACTGAGCGCGGATCTGGTTTGAAAACTCAGCCCTGTAGTCTGATTCGCTGAGTACAAACAGGAAGTGTGTGCTGATTGGTTGTTTTCGCTTGAACGTTGTCGCAGCGTCCTCCAGTCGGAATGAACGTTGAGGGCGGGGTGTGTCACTAGCCGATTTGCGACCCCCTGCCCCGAAACCTGGTGGAATGACGAAAGATTTACGAAATTCGTCGCTATTACAGCTTGGTGATATAAGATATGTTAGTGTTGGCCAGCAATTTATTTGACTTGATGCAGAAGTTACCTTAATGGCGCCAGAATGTAACCGCAGGGCCATGTAAGGTGGACAACAAGTTTCAGTAAAAGGTTGGAAAAAGACGCAAATCTGAACTTCATGTACTTTTCACAACGTTCCTTAAAATGATTTGTGTTTGGTTTTCGCTCCTTGTGCCGTTTCCAATAAATATTTATTGCCTCCCAAATCATTTAGAGATCGCAGTGGCTCGTGAGCAGTAATGGCCTTAAATGCATGTATACCATATAATGTTAAAGAATACACTACTAGTGGTTGTGTTTTGTTCTCAGTTAACTATTTAGCTGTTTCTCCTTTGCAGATATGATCTTTGAACACATTAATCAGCCATTAAAATGGTCAGTTTTATAAAATTATGAATTGTTAATGTGGTGCTTGATGTTTTAGTTTGATCACATTACATAACTCCTCCCAGTGGACCCATACTGGGCTCATGTAATTTGCATTTAATATGTGTCAACATTGTAACTATTGTTAAGAGAATAATCACTGATCTAAATATTTTTTCTTGTGCACATACATTTGGGTGCCTACCCACCAACCCACAAACTGAAATAATACAACTCAGTCAGCTGCTGTGTGGGCTGCCTAGATCAGAAAGCACAGGATTTAACAAACAGATTTTGTCAAAAACTGTGACTGCCAACCACTTTATGTCTGACACAAAGCTGAAATCAGCACCCCAGGTAATTTGAATTCTCCAGTTCCACCTGAAATGGTAAAATAATTACATTCAGTACATTCCAACAAGAAGCTGGTCAATAAAAAGCCAACTTCAGCCGTGTGTCTCTCTGCTTTTACAACCTGGTTCAGTAAAACGCAGTGCTGAAAATAGCACCTATATTAATACCAGCAATACAAACATCAAACGACTGCAGACGAGGGAAGTGTTTAAAAATACCATCTTTCTCTGGATACTTTGTTAACCCACTTTCACCATGTTCTTCAATGGTCAGATATTATTTGGGTGGTGGATCATTCTCAGCACTGCTGGCACTAATGCGGTTATGGTACTGGTCCACTTTGTAGATGTAAAGTCAGAAACGATAGCTTGTCTGTTCCTGCACAGTTTGTGTTGGTCATTCACTAGTTTTTCAAGAATATTCTGTAGAAACCTGACTCCAAATCTAGTATATTTAATGACCCCGATTAACATTTGTGTCTCAAATGTTGCAAATGCAGAAATGCAAAATGTTGTGTCCCGAGTGCCCAATTCCATTATAATCACCCTGACCAGATGTTCAGCAGTTAATCAAGCTTTTAAATGGATAGGTCAGTGTAGTGATATAACACATTATTTCTAAGGTTATCTGAGGTGAAGTTACACTAGAGCACATTCAGCTGGTGGTCCAGCAACATCTTTACATTTAGTAGGTCTAAAACCTCTGTTGGCAGGCGCGCAACCAAAACTTAAATGCAACGCCGCAAACTTTATAAATGCAAATGCATTTAAAGAAGTTTCCCTCAGAAAATGCAAAATACCTGGAGATTATCATAACTAAGCACCTTGTTCCAGTTACAAAGACATAGTAAATACTGTCAGTATTAAAACCTCAAAAAGGCTTGACTAATTTTTGTTGCTGAAATGGCTGCCATTGTTTGTGGTCACAGAGAAAATACAAACATATTTATCTTTAGCAAAAACAATTGTAATGGTACATTTGATGAAGAAAAAATGTCTAAAACTAAAATGATTTAGAAAAAAATTAATGTTAACAACTGCTAGTCCTTGATACTTTGGGTAGATTTTACAGCATGCTCAAAGAGCTGGTTTTACCTAAACAATGATTTGACAGTTTATTTTTTAAAATCTTTGTTAATTTAAATACTTAAGAAAATAGGTCAACATAATGACTCACAGTTTGAACCTGAAACTGGCTTTCATAAAAAAAGAAAGAGATAAACACATGGCCACACTGGCCTGCTCGTATGTTAATTAAGAAGTTGCTCCCAAGTTCATTTTAATGGCAGTTCTTAGCAGATAAGTCGCTGAATTGGTCAGCCTTATAAGTGCAATTAGCGCCTTGTTAAGTAAACGTGCCTGTATTTCTCTACTATTATCCAGCATATCACACTTTCGATTGTGTAGTTGATTCTCCATGTGTGAAAAAGCTTACAGACAGTACCACTGTTGTCAAAGAAAGGGTTTCAAAACAGCATTTTCTGTTTTATGTTTCTGTTTTTAACACAAACACTGAGGCCCATTCTATGTGGAATTAATGCCAAGTGTGCTCTTATACAATTTATTTCAGAACAGAGCACACAGCAATAGCAGAAACACAAACGACACATTCCATTTAAAGGCTGCTCATTTACATTTCTGCGGTCTTGGATTGTATAGCCACTATTCATTGGTAGTCCAGGGTGTTTTTCTTACTGATCTACATTAATGTGCTCTGATTAGATTGACTGTCCTGTATTGGGTCTTATTCTGAATGCAGTCCAGACTGAAACATTCCTTATAACTTCAGCTTGAATGGGTGAGGCTAAATTGCTATATGTGAATGGAAATATGGATAAATATAGTAAAGTAAACTGCTCTTTGCAATATCACAAAAACAATTAGCTCTTTATTTATTTACACTCTTTGGTCGGTGGACTGAATGACATATTTTGAAATATGGGGGAGGGGGGGTAGAAAGATGAGACTTAAAAATAGTTAATGTGTGTCAGTTTAATTTTGTGGCTTAAAAGGAAGCAGAACAGGATGAAGGGCAAGAAAGAATACAACAGCTCACTGATAAACATTTCAATATTATATTTATATTTATATATATTTCTATATGTACATACAAACATCAGTAAAATTTTGATTTTACAATTAATTACAAGAATGGGGTCACATTTTATATAGATTAAATAAAAATCTTAAAAAATTGCATAATATGAAAATTAATTTTTACAATGCAATTATTGCATTACACTGATGCTGTCATTAAAACATGAACAGCTGACAGTTTTTAGTGTAGTCCTATTCCTCTCAATTTATCACTGTCCTCAGTCCAAGAAGAAAATGTTATTGAACTGTGTTGCACATAGCCTTTTCACTTCCTCTGTAAAACAAAAAAGTAAAAAATGTGTTAAACAGTAACAGAAACTCAATCCAACAAATAAATCAATCAGTCAATAGAACAGAGACACTTACTAAAACCAGCTATATAAAAAATGCAACCATATTTCAGTCAGTACGCAACAACTTACCATTCACTTCGATCAAGTTGGCATTCTTCTGGTTCAAAATGACATACAGTTCTCTCTGATCTGACTTCTTGCCCACAACCCAGTAATCGGTCATCGCTTTTACAATGATCTCCTCATCCTCATCAACCCTGGGAGATAAGAGGGGACAAAAGAAAACAAAAGTTGATTTGTAATCAAAATGTTTAACTGATAATATATCCATGTTAACAATACTTTGGGCACTTTTTTATTTTCTTAGTAAATACAAGTTGATACAGCCTACGCAGAGAGCACACTTAAATCTGCAACAAAACATTTGAACAGAGCTGTCTGATCGTAATTGAGACAACAAATAAATAATCAGAACTGAACTGAGAATGAGGCTTGATTTGTGAAAAAAATCTGTTGGACTGAGCCCCAGATTTAAGCTGTATTGTCCAAATGGATGATAATTAATGACTGTTTTATAAAATTATGATTTATTAATGTGGTGCTTGATGTTTTAGTTTGATCACATTACATAACTCCTCCCAGAGGACCCATACTGGACTCATCACTGGAATCTGGAATCATCACTGATCTAAATATTTTTTCTTGTGCACATAACATTTGGGTGCCTACCCACCAACCCACAAACTGAAATAATACAACTAAGTCGGTTACTATGTGGGCTGCCTAGATCAGAAAGCACAGGATTTAACAACCAGATTTATTTTGGTTGCAAATTTTATCAAAAACTGTGACTGCCAACCACTGTCTGACACAAAGCTGAAATCAGCACTAGAAACACCACCTATATTAATACCAGCAATACAAACATCAAACGAGCATGTCAAAACTGCAGACCAGGGAAGTGTTTAAAAATAATTATGTTTTTTGTTTCCTGCCTGTTTAGCCGGCACTACCAGCTGAGGTAATATATTAATGGAAACAGTTTTTGTTTTTGGCATTCTTACTGCAAAATCCACAATGATATTTGTTAGTTAAATGTATGTAGGGTGAACATCTTAACAGGTGAATAATGTGAGAGTAAAACAAGAAGATAAGTGTAGGAGCTTCAGAGTGTTTCTTGTTGTGGCGGTAAAAAAAGAGGGAGGTCGGGGTGAGCAGCGACTCATTAACATTTAAAAGAACAGGAATTGTAATTGTTTGTTCCGAACAACACTCTTTAGACCGAAAGAAAAGAAAGCAGTGGTTCTTAACCCTCCTTTTTGTATTTTGACCAAAGCTCGTCAAAGACATTTCATCAAGACCTCATCTCTGCCATCTCTACCAAGCAGTCTATGTTTTCTGTAAGACTGTGGTTGTGTACACATAGTAAAACACATATCAAAAAATAAATAATAAATAATTTAATCAATTAAAGCAGAGAAGTCTTTTTACAAGTTTTTACTTGTTCATATATACACAGAAAACCATGGCTAACTAGAAATATTGATTGGTATGAAAATGCCCTAAATCTAACTTGCCTGCACGGTTTCTTTTTCCACTGTGTATTATTGAACCAGTATAACCAGCCTTGTCAAGTTAATCAAAGATCTTACTAGGATGTTTGTGAGAGAGCAAAAGGTATTTGTTTCGTCACTGCTGTGTACTACAATGACAGAGATGATGTGTACCGTGCAAAATCACAGTTGATGTCTCCAAGGATCTTCATGAGGTCAGGGTGGACAGAGGTGAGTGACACACTGGCCGTCTTGCGCATGTGGATGGTGCTTTTCTCAGCCAGGTTCATGTGGTTGAAGTAGATGAACTTAAACTGGGGTTCTTTTTCTGGCCTAGACATACACAGGCAAAAGCAACATTTCTTCAGTGTCAGAAGGAAAAAGATTCCTAAGCCATATTTCCTGGCCACCTTGCTCTAAGATTTATTACTGTCAACTGTTATAATACTCATTACTGTGAGGGTTGGGTGGCCCTTTCTCTCTGTAAAGCATGACTGACAGTGGGCATTGCAAGTCCTTGCATTACTTTGTTGCTGTTATTTAATACAGACCCTTACAGAAGTCTTTCGAAAGATTTGATTAGTTTTCTTATATTCCTTATTTTTATTTTTTACTCAGCTATATTTGGAACTTTTACCTCAAGGTATAAATAAAATTATAGTTGGATTTGTAGTTTCAATTACATTTTGCTGATTTCAGGAACATTCACTTAGCATGGTTTTGGGGCTCAAGTTTACATTTAGCCATTGTGTCCGCTGTCATTTAAAAAACATTTAAAATGCCTACAGTAATACATTTGGGGGTCCTAACGGCTATTTAGACCAGAGCAAAACCAGTCAGCAGAATGTGTAACAGATCACAAGAAGTTACGTGATCCTCTCATATTTTGTATTCTTGCCTTTTACAGTTATGTGTGTATATACATGAGAAACAAAAGGGCACTTAGCATTTGAACAAGCAATGTGTATTTTGCACATTTAAGCTTGTTTGCCAGTTAAAACATCAGAAAAATACAGAAGAATATCACTAAAGTGAAGGAGTGCTAACCAATGGCTTTGTATGTTGCCATCATGCTATCATGTTCAGTTTTAAATGCAGCTAGCAAGTTCATGAAGATTTGTACCGACCCTGATATCCTCCGGTTGATGTTGTACTGTTCACAGATGTCCGAGGCTAGTAGGGTGAGTTGAGGACCAACTAGAGAATCCAGCTGTTCACAGAACTCCCGAGTCAACTCCACTGATGCTGTGAACACAAATGAGATTAAAGATGTTAAGATATGGCCTGGTTCCTCTAACCTAAGTTAACTAATTTCTCATTTTTAATTTCTCATTCTAATATACAGAATAGGTACAAAAACTTTTATTTTTAATATGGCACTCACCATTTATCATAAAGCATACGGCCGCACTCATTGCCTGTAAGATGAGGGAGTACTCTTAAAACTAGCAGAAACATGCTGAATCGGCAACAGTACTGTAATGTTTTTTCTTTAGCTGTGCAAGAGTCACAATATGTTGCAAACTACTAACATTTTTAGATATACTTCTTTTCACATGAAAACAATATTAGAAGACACACAACTTCTGTCAACACAGTGTACTATTCACTTTGAATAATAAATAAATGAGCTATAACTGTGACATTGTGACCCCTGGATTTCTATCACCACCAAGATAAAGAAAAAAATTGGTATGTCTCTGTATAATTAACTATTTCACAACAATCTCATTGATTTTGTTTAAACCTTAATGATTATTTAAATTCTTCTTCTTTAAATATTGACATGAACCTAATAATAGAATAATACTCGACAATGTAAAATGTCACTTCTTGTTGCTGCTGTAGCAAAGAGTAGGCAGCCTAGTCAAAAAAAGATTTCAAAGAAAAAATAAGTCACAAAGTAAGACAAAATAAGGTTTATGAAACTCCTGAAAGCCAATTGTCATTATGTAATTATTGTTTTTAGAATAGCCCACTAACAAAGTATCACTTCTCTGTTGATCTCACCTTGTAAACTATTAAATGGAGCTCCTCATAACTGTCCTCTGTGTTCACAAATATTCTCGGAAATCTGAATTTCGCTTCCGGATCTTTCAAATTGGCTGGTCCAGTTAAAAATCTAGTTAAGAAGCAAGAATGAAAAAAAAGACAAATAAACAATTAATCAAAGCATTATGACCTGATACACTGTTCATTCACATGACAACGCACATCAGTTCATCTGCTACAATCTAAATAGTAGCAATTTAATTGCAAGATATAGCTGTGTCCTCCCAACAAAAGCTGTTCCCAAAAAAGACATTGACCTTCAAAGAGACACTAACATTCACACAAGCATATTACACAAACACAGCTGGCTTCTCGTGTGTATCTAAAATGGCTACAGGAGATATTTCAGAGGACATCAGATACAAGATATTTTACTTGGATAAGAAAAGAAAAAATTCAAAGAAAAATAAAATGTACTATGAATAAACAAAAGGGCGGTCTCTTTTGCACAGTATAATAAACATAACAACTAAATAATCATTTTCATAAAGAATCTAGAGAATTAATTCTTTTTTCAGTCACTGGTGCAAATGTTTTTGAGCCTTGACACTACTGACCTGTAATCACCTCATGACTGGTTGGCTTTCTAGAAGAAATGTTCTATCCGCTAATTACTACTGTGTGAGTGTATCTATGGCTAACTAACCCTCCTGCTACATTATCCTCATAGCCACTCTCAGGGGTCGACACTGGCTGGGTCCTTTTTCCTCCCAGTCTCACCTGACACCATATGTGGTGTGCTCCTGCTGCACACAATCAACCACTAAGCATGCAATAGATGCAACTGTTAGTTAATAAGTTAATATTTATACAGTTTTACCCCAAGTTTTGTTGAATCAAGTTACAAGAGAACTTGCCACTTGCAAAGAAATACACACAAACACACAAAAAAACCTAAGTGAGGATGTACGGATGGATTGAACAGTCCAACTTGAAAAATGATTATTGAAAAATACCCATATTCGGCATAACATTTCCATTTTGTGTCCACTTTTTAGGCTGTGTTTGCAGCTTCGTTTTTTAATATGGACTGAAAATTTTATAATGTTTAAACTCTTAACTTTGACACCACCGGTCTAAAGTTCTTTAGCTTTGCACATGAGCTATAAGGCTAATGTAGTGAACAAGCAATCGAAGCTTATATCGCTACATTTAGCACTGTGCAAACAACATGCCTAAATCATTACACATGTGTCTAATACTAGTTAGCTGTATTAGCCTCGTAGCTCCAGTGCTAAACTACCGAAGCAAACTTCACTTTAATCAGGATGATTGATGAGAGCCAAAACTCTGCCAGACCCATGCATGCTTACTGTCAGTGAAGTGCAACATGCAGTATCCTTGCACACCTGCTGACCTATAATCCAGCATTAGTTAAACAAATTATCTGGAACACTGTTGTGTTTGGGGCTCACTGTTGTTTGCTTGCCACTAAAGCACTTCAATTACTCTTCAGCTACCTGATCACTAGCAGTCCATCTGTGTTGGGCTTCACCACACCCAGCATCTCTGACACCTCAATCCAACACAAGCAGATGAAGGATCAGAGCTAAAGAGCTCCACTTACCTCCCATAATGCAACAGATTCCCTGCTACCTCTGGCCTCAGAGGAGAGTCCCTGCCCGCAAGCTGCAACACCAAACAACCAAACATACAGTCACTGATGCATGACACTGTACAAGAACTCAAGTATTTTAAGTTCTTCCTGACTCCACAAGCCTGTTCCAGCTCATCTGTTGATTATGAAAAACAGTCAGGCGTGCGGTATATATAAAAAAATATAGCACAAGTACAAAATATATAATAAAACAAAATAACACAAATTACTCATATCTAATCAGCTTTTTGTTAATTAACAATGATTACTGTTGTTTACAAACTCAAAATTGGCCTAAATTCATCTTTTCATGACATATTGGTAGTTGGTTATTGTTCTAGAGGGACTGACAAAACCCATACTATATTTAGTAAATTATAATTTGATGAAATGTATTCTAATATCAGTAATAAATCTTTTTGCTGTCCAACCCTACAATCCACTGCAATTAGTGCCAGATGTATGTTCTTAAACATCTCCTGTCTGAAGCCACTTCAGTGAATAGCAGCAACAATGTACCCACAGTATGTTAAATTTGGGAATTTAAAGACTACAGAAAATGTGTGCTTGCACACAAAATGTGAAAGAACATTATGTAACATCAGTTACTGTCTAAAACCCTTCCTCAACAAGATGGATCTGACGATGGTCATATCTTTATCATTTTATTGATTTTGCATTTGAGATATCCACATTGAGCCACACTTTCTCTTTGAGCCGGTCAGTGTGTGAAGTTAGTGATGTTAAGACGTATGAACTAATCCAAAAACTCATCTTTTAAAATACTTTGGCTTATGAATAACTATTTTTATTCTATTGTGATGCTACTGGTTGAATTGTAATAAAAATATGCACTCATTGCACAGCTTTTCTGTGGCCACTTATGCTCACCTGCAGGCCTGAGATTAAGCCTAAATCCATAGAAAATTATTGTTATTTTAGTGAAATAACCTAAAAACTACTGGGGAAATTATAGAACTGTAATGGAACGTTTTTGAAAATGTAGAGAAACTGAACTTGCTTAATTCAGTGCACCATTTCTCACTCCTTCTCTTTAAAGAAAGACAAACCTCAGAGAGGTGACTTATCAAAAAGCTCAAGTGTTGGCACAAATGTAACAGAATGAAATGAATCACAAAAACAAAGTAAAGTAGCTGTGAAATGTAAATGAGTAAAAGCAGATTCATTTCCCCACAAACATACTAAGTAAGGGTACTGAGAAATGAAAATACTAAGGACAATACAAATTTCATTTAAATTTTACTTGAGTAAATGTAACTAAGAGAACATGTTCAGTTACTAACCAACTCTTAACAGTCCTGTGTAATAATGAGACACATACATTGTACATAATGATTTAGCATAGTACAAAGAACAAGATTCAAAAATGTCTATACCTCAGGTTCTGTGTGCCTCGGGAACAGCGAAGTTGTCAGGTATTTGTAAAGAATACGCATGTCATCCTGCTCCAGCCCACTCCTACAAACAATAAACTTTCTTTGAATCATAGACAAATAACGGCCCATTAAAAAAAAAACTACAACGGCTTAGTAACTTAATATAACATGAGCTGACAAATTTAACAGGTCTTGAGGTCTATTTCAGTAGTGACTGACAAACATCAGACATAAAAGTCATGACAGGAATAGTGCAAAGCCATTTTTTTTCCATTCGGTAGTGGGCAGCAAGTAGCTTTAGTACCAGAGTGTGGTCAGGCCACACACACACACACACACACACACGGGAGAGTGCAGGTGACAGTTCAGGGAAGGGCCAGATCTGCCCTATCACTTTTTTTTTCCAAATAAAGAGCTTTTGTTTCCGCCAATATATGTGGACTTATGAATGCCATAACAATACCATGTATGTGGAGTTATGAGAGAGAGGAAGTGAAATGTGGTTTACACGCAAATCCTTACAGTTTAAGTAGCTACAGTAAGCAATTCAGCAGTAAAGCCTTATTCAGGTTTTACACCTGGAATGATACTGGATTCAACTTCATAGACCCAACTGCAAAAAGTTGGAACCCCAGGTAAAATTGTACACATATTTAACTCAATTGTGTTTCTCAATGTAAATGTAAGTAATTTACAGATTCAGCAAATCTATAGAAATTTGTGTGCATCAAAGGCAAAGCTGAAAACTGATACTGAATGAGACCCTTGACCTGTCAGATAGCCCTTAAGTAAAAACCAACATTCTTCTATAACATATATAACAGCTTGGGTTTGACAAACTCATCAGTACACACGGTTTGTCCTAGCTGTTAACAATGCACAGTTGAAAAAACAGAATTGTTTAGTGTCAACTGGATGGGCACCATTAACACAGTGGTTTATATATACCTGTTTCAGCAACACAATACCAACACAATACCAAGCCATGCTCAGTAACAACAGTGTGGCTTTGTAGTGAGAGGGTGCAGGTGCTAGACAAGTCTGCCTGCAGTCCTGACCCGTCCCCCACTGTGCCAATGGGTGCCAATATTCTGACATCTTATATTTTGCAATTTTAAGAAATGAGTGCATTGCTTCAACATACCATATAAGTTGGTCATTGTAGAGGAAGGCTGTGTATTTAACCAAGCTCAAACTTTCCTCTACTTTGTTGACGAAAGACTGGATCTTCAGGTAGGTCATCTTGTCCAGAGGGAAGAAACTGATTCCCCCAAACACATCCAGCAGGTCACAAGACTGAAGGTGCAGTGTCTGCAGGTACTACAGTAAACACAAACACACAATAAACAAGCTTTACATTCAACACAATAATACAATCACCGCTACAATGCATTAACCCTTCAGAATGTATGTTCTGGAAATACTACCAACAAATCATAATGTGTAAATAATTTAAATGTGATTTAAAATATTATCCTAGAGAAACGGAGTCAGGATTGTGCATAGTGGTGGTGATATGAACCAGATGTCAGAGGTGTTTGAATGTCTCTGTAAGTCAGAAAAACTAACAGAAAGTTACATTAAATGGTTATGAAAAGTTTTGCAGTGTCTGAGGCTTTGTTTTACAATGAGAGAGTTTTGGGCCTAAAATTTATTTTTTAATGTATTGTAAGAGGCAAAATAAATAAAAAAACTTAAGATTTGTTACCGTATAATTATGATCAGCTTTACATATAAAACTTACAAGTAGATTCCCTGATTCCTACCACCACCACTGTAAAGACATCTAGTAGCCTTCTCTACAAAGCAACATTTCACATTAAACCAGAGTGCTTTTGTTGACATTTTAATGGTTTTAATTACGGAGTGGCCACCGGCACAGTGTAGTTACTGAAATTAAATAAGGACAATTAACAACCACACTATAATCATGGATGTATGTTTTTCTCATAACAACAGTTGCTATAATAGTTACCATTTATACCGGACTTTTTCAAGAAAGAACTATTAAGGCCTATAAGTGATTATCAGCCAAAGTACAGATGAGCCTCGGTAAAGCTGATGCCATGTAATCTGATTATGGGAAACACTGAGAAGCGGTACTGGTGTGACTTTGCACAGCAGTCATTGACATTTCACCTTAGGAACATATTACACTTTCACTGAGAGCACTAGGCCAGGGCTCAGGTTGTGAAGGAGGTGACAAGGAGGGTTTCCCCTGACTGGAGCTGAATTATTCAAACAGGTGAGTAAGCATGATTCCTTCAGTGGGGAAATTTGAACCAGAAGACTGATAAGACTAACTTCTCTACTCTGCACAAATGAGAATGTGGACTGGGCTGCTAATAGAGAAGAAGAAAATTGAAGCTGCGGTTTGCTAGGAAGGTAGTCATATTTCTGAGGCGGGGGTCACACTAAAGCACAACAATCTTACTGCAATGCTACTATTCAATTATCCTGTCTGACATGAAATAAAAACAATAAAATCAAATATAAACTGTTAATGTCACAGAAAAAAATGCTAGCTGCCCTTTATATTGTGTGAACCCAACATGATGAATAGACCAATAAAAATAATCCAAATGACTTGAAATAAAATGTCATTACAAAATTTTTAAAAAGTTAGTTTGGTGTAGTATGTAAACAATTAAAAAGTTCCAAAACATGCCATTACTCTTTAGTCTAGAGACTAAATTGACTGTTTTTAGTGATGTCACTACAACAAACTTATTTATCCACATTTTCAGCCTTCAGCAGTTTGCACTGCCTTTTCATACTGAAGTTCTAAGAAGTGCTTTTGTACAAAGGCATAATACAGAACATAATCAGAGCCCATTTATTTTATTTCAGTCTTACAGGCACTACCAGTTTAATAAAGATATACAAAAAGGTTGCAAAACGGTTATGTAGAAAATTTTGGAACATAAAATCACATAGATATGAAAAGTGAACCTCAAAGCAATAAGGAAAATAGAAAAAAAATAGGATGTAGGCATGTTAACCTGTTAATTTTTCTTTTTATCTAAAATGATTTAGTGTTGCAACAGTAACAATCATGTGTGCATGCACTAGTAATTACACAATGCACACCCTCAAGTCATTGCGGTGAGGACTGCTACCTCAATTAATAGTTTATTTACCTTATGTTTATTTATCTTACCCTGTAGAAGAACTTTTCCAGCTTTTGCATAAGTAGCTCCACACCCCCGGCCTCAAATGCCCTGCTGAACGTGCCGTTGAAGAGCTGAAAACAAGAACAAGGTCACAGATAAATAACAAATAAAACTAAATAAGAAAACAAACTTAACACACAAAAGATTTTAGAATGAGGGTCAAATCAAAAGGAGTTTACCTTATACATGCTATAGCACTGCTGTAATACTGACCCATAGACCGAGTCCTTTAGGAAAGGGGGAAAAAATGCTGTTATACTTTTTCATGGTACCATATGCGCATGGTAACTGTGTGATGCCCAGACATTCAGAAAAACAGGCTCATAAATGATGAGATTTACCACAACAAACAAAACTTATGGAAAAAATACGAACTAGAATTTCCTCTTCTTGGTATTCTACAGTTGGTGGCTTCCCGTCTTTGCTGGGTTTTTCTATCATTGGATTTCGTACAACCTTGTAAGACAAAACACAGGGAAATTTTAATTACTTAATTACTTTAATTACTTAATAATGCCCCCAACTTATTAGAAAAACTACCCACTATTAATAATTTGAGCAAAATACACACATTATAAAAAGCTTTTTGATCACATACCATGACCATCCAGAAATTCTCCTCGGGCTCATGGAAGAACTGCCTATTTTTTTGCGTGTGAAGGGACTTCGCTGGTTTTGTTGGACAAAAGGTCCTAGAAGCATAAAAAGATGTATGGTATTAAGAGATCATTTAGTAATCTACATCAGAGACTCACATATTCATTACTAATAAGCATGAAGGGCCAGAGGAAAACATTTTTTAGGCTTAAAAATTTCCGCTGAGGCCATTTCAAACACACCGAAGTTTGGGTGCCACAATATGCAACATCATTGAACATAAAATATTAACAAACAAACAAGAGATTAGGAGGAAGTGTAATAAATTAAGCTGATTATTTCTGCTATGCATTTTAGAACAGTCTCTTGTGAGTGGATGATTATAACATCAGGGAGCGTGTATTTCTTTCTGAAAAAAACAGATGAAAAACTGGATGAAGCTACTTTGTGGAGTTTGTTGTTGTAGCACTTGTAGTATTACTGTTTACCATTTATGTACATTTTTAATACACCTTATTTAATTACAAAGCATATACTGGAGCACTACAAGAAAGTGTTTCGGGATGCAGCCCACAGGTTAACAAATTCTGTACTACATGATTATCAAGACATGAGATAAACCAACCAATTTTACACATCTTAGAAAACTAGAAATTAGTCTCGTTTAACTGGATTTAAGGCAGTACAGTATGCCAAGTCAAAGCATTATAGCCACAGTTTTTATAGTATTTTTTTAATGCAGCACTACAAACTCCTGGAAAACTAAATATTGTGACATATCACGTATACCTGAAGTATTGAGATATTATGTCTTTGCTATATCACCCACCTCTAGTATATGTCTTATATAGTACCCACAATGTTTACCTGGTAAACTGAACAATGGCCTCACAGAGTCCAACATTGCGAATTTTTTCATTCTTCTCCACTTCACTGGGATGGTAAAACAAAATCTTTTTTTCCTCCTACAGGACACATTAACAGTCATTTTTTTTTTTAAAATACAACATACTGGAAACAAGCTAACATTGTGCTCTTAAATAACTATGAAAGGTCATTAATGTGGCAATAACACTGCTGGCAAAGTTCTCACTATATTGTCTGATGATCATTGGTGTTTTTGGCTTTTTTGATTAATCACAAGTTATTCTACAGCAGATCACAAAAATCTGATCAAAAAAGCACATACCTCTCCTTCCCGTGGTCCAAACTTAGGGTTATAGATGAAAAAACTTAGCAAGGATGGAGTGTACTGTTTTTCTTGCATTCCGGAAGCCATTCTTGGGCTGAAAAAGAGAAAAGTTAAGGACAGCATGAAAGTCTTATTAGAAATCAATTGCAGGATGCAAAATTTACTTAAATCAGCATGTCAGTACCTGATCATCAGCATTTGAGTGGTGTGGGTCTAAATTTCATACGCTTTTCAAGCAGTCTGATGGGCATGCCTTTGACCTACAAGAACAAAGATTGGCAAGAGGGGTCAGTAGCACATACCAAGACCATGAAGTATATATATATATATATATATATATATATATATATATATATATATATATATATATATATATATATATATGGTTGAGCTTGTTTACTTTAAGTGTGCCATTATCATCATATGTACAACTTTTGCCAGAAGTCAGTTAGTAAAAATTCTGCCCTGGCCAACTAAGCGCTATTATGGGGAAACGAAAGCATCCAGGCAAACTCAAAGCATGAGGCAACCATGTGCTAAACCACAGAAGGCATTAAAAATTAGTAAGAGTATTCCTCACTACAGGGTTACGAACTGCCTCTGGAAGCAAGATCAGCACTAGAACTGTCCGCCAGGAGCATCACAGAATGGGTTGCCATGGCCGAGCAGCGGTACATAAGTCATCTAACGCCAGGCTGGAGTGGTGTAAAGAACGTTGCTGCTGGACTCTGGCTTTGATTGCATTCACTTACAACAAGAGCATTTGTTCACATCCTAAACGATGTAACTCCATTACAGCTCCGCAGCCCAATGCTGGTCTGTGCTTTTGTGTGGCTGGTATGGAGTTCAATTATTATACCAAGTGTGTGCATATTTAAATGCCTAGTTTCAGCAATGTGAGCACCTTAAAGAAGTCCAATTTACTTAAAAGGGGCACAATCACACAAACCTACACATCTTTGCTGTTCAATTAAACAACAAACAAAAAACAAGTACCTCCAAAACAGTAACTATTCAGAAATGGCAAAAACATTCAAGTCAATGTAAAATATTCTATTCTAGTATTTACGTTTGTTCATTCTGATATTTTCACATAACTTGAAGACCAGTTGCAAAGCTAAAAAAATATAAAAAACATTGAGAGCCCTTTTTGCAGCAGAGACAATATAAATATATATGGCAAACTTTTCTTAACAATTGCACTGTTGAGATAAATATAAATTACACAAACATCATAATCTACATGCATGCATTCTGTGTTTCACACATGAAGTTAACAGAAAATGTTCAGATCTAAAAAATACAAACTATTTAGTATTATAATGTATCTCCCCACCATTAATGTGGTTTTATAAAAATACTATTCAAACATACCTTAAAACTATCATATGACGATGTCATATGATGAATATTTGTAAACATTTAACATAAATGTCTGGCAAGGCTGCTATCAAAGATATTAAATGGACATGTGGATCGCAATTGAGAAAAAATATGCCTCCAGAATGAAGAATTTCACACAAAACCACTGTGTATGACTTTGTTTCCATCCTAAGCATTTAACTGGGCAGATTTTTAAAATCCCTTTAAGGTTCAGTCTAAGCACTTGGAAGTGGAGACCTACACTGCTCAAGCGAGCTGCCCGCAGTAGAACATAGTGCAGGTCAGTAAAAAGCAGAGAAGAGCTAAAAGCACTGCTGAGTAAAGCATCTCGGGGCTCTTATTTGTACTGAGCATTTATAAAACACTGCTCATTTTCTGTCACACTTTCTGTCTGATATTAGAAATCAGTCTGAAGCCGGACAGTGGACTGGCTAGTCTGGTGTAATGCTGGTTAAGCTGCTTTTCTAAACATTTAAACTACCACAACATAAATCAAATCCACGCGTGTTCTGTGAACATGGACTACTGCAATAGGGGTTACTATATAAATAAATAAATAACACTGAAAACTAAGAGTCTAAGCTCAGCTAGCTGATTATGGCTAAGCTAATTAGCTTACTGTGTTAGCCTGTTAGCTTTTTAGCTCCAGGGAATAAACGCTCTGTCACTGTTTCTTGGCTTCAAGTCCAAAAGACTGAAGCCGAACTTACCTCTTACAGCATGACCGTGTAGAAGGCAAAAACGACCAGGTTTATTTTTTCATGAATAAAGAGTGAAAATCAATGAGTGAGATTCAACAACACAAAACACTTCCTCCTTCTGACGGAGCTCCGTGCGTAGCCGCAAAAACCGCCCGGGCAGATTAAATGCGGTGTAACACTTAGTTCCACATCGTCCACTCGTCCCCAATATTGTCCTGGCTCTGTTTTACTTTACGCTAGTGGACAGTTGGACAGTGTTCTTACTTTCAGAACGATAGAGTCTACTGGGCTGTTAAATTCTTCTATCAAAAAGTTTAAACAACAAGTTGTGAATATGCGAAATATGAAACCTAGGTTTTCTCTCTCTCTTTTCCTGAAACTTTGCTTATTCCCTATATGGGAAAACATACATAATGCACTTATTTTCTGGGTATATATGCTATACATTGTAAATACATTCAACTGTGAAGTACATTAGTAAAAAAACTAATTTTAAAGGGACATTTCTGCCTAAAACAGTGTAACGTTATTTTTCATGTTATGTAGTCTTCGTTAGAACAACATCTCTCAGCTCCTTCAGCTTAACCAAATTTACAGTTTGGTTTTGTTTTCAGTGTCAAAAAAATTAGATCTATAGCTTTATATGTATAACTGGAGCTATTGGAGCTAAATGTAATGTAAGCCTATGTTATCTATTTTTGGTTATTACAGAATACACGGTCATGCTGAGGGGTGAGCACGGAGCATCACGGGTAACACAAGAGACTTAAATCATATAAATGGTGAGGACTGAGGTTTATGGTAAACTGAGATGTTGGTGCTGTTGTTCCACCACTTCACGCGATCACACAGGTTTGTTGACAGTGGTGTGGGGGGGATCCCAGTGTCTCAGGGTGCTCTCATGTCCATGTTACCTTCTGGTTCTCTTCTTTTAGTTTAGGCTGTTATAGTAAGATCTGCTGGAGTCACCAACCACACTCTAAAATTCTGAATATTCATACTCTCTACAGTCATACTCCCGAGCGCAACTAACTTTCTCTCTTTACTCTTCCTGAGGTAATGACTGTCCTCCTGTCTGTTGAACGCTGTTGAAGGACTGATCATCAGGACCTCCACCCCACCCATCACCAGCCAGCTCACCTGTCCATCTGTGTCTACTGCTACACCCTCAGTTACATCACTGTGCCATCCAGATGTACCAGCATTGAGATCAGAGACTGCCTCAGTCATACACTGCCTCTATCTGTGCAGCTTCTAAAGCTTTGCTATCCAGATTTCAAACAGAGGCTCTTTTTTCTTTGGTATTTAGTTCAAACTGTAAATACTGTTTGACCAGAGGAGGATGGGTCTCCCCTTGTGAGTCTGGTTCCTCCCAAGGTTTCTTCCTCCAGTTGAGGGAATTTTCCTTGCCACTGTTGCCTCTGGCTTGCTCACTGTGGGATATATGTATGCTGTAACTGTCTGTAAAGCTGCTTTGAGACAACATTGTTGTAAAAAGCGCTATATAAATAAACTTGACTTGACTTGACTGTCGACGAGCAGGTCTATTCAGCTGCACTGGGCTGTGATCTCCACTCCTGCCATGTTGAGTAAAGGGATGTTCTTTTGTGGCACTTCCTTCATCTTTTTATATTATATGATAATATTTTATATTACTAGTTGCAGTTATTTTGTACAACTTTTATTGTGCTGCATTAATCAACTGTTCAAATGCCTGTAACGGGTTTGGTAGAGACAATTTGTAATATTGGTAAAGTTCTGCTGAAGATCAACAGCAGTGCTAAAGTTCTGCGCATTCACCAGCAGGCAGTGGTCTAACCAGTAATCTGATTTAAACAATATTGCATTGTTAACCTTCCCCACCCAAAACCAAAAACATTACATCAACTTATCATTACAATCAGCTGAAACTGAGACCAAACAATGAGTGCAAACAGAAAACTGTCTGCATACAGAAATGCTTACACACTTGTATAACAACACATAATCAGAGGACACTTGTTTAAGATGAACGTTATTTAAAGGGACCTCCTGAACCAATTGATTTAGTTATTAGTTAGAGTAACTCATAACAAGTCAAGTCAAGAGGCTTTTATTTTCATTCCATCTACGTACAAGTATGCAATTTTGTTCCTCCAGGAACAACATGGTACAACATGGAATAAAGAGTACAAAGTACAAACGTGCAGACACAAGTTTTTAACTAGAAACAATAAATACTATAAATTAACAGATATTAGACACAGTAAATAGACAGGACAGTGCAGCACTGACACAGCACTTATTTCTGAACCAAAGAAATGTACCTAAATAATTAGAGCAAAAATTATGTTAAAAGTATGTTTGAGAAAAGGTGTCATTCGCAGTGCTCTTCTTTCGCCACTACAAGCCTCAGTAAAGAAAACTGCCAATTAGAAACTCTTGCTGAACTACATCTTCAGTGGTTTTGCTCTAATGGATTCAGTAACCTGAGTGAGGTGTCTGTCAGGCATTGAGAGGCCCTCTCACTGTAACTTATACCTACACTCACTGTCCCAGCCCTTTGTGTCTCCTTAGTTTGCTTTAAATTTTAACTCTGGTCCTTTGCTGGATCTTCAGTGAAAATAGCTCATCTATCAATTATTCAAATTCTATCAATTATGTAATGTTTTTGGATTATTAGTAAATTTGAAGAGTTCTGTGTTAGAATGGGGAAGAAAGGAAATACATCCACAAATTACATATCTTTTTGATTGTTCTCTGTAGATATTTGTCATCAAAGTATCATTTTATATTTTAATTTTATGAAACGTATCAAACTCTTTAGAGACTGTAATGCTTGTCAAGGATTTATTAACATATAAGCTATTACTTAATATCATCTTCAGGCAGAAACGAACAAGCCCGCATATTGGTTTGTAAGAAGTGAGGGGTTTTTTAGCATTTGCCTGGTAATCCATAGCAGCAAAAAAGAAAGATAAATATACTTTTCTAGTGCTTATGAATTACTCATTTGCTTTCTATAAGTAGTTCTACTAATCCTGTCCCTGCAACCAGCAAGTATTTGCTCTTTGAAGAAACACTTTTGATGTTTTTACGACACATTAAAAAAATCTTTTCTTTATACTGTTTTAAAAAAATCATAACGAATTGACTAATGCAGCCTTGATTGGTTGCCCTTGTTTGCCTGCACTTTGGACCAGTTTTCTCTTCATGGAGTATTGTGCTGTCCAGTGGCTCATGGAAAACTCACCTGCATACCACTGGCACCAAAGAGTCCATCTGCTTACTTAATCACTCCTTTCTTCTCCTTCTTTTTGCCTCTATATTAATTTATCCAGTGGATGATGGGTTCCCCTTTTTGAATTCCTCTCAAGGTTTCTTTCTCTTGATCTGAGGGAGTTTTTTCTTGTCACTGTGGTCCCTGGCTTGGGGGTTGGACCCAGATTTTTCTGTAAAGCTGCTTTGTGACAACATCTGTTGTAAAAGGCGCTATATAAATAAATAGACCTTAACCTAACCACAATAGAAATTTTGCCTATTTTGAATCTCCATTAATTGAGTTATCAGTTTTTTGTTCAAGCTGCACTGTGTAAGATTTGGGGATTTGGAGACTTCACTGGTGTAAATGTGTAATGGCACACAATGTACAGAAAACATTTTTTAACATCAGTTGTGTTTTGGAGTGGATGAATCTGATGATTGCGAGGGTGCTGAATAAGTATATACAGAGAAGTATTCTCAGCTGTCTTCTAAGCGTCTACTGTCTACCATTGATGTCTTATCTTCATCAGAATAATGATGATTTTGCCTTTGAGACCTCAACACCAAGCCAGACTTATCATTTTTGGAGACACTGGGTTTGAACAGCAGTGATATGAACACTGATATTGAAACTGTTCTAAATGTTGCTTAGAATCGTGTGTATGTCTGCAAACTTGAGATTATATGCAATTATACATTTATATGTATGTAAGTTCACCTGACATATTAATCAAGGTGAATAGGAGTGCATGTTATAACATGTCATGTGTAAGATGCACTGTTCTCTTATTGAAAAATAGGCCAGTTTGTCATGAATTACTAAATTATTACTAAATTAGTAAGCTAAAGACGTTTGCAAATGAGACGGCTCCACATGCTGCAGGTACTGTGACTTTATTTATTTCCCTGAAGAGTTTTATCCTTAAACATGTGGGGTGAGCACTGGGACAGCAGCACAGACATTCAGCAATTGTACATGTACTCATGAGGCAAATAAAAATGATTGTGTGCAAATGTCGGTCTTTGAAAACTATTTCAGAGTTTAATAGCAGCAGGACAGATGAAGCCACAGTGCATGGGGCTGCCAGTAGAAGAGTAGAAGAGTGTCAGAGGGTGTTCCTTACGACAGGACCATAGTCTGGAACTCTGTGAAAGGAGCAAATAGATAGCACAAATGTTACTATTGTAGCCTTATTTGAACATCAATGTACAATGTATAATATAGTTGTTGCATAATTCAGATTATTACATTATAACATGACTATAACATTGATATAATAGTAACCATTACACAAAGAATGCATTTTATCTGGCATGAAGTAACCAAATGGAATTTTGTATCTTGATCATTGGAGACCAAGATTTTCTGCTTAATTGTGTCCTAAACAGTATAAAACTCAAACAATGTTTACTACTGCTTTCTTAACTGAAATGATCATTTGAGCTACATATTTTTGTTCTTATTTACATTTACACTCATATGTAAGTTTGAATATCCCCAGATAAATGTCAGTAAAAAAAGCAGTATGTAAAACATGTATTAATAGCATTTTAGAGCATGATTTCTCTTTATTTACTTAGTTTATTGTGGAAAAGAGTAAGGCATAACACTGCGGTCTAAAGAAAAATAGGTATGTCTCAAATAGTAGCCTTACAGTAGAGGGCAATGTAGATTAATGAAAAAGTGATTTTGGTCTATGGGCCCAATCATCATGAAATTTTCAAATAATATAAATGATATATTCATTGGGTGCAAATTTGTGATTGCTAATTAACAAACACCATACAAACCAGAAATAATGACTTAATTTAAAAGTATCCATTTGTTGCATGTATATTAAATATGTTACATCAACACAATTGTAGTCTTTCGGTTTCAGTTGCGTAAGTTTAATGCGTTTTATTTATTGATGCATTTGAATCACATAGACATCTTTCAGCACAGTCGCTGTTCAGCGGAAAGCCAACTACTTCCATGATTGACAGGTCTGATGGGGAGTTAGATAGCGGTGGATGTATAGCATTGCACCTTGATCGCCTGATGCTAACTGAATACTCTGACGCACTACACTTTCCAATTCAGATGTCAATAGGCACTCATGTGGGTCAGATGCTCCACTGAGTTCCAGCATCACACACACACACACACACATGCACACACTCACACACACACACACACACAGTATAGCTGCAGGTTCTTTTTCCTCGCTCACTCTGACCGGTCCATAGCCCAGAACACAAAGACATCAGCAGATGTCCTCCAATTACTGCAGTGACAAAATAGCTGCAACCCATAAATCAAGCACGCTCTCTCGGGTGTGAAATCAAACACGCTGCAAATGCACTGCTGCACAAAGGCACCATGTAGGTGTTCTCGGCAAAGTCATTTTCTCAAAAACTCACAGAGATGGATTCAAGCCAGCTTTGGAGTAAAATGCAATTGCAATAATTTTTGAGCAATAAGAAGTTTTAGTCTTGAAGGGGAATTTGTACTCTCTACATAATTCAATTATTCAGATGTAAAAAGTCATTCAGAGTGGACTGATGTAAAATTTGAAACTGTTCGCAACAGGGCTGAGAGGGACCATACATCTGAAGAGCTCCCTTACAGAAAGATATAACTTGAAACATGTCTGAATACTCTGTCTTAAATGTAAGGCATTATTTTGTGATAGCTTTAAGATAAAGATTTGGCCTAAAGTACATTTTTGAGTGCATGTAGGACATTGTAATTATTTTTTTTATTTTATTATATATTTATTTACCACAATTGAATCATAACTAACATAACATATAAAACTCAGCTAAATGACTGAATTATTTTGTTTACATTCCAACGAATTAGGCAGGAATTTTGAACAATTGGTGGAATCCCCCTTTTTGTCTGAGTTTGGGAAACTAACACAGATAAGTCTCAGAGGAGTCACTTTACATTCTAAATGTCAGATATGTGGCAAATATGCATATGCTTAACAGCTTGGACAAAATAAATTAAATAAATAAATCAGTCATGAAATTTCAAAGTCAAAGTAACAAGAAGCCTAAATGTTGCTGCCATAAAGGAAATTTTACCCTCTACTCCAATTCTGCCATCGCTGTCATCATCTGCAGCTGAAATGAAGCTTTTAGCCTCCTTCTCTGTTAGAGTCCGTGCCCCCGGGACAAAGCGCTGCAGGAAGAACCTACAAGAGGCCCAGAGAAAAAAACATCACTATTCTCAAACATCACACATGCAGGTACGCTTTAGTTTAAAATACTGATATACTCTTAGCACACTTTCTTTTGTTCACTTATTGTCTCTGATATCAGCTCTGCCTACTGTATAGTTGCACTTTGTTCTATAATTACAGACTGTAGTTCCTGCACCTTTAAACTTCTTCAATGGTTAAGACTGCCAGAGGAGCACAAAAGATCAGGTAATATTTGTGAGGTGGATCATTCTTAGCACCGCAGTAACACTGACGTGAAGGTGGTGTGTTAGTGTGTGTTGCGCTGGTACGAATGAATCAGACACTCCAATGCTGTTAGAGTTTTTAAACACTTCAGTGTCACTGCTGGACTGAGAACAGTCCACCAAACAGCCAACAGCATCCTGTGGGCAGCAACCTGTGCCCTCTGAGGAAGGTCTAGAGGATGACCAACACAAACTGCAACAACAAATACCTACTGTCAGGGGGACAATGTATAATAGAGTGAGAATGTATAAAAGGTGAGAATGTATAATAGAGTGGATACTGAGTGGACACAGGGTTTAAAAACTGCTGAAAATGGTCAACTACATAAATAATATCTGATCAGTGAAGAACAGGATGAAAGAGGGCTATGCATAGAAACAGATGAACTACAGTCTGTAATTAAGTTAAGTGGAGCTGACAAGGAGCATAAATACAAGGAGGTGTACTTAAAGGTGTGGCCAGTTGTTATATAATGTACTGACAAATTAGTGAAAAGAAACTAGTCACACCAGTAGGACAACTCTGAATGTCATTTCTCACACATTTGGCTCAAGTTCTGCTGACACAATTACATAATGCAGATAAACAGCACAATCCAAAAAAAGAGAAATACAGCATTCCTGCATTAGAAAAGGCTTACAGCAGTGCTTTGGTAGATAGCCCTTAAAGCTACTGGGAACAGAAGTAATGTGTCTATATCAGTAAAATACTGCGTTAGTATAATGCTTCACAAATGCTTCTGCTTAAGGCATCGGAATAATGTTTTATCTGAACAGTACACTTTAGATGCTTTTTAGATACTTGCATTATTTACAACCAACTACATGTCTTTTAAATGAACCTTGATTTATCAAGGTTGAACTCTTGAACTCTTCAGTTCAAAACCACAACCTAATCCTCACCCTGATCCTCAACCCAACCTTGATCCGATTTGAATGCTGTTGAAAACCGGCTGCACCAGATTTTGTTAACAAAAAGTTTGTAGATTATATATACAGGCTTCAATATAAAATTTAGCGAAACTGGTCTGTCAAGAGCAAACAAATGAGGATTTAAAGGAGAATTTGATTAATGTTTTAAAATGTCACTATAATTCAGTCATTGATATAACAAATTTGATTTGTCACTTAATCTGGGTTAATGTGAAATGCTTCATGCTAGAGGAACAGATTTTGGTTTATTTACAGTGGTGATGATAGAAATCATTTTATTAACTAACAAAACAACCAGTGATCCTAGGTACCTTCAGAGTGTTTATATATTGGTCATGGTGCATCAGTGCTGTATCTGAAAACAGTATTTCGTTTTCATTTGAGACTGCTTTGCTTTACAACATACTGCATGTACATTCAATATAAATGACTTTTAGAAAATACCTTTTACTCCAAAATCACACCTCAAACACATCCTTAAACAATTGTTCAGGCAAAGGACAGCATATTCATAACTATTTAATGTAATAACTTTTTGTGGGAAAAAAAGAGAAATTAAACTTGACTCAATTTGTAATATTTCTAGTTTGAAACATTACAAATTGTACTTAAATTATCTGTCTGTTGTATTGTAGCAATATCTCTCTAACAAGCTAGTCCCAGCCCGTCCTGTCTTGTTATACAACTTCTTATATGATGAGGCGATAGTGAATCACTGTTACATCAAAGAATACCATTCCTATATGGTAAATGATCCCAGGTAATGCTCCCAGTTCAATCATTTAAATACATGTAGTCAATGAAAGGAAGAGTAAATGCAATGATGGCTGAAGCTCTTGACAACTGATCATTTTAATGACCACTACAGACCGCTGTTAAGTCTACATTCAGCAGCAAAGAAAGGAACTGATATAAATAGAAGCAAAACAAAAGTTAACATTGGTTCCCACCACCGGAGAAGTTCTTGGTAATGCTGAACTTGCTAGGGGAGAAGGAAGCACTGTGCATTTTTTGGCAATATGTTGCCCCCTTATTGTTTGGAGTGTGAATTTGAGAGGTTCATCTTACAAACTGCTCCTTTATAGTAAATACGCAATTCTTAATTTTTGTAATTCCTCTTTAACCTCATACATATGCAGTGTACATATGATTAAATAAGGAGTTCTTGCCTGACTGTGTAGTGGTACAACTAATACTGTGATAAGGCTGAAGAATATGTTATCATATGGAAAGATTATAGCTAGCTGCTACATAGCCAAAACAAGACCACTCCATACGTATTGTTTTAGTCTGAATTGCAGATTCTCTGAAACCCAATATGCTTTGCGCCTCCAAATATTGTTAAACACAACATTATGATCACCTCAAGGAAGTTAAATGATTTTACACAAGTGTATTATTTATCTGTGAAAATACCATGTGGAATGCATGAAATAACTCAGGCTTGTTGCAGATTTAAGGTTTTTTTTCTAACAGCAGTGATATGTTCTGTGTAGACCTGAAAATATAATAAGAACACATTGCAGATCTGCTCTCCTGTATTTACATAAAAGGAAAAGCACATAACCTGCACACAAATGATCTGATTTGACTTACTTAAGCTCGGACTCTTCAATAAATCCGCTGTTGTCCTCGTCTAAGATGCGGAACACATCCTTGACCTCTTGGGGAGTTTTCTGGGTCAGGCCACAGAGCTGGAAAAACTTCTTGTAACTGAAGGAGTCCGGGGCTGTCAAGAGGAGACAAGAGACACAGGTGATGCTACACATACACACACTAAAACATACAAAAAGGTTTAGGTGCACTTATTTTTACTTAGAAACAAAACATGTTATTTGACTGGGGATTACCACAAAGTGAACACATTTTTTGTTATTTGACTACATACAGTGTACAGTATTCTTATAAAATACATAAAATAAGTCAATTTGGACCATTTTTATTAGTCTATGTATCATGAAATGCTGACCCATTCAAATGGTATGCAAATAAAAGCTGAAAAAAGTGTTCACATGACAAGCAGCAACATTTACAGGGGATTGACATCTAGCTGTGTCTGACTGCAGCACTGAATGTACAGGGTCATCTCCTCATGTGGCACACTAACAAATCACATAATGTCATGTTTCATTACGTGCACATCGTTATGACCCCTCTTGCTTAATCCATTTGAATTAGTCAAAAATAAAATAAATCCCTCCGCCTGCTCCAGCCACTCTGCTGTCTATGTGTGTTTTGGCTTACCTTGGCAGTCCTTGACAGCATTCTCAATGGCTTCAGCAGAGAGGATATCAGTGAGTGACATGTTATTCCTGTCCGAGGAAAAAAACATATATATATATATATATATATATATAACATATCACAAATGTAATGACTAACAAATACATTATTCACCATATAGAACTAACAGTAATAAATGTGAAATAAATCAGAATTTTGCAATAAATGGAACAATAGAAGCTCTGCAAAGTTACTTGGACCTGAACGTATTACAATGCATTTTATTTACATTCCGGAAAACATTGACCACATACAGTATAACAGTAATTTCACTTTCATAGGGCTTTTTTCTCCTGCAGGAGCAACTTTGAAAGTTTCAGGTTTCAGTATGTAGTTTTATTACACATCTATCCTTTAGGCTGTGAGTCATGGCTTACAGAGTTGCTAGTCTATTTCAAATGTTCTTCTGAGATGCCATAGACATACACTATGTAGTCCATTTCATCTCGTCAATATTTGATCCAAAGTCTTTCTAAACATTTTTATATTACAAGCAGTAGGATTAAAATACCAGCTTCAAATGACAAAATTACAATGCAATGCAGTTACTTGTTTATCTTTTCTGTGTGAAATAAATGTATTAGGACAACACAGGCACTGTCAAAAGTAGGTAAACTAACAGACAAACCTGTGTTGATGTAATGGATTACAATCGGGCACAACTTTTCCCACAGCTCTAAAAACAAATTTTACCTTCTGCTTTTCTACACAAACACACACACAAACACACACTGCGGATGACTAGCTCAGTCACTGCTCATAGTAGAAAGTGCTACTCACGGTTGTGAAGTTCCCTGGTGGTCCGGCTGCAGCAGTAGCGAGTGTGAGCAGTGTGCGTAACGTGCTCAGGTGAGCTTATATAGAGTGAAGACAGGCCGAGGCTGATGATAAAGTTACCTTGAGCTGGATCACATTCTCACCCTCAGCCTCCACTTACATTCTTACATCAGCAGCCTAATTAACCTGCAGCATGGACATCCGCCCACACACCCACACAGAGCGAACAGAGAGAACACACACACACTCACTACTGTACTAATGCCCCTCTCACTTTCACACACACACACTGCTGTACTACTATTGCAACTCTCACTCCCTAACACATGCGTGCGCACACACATTTGTGAATTACATGAACTTCCACTCATTTCCTGGAAACCTACCCGAACCCCTACTAATCTAACCCTAACCCTTACCTTTACCCTGACCCTTACACTTACCTTAACCTAAACCTTAACCTTACACTAACCTTAAAATTTAATGATGTACATTACTAGGACAAAAGGTCCCCACAACATAGGTATATGAACAGGTTTTGGTCTCCACCAGTCACTCACTTCTATACTATTATAGTAACTCTCACTGTCTAACACACACTCTCTCACATACTCACTACTAAAGCCACTCTCACCAGCAAACTCAATGTTGTACTAACACCACTCTCACACACAGTGTACTGTACTGTACTGACGCCACTCTCACTAGCACATATACACAAACACTCAGTACTGTACTATTGCCACTCACTAACATCTATATACACATACTCATTACTGTACTAATGTCACTCACTACACTACACACACACACACACACACTAAGTATTCTGCTAATACCACTCTCACTGACACATACACACAGCGCACAAAGAGAAAACAGAACACACACAACATTTTGCTTTAAGTTTTGTTTTTTGTATTAAGCCTTTAAGAGTCTGCGCAAATGTTTTAAAACCATGAACACTTTGTTTGGAGAACTGTGTTTGGAGTGTTGGAAGAAAATGATACAAATAATTTGTGTACATTAATAAAACTGTCCATTGAGTTCTGCAAAATAATGAAGGGATAAGATGGGTGTAAGTACAGGTAAGTGGTAAATGGAGTGTACTAGTCTTTAAGAACAGGACATATAGAAATTGCACAATTTTACAAAACGGCTTTCGACTTAGAGGCAGACTCTAGGCAGCCTTGCTGAGAGGTCTAAAGAGTCAGAGATATTTAGAGTCCCACAGTCCGTAAAAATAATGTACCATTTTTTTCTTTATTGAAGCCTTTGGAAAACCAGAGATAACAGTATTTAAATGGAAAATCAAGCAGAACTTCACAGCTCAGCAGATTGTCATGGGCTGTTTCCAACAAGATGTGAACCATATTGCTAGCCTCCAGGCTCCTCACCTGTTGTCCTCTCTGAGGCCTCAAGCTTAACATCAAGCTTATTTACTGTGCAGTAAAGTTCACTAGTCTGTGCAACCCCGAACCTAAAGAAAGCTATCAGAAACGTCTAAATGAACACACATATTTTACTTAAAGCTTGTGATATACATATTAGCACATATTTTACCTTGTAGCAGTTTCATAGCGACCCTTTCAATTAAGAGCTCTGGTACTGAGCTGCTGCCACTGTTTCCATTTTTAACAACCCTCTATGGACTCAGGAGTTGCCATATTTCAAAACCTCACCGAAATGCATGTTGCAAAACTTCCCAAAAGCACACTTTTTTTTTTTTTACCACAATATGAAACAATGCAACCTTTAACCAACAGGACGGAAATAAGCTTTTAAATACATTTACTGCTGCTATCTTGCCTTAGAAAGTTATCTTGTTTCCATAAGACATAAGGTCTGTGTTATCAAGAGTATTACCATTTTTGTATACAACAAGACTCATAATCCCGTGCAGTCAGAAAGGCAAATTAATATAACAGTTCAAGTCCTACAACCCCACTCCTGCTTTTAATCCCTGGATTACATCTTGTGTTAAAAAGATGTTTGTGGAGATGTGGTGGACTGACTTGACACTAGTTTCTGGTGGAGCCAGAAAGTGAGAGATAGGTACGGCCCCCTCTGTAGGCCAAAACAAGTACAACGCAACTCTGCTACCAGGTCTTCCTTCAGACTTTCCAGTGTGTTTTTAATTCACAGTGATGTTTCCAGGGACAACTCCAGCCAGGGGCAAGTAGAAATGGGCAACTAATTTGGTCTGGTCACTCTAATATGTAAATATTGGCAAATATAGCTCTGTTTTGCTGAGACTGACTATGAAGTGATTGAAGGATTTTAGAAATGGTTAATTGTGGTCATGAAGATAAAAAGGTAAAACACAACATACACTTTGGAACGTCTTCAGTGTTAATTTGTGCTGTACTAGTTTTTCTTTTTTTCATTTTTTACCAGATACACAACCATGGATCTTAAAATACAGTACTTTACTGTAAATCATGATCAGGATGGCCAGCACAGCAAATGAAAGTAAATTACTGTACAGCTGCTCACTTACTCCATAGGTGACATGTTTTCATAGACATAGTCTTTGCATGCCTGTCAGTGCTCTGAATGGACTGTCAGCCAACCAGCATTCACTGTTTCCAAAAGTCTGGTCATCTGGTTGTGTGCATCAAGGGCTGCAAACCATTAATTCCCAAAGCAAAAGTGGTGAAAGCAACAATGTCCCAAAAAATGTCAATGCTTGCAGACAACAACAGACTCAACTATACACTGAATCATTTGAATCAATCCAACATGAGAGGATGAAGAAGTATTATTGCCCTAACAGTGTTTCTAATATTTTGTCAGTCATGTTAGAGGTCCTTTTCCCAGTTAGATCATTTAAGAACTGTTATTAAAACATGTTTGTTATTAAAACATGTTTGTGCCGTGTTCAGTGCACCTAGCAGCTTTCAGATACTCACATTTCAGATCCATTGCATGTGAGGTCATCAGAATCCCATGACACTTCCTATAGCCAACAGTTAAAACTGTATTATGTAAGACCACATCACTGTACACTAATTTACTAAAATGAACAGCACAAATGAGCATAGTTTTCGGGAATAAGATGGCGTTATTGGCCTTAAACCTCAGTTTGACATGATGTACTTGACCTATGAGATGGCAATGGAATGACGGTTTAAGGGCCTCGAGGTTGTCCTGTCACAGAAAAGAAGAGACACGACATTGGAGCCAGGCGACAGGCTTACCAAACAGACTCTAATGTCACGGAACTCATCGGTTGTGTTACAGTGTGGTGAACTATCGCTTTACGTCCTCTACTTTGTATACACCAACTGTATTTTGATAGATTATAACTAGTAACAATGGACAAAGAAAATACATTCTTCAGGCAGGCACACTTAAAAAAAGACTAGACCCCCCTACATGATTCTTTAAAGTCAGGTGATGCTGTTGATACTAGATATGACATCAAATGTAGGATGAAGCACCACCTAGTGGTGACCACATGCAGTGCAGAATGATCTGAAAGTTACATGGATATTTCATGTACCTTCGAGTGGTTTTAAATAGTCATCAATGATTCATCAGAATGTGAGCAATACTGTACATTCCCTAAATTAAGAGTAGAAAGTGACACCACACTGATGAAAAAATAAACATGCATGAAAAAACAAGGAGACACAAAAATTAAAAAGAACATTTATTGTTTTCTCACCATCCTTTCCCAGAAAGTGCATTACAGATTGTACAGTACTGCAAATCCATGTATATATTAGGAGAAAAACAACCACATATCATGTACAGTCACTCTGGACAGAGCGCAGCTTGGGAGCAGAAGGTGTGCAGGCAAGTCAAACTCATGTACAAAAATCAGCTTGACTGAGATGAAGTTTCAAGCAACGTTGTTCCTTTCCGGCAAAAGGTTGTGGTCAGTTGTCATTTAATGATGGATCACGGAAGCAAACTGAAAAAAAAGAAAAACCAAGAAAACAACTATGTTAAGAACTTGCCATGGAAGCAGAGTATAAGCTAATGTAGACAACAATTATCAAATGATATACTGATTATTTTAGCAGTTAAACAGTTTAAAAAAGTTAAAGAACTAAAATTGGCTTGGCTGAACAATACAAATCAATAGCCTGTCAAAAATGACAAAATATTTTATTGGAAAAGGCTAAGCTGGGAAAACTTTTAAAGTTTAAAATTACGTGAAAATATCCATAAAATATGAGGAAAGCTTAAATTATTAAATTAAAGTATTCACAAATTATTCTTTAAGTAAAAGAGATTTACATGCAATGTTTTGGTCCTGACAGCACTAATATGAACAAGAACTAGTATAGTTAAGAAGAGGAGAATTCCTTACCATCAACTCCGAAAAACAATGAATGAGTGCTTAAGCCTTCACAAGGGCAGCGAACTCTGAAAAAATAAGTGAAACAATTTAACAACAACAACAGCAATAAGAATACAAATAACCACAACAACAACAATATGTCTAATTGAGTCACAATATTATATTTGTCTTTATTTTAAAGTCTTTTGACCAAACTTGTACTAAACTTATAGAAATATGTATAGGTATATGAATTAAAAAAACATCTATGCAAATGCCAATGAGCAATTGTTTGTGTGCTATAAATATCCTAAGAGACATTTTCTTGATTGAAAACCTTTGTAGAGTTGGTCAAAACAATGTTGGCCAAGCCTCGGCCATGTCATGCTAATGTTCACTAATGCAAGGCACATTGCTCTACATATCACAATGTGTTTGTATAATATTGTAAATTATTGTGGAGCCCTCATAACTACAATGTACCAGTCCTGTAGGTTCAGTTCCATTCTTTAAAATGGTAATGAGTGGTATTTTCTATTCTAAGCTTAGGAAACTTCCTTTAGTATTGTTAAAGAAATTGAATACCATCAACTCCAATTTTGCCGTCACCGTCGCTGTCACCAGCTGAAAGGAAGGCCTTGGTCTCAGCATCAGTCAGAGCCCTGGCACTAGCGGAGAAGTTCTGCAGGAACAGCCTGGGGAAGATTAAGAGAGGAAGAATGAACATTCTGATGGTCTTTATTTCAAGTTTTAAAAACAAAGAAAGATTTCAAAGAAGCAGAGCAGAGCACTAACTGCAAACGTTATTCTTACTTAAGCTCATCCTCCTCAATGAAGCCACTCTTGTCCTGGTCAATGATGGCAAAAGCCTTCTTGACATCATCAGCGGACTTGGCGGCAAGACCAACCTTGGCAAAGAAGTCCTTGTGCTTGAAGGAGTCAGCAGCTGGAAAAGAAACACCATTATAATTATTATTATTATTATTATTATTATTATTATTATTATTATTATTATTATTATTACAACTAATACAACAAATCTAATGACTAAAATTATGCCTGTTCCTAGACCAGGTAATGGCAACCCATTGTCAAACCTTTGGAAGCAACAGCATCTTATGTGAATTGTATTGGTGTAAGCAGTCTGGGCACCGATGTTCAGAGTTAAAGGTCAAATAGCAGATACACAAAAATCGTGTTCTGCTGTGGAGCTGCAGGGGGCAGTGAGCCACTCCCTGTTGTAGACTAGAAGGCTGTTAATAGTATATTATCTTGGGGTTTGCTAGACTCAACCTTAACCTACATCCAGAAATACAGCTGTTATTCACCTGCAGTACAGAAAAAACTAAAGTACTGTCTCTTTGGAGTGTCCATACAAAGCAGAACTGCTCTAATTAAATTAAAATAACGAGTCTATGTGAAACCAATTGATTCAAATAGAAGTTGCTAAGACGACTAGCAGGGTGAGGAAACTTTTCTTATGGTTCTATGTTTGAAGGAGAGTTGAAAGTACCTTGGCAGGCCTGCAGGGCTGCAGTGATGTCAGCATCGTTCAGAATACCGGCAAATGCCATTTTAGCTTGAAAAGGAGACAGAAATAATTGAGGACAGATTAATTAAGATAACCATCTCAGAGTCTGCAAGTTAACTCCTCAAGCAGCACAAGTGTCATTAGACCTTTCACGTCACATAACTATTCATAACATTCACACAGATTGCACACTTCAGTCTGAGTTAACAGAGTCAATAGCAACGTCCCAGGATTAGGCGAAATGATGTCACATCCAAGCCTGCTGCTTAACTCCCATTGGCTGGTGACTGTGACCTCAAAGGTTAACTCCATCCAAAGCTCCAAAGTCAAAAAAACTTGAACTTTGTCGTTTTCCCGTTCCATGAACCTCAACGTTGCTTCAGTCGCAGAGAGACTCACCTCTGTGTGGTTTTAGGGCTGGAGGGGAATTCGGAGCGATGACTCTGGCAACCGCAGTGATCTCCGGCTCCGCTGCCGTCCAGCTTATATAGCCCAGCTCTCCCTACTCAACCCAAATGTGAGGCATAATGTAACGGATACCGCATGCAAAGTGGTTGGTCGAAAAACGGATCCAGCAGTCAGGCTGTTCTATTTATAAGCATATAAATGATGGCTTAAAATGTACGTATATGTAAAAGTCCTTAAGATCCCCCTCCCGCGCTAATAATACCCGCTGCTGATAGAGAAGGCACAGCCAGTGAACGGCAGCCTTTCTTTCTCTGTGTGTGAATTACGGAGATGTCCATGGCAAAGAAAGGTAACTTTGAGCACTAGTAGGCGAAACTAGAATCACTTAGCGTTCATTTAGCTTTGCAGCTGTTTTAACATGTAATAGTCTTGCCCTGTAAACTGGCAGTAAAGCAAACTAAGTCCAATAATCTTTATGAGATTAAAGCAGGATCTGTCTTGCTGTTAGGGGAAAAACAAAAGCGCCTCAGCTGGTAGGCAGGCTTTATGATTTTTGTTCATAGTTCGTGTCTGAGATGACTGTATATCTTTTCCAGGGGCAGATGATTCCAGTAAGATCATGTAAGATCCAAAGGCAGATTTCATGCACTCTACAATGATTCTCCAGTGTTTTTCAAAAAGTGTGCAAATGTTTAACATGTAAACAAAGTCATTCAGAGTGGGTTGATGTGAGATGCTCACTTCTAGAAAAACTAAATGAGTCAGAATTGTTTGCAGTGGGGTTGATAGGAACCAGGCGTCTAAATAGTTTAACAGTAAAGTCACTTCATAAAAGTGTTATGAATATGCTGCTTGATGTCTAAGACGCTGTGTTAGGATACTTTCGAAATTATGTATATTCATGGCGGAGGGGTGCATGCTTGGTGTTATAGGGAAAAGTAGTCTCTATTTATTCTATTTAGCACCTAGAGCATCGCTGGTGATCTTTGCTAGTCAATAAAATAGCTCTATGTGCATTGTAAACATTGCCACCCTTGGTTTCCCTCATCACCACTGTAAACAAATCTGAGTTGGTGAGTTTCTCTGGAATGGGACATAGAGTGAATGACTTTGTGTCATCATAATGAAATTGCACAGTGCTAAATTTTGATGGCATTCTGGTTACTCACTTTATCAAAAAAATAAAAGTCAGAGTGCAATAGTTATAGTTATATAGTAATATATTGCATCAGTGATGCTATTATATGACTTAAACATGACATTCCAAAAATGCACTGCGTTCATTACACTGCTACACTGCTACTGGATTGTTTTAGTAGCTTATGAAGTATATTTATAACAATCCAGCTGTACACACAATTATATAAATTAAAATGCAGAATCAAATAATCTTTTTTGAGTTTTAAAATAAACCAAATTTCAAAAGTATAAGCATGTACAAGGCATATTGTCTGCTGAAGAATTTATAATAAACTAAACTGATCAGACACAACCCGCTGTATGTTTCTTGAAAAGTTTTTGACAGAACTAACATATGACCGCAATTATCTTAATCTTGTTTTATTTTTACCCGTTTCTGATTCTTCAAAAGTTGATATATATTCAGATTTTTTTCTGTTTTTGTTTCTTGATCTCATAATTCTGGCTGGTTATTTTTGTGTCATTGTGGTGTATTTTTATTTGTTTGCACATTTATTTATTAGTTTTTACTTTTCTTAATCATTTATTTGTCTGTTACATTGATGGTTTACCTTGGTTGATTTCAGTTGATTAAATATGTATTTTATTTTCTCTTTTAATCTCTGTCTACAGTCAATAAAGTAAAGGTTGATTGATTGGTTGATTGATTTGTTGACTGATTGGTTAATTGATTGTTTGATTTAAATTAACCCCCTAAATGACCAGTTGTGGGTCCAAAATTATACTACACATATACTACACTCCTATATACTGAGAATAACTTTGAAACAGCCAGTTTGCCTTGTAGCCCCTGTAGTTATTAAATAATAAGCCTTAGTATGTAACAAACCTGTGATTATACAAGGTTACCAGGGATGTGCCACCTATTGTGTAATTTCAATCACTTTAATTATTCTCTCACTGGCTATAAATGGTAAATAATGTGCTACTTATAAAGAGTGTGAAAGCTGATAGCTTTTTCTTATGAAAATACTCAGACCCAAACTGAGTGGAACCTTATTTACACTTGCGCTACCCCACATAACCCAGGTTAAAGGGAAATTCCACCTATTTTTAAAATTTTCTGTATAATTCAATTGTTAAGATGTAATTTATTTAGAGTGGCTTGATGTGAAATAGTTGAGAAATGTTGAGAAACAGATTTCCCTGCAGTGGTGGTGGGAATCAGGCTTCACAATGTTTTTTTAGTATGAATATTATGACTTTGTTACATTTTTGGGCACATTTATAAAGCCATCATAAAATAATGTCTTAATCATCTGTCAGTGTGTTGATAACTTTCTGTGAAGGAGCTTTTTGAGTTTTCAGACATCTGGTTCCTATCACCACCACTGTGAACCATTCTGATTGATAAGGCATTTCACATCAAACTTTGTTTGTATCTTAACTTTAAATAATTCAAAAGTAGTGTTAGTTTTATTATAAACATGTACCAAACAAAAACAACTTTGAATGCAAGTTAATAAAAAGAGGTTTTATTCTGAGTATTTTAGGAGCATAGATATCAACCATCATGACATATACGCACTACGTAAAGAACAACTGCTGGGTTTAAAAAATGAATACAAATATAGATAGACATTAAGTGATGATATGTGTAGGTGTGCAAAGTCAGGGTTTACCTTAAGTAACCAGTTGAGGTACAGCTGCAGGTGGTAGCATTGTTACTCACTGTGTGCTTTCGTATACAGTATTATGTTATTTTGCTCTTTCTGTGAGGTAAGATTATCACTCATATTTGATGTTTTTCCCTTTCAGAATGGCATACAACATGTGTTCCCAAGTAATCATGTGTTTTCCACATGTGAACACATTTTCACAAATAAGTGTATATAATGATAACACATTTTACATTTAAAGTGTTCAAAAACTACATCTAAAAGTCTTTAGGGTTTTGCATTTTGTGATTTCCAACTACTCTTTATCCTTTACAATTAAATAGTCTGTTTTTATTACTGTGCCTTTAAAACTGATATATGTAAATTACATCTGTTCTGATTGGCTGTCCTGCAGTCCATGCTGAAATGCTTCCTGTACCTTCAGTATGGCTGAGGTGCTGTAGTCTGAACAAAGCTGTGTGTCTCCATGTTTGTTGTTTTTATTTTTTTATTTATATTTTACAGTGATAGAAGCAATACTAATGTTCCAAAATCTTGTTCCTTCTACTTTAAAATTCCCATTTTAGAGATTTTGCCACAACGGTGATGAAATGTAAGTGACTTATTTCTCGTGGCAGCACAAAAACAGTGAAAACAAAAAAACAGTTTCCATATATGAACTGAATGGAGCTTTCCATGACATAAGCCCTTTAAGGAAGTGCATTGACAGAGAAAGCTCTGCACAGCACTTGTAAAGGTAAAGTAATATCCAGAAGGCTGGTAATACTTGCCTAGTATAGCTGCACCAGCTCAAATGTATGTGCTACATACATGCACAGGGTTAGTGATCTGCCTCGTATAATTATAGGAATGTGTAACTGATGCCTGTACCCAGCACTGCGGCTCAGTGTCTGCAGATGGGTACTGCACAAACTGAGCATGGCCGAAGAATCCTGCATGGATACTGGTGGTAAAAGGGAAGCACGTTCCCACTCCTCAGGCGTTCCTTGCTAGAAACCTATTATCCGCTATTGCCAGCAAGTGGCTGTAGCTGCGATCCCAGGGATTAACATAATTTTTTATGGCCTAACTGGTCCACTGTTCACCCATTTCACCTGTGTGTGACTTAAGTAATTCCACTGGAAGAACATGTTAAAGATGGTTCCATATTCCTGTTGTAAAGCTCTTTTTTTGTGTAAATTGCTATTAAGCTGCCATTGCAGAAGAACATGTTAAAGATGGTTCCATATTCCAGTTGTAAAGCTCTTTCTTATGTAAATTGGTACTAAGCTGCCATTGCAGAAGAACATGTTAAAGATGGTTCCATATTCCAGTTGTAAAGCTCTTTCTTATGTAAATTGGTACTAAGCTGCCATTGCAGAAGAGCATGTTAAAGATGGTTCCATATTCCAGTTGTAAAGCTCTTTCTTGTTTAAATTGCTGTTAAGCTGCCATTGCATGCAAGATTGTGATTAAATATTCATGAGACAGTAGTATGGCAAATGCATTTATTTGTATTTCAAAAGTGCAAAAGACATTGTATATTTGCACAAGTTAGGTTCATAATTACAGTATGAACAATAAATAGGGTTTTGAAGAGACTGAACATGTACTTGTGTTCCTTGCAGTGAAGAGAGCTGGTTATTCATAAATAAATATAAAAAATTAAATTAACTATTGGAGACAAGTCATATACAAAAGTAAAGACCTATTTCCAAAAAATAGGGTCCATGAGTGCTTAAGCCTTCACAAGGAGTGCGAACTCTGAAAAAAAGAACAGAGAGAAAATGATTAATTAATGAGATATTTTGTGAATCTACGGTGCATTTATTGTCAAATGTATGGTATGTAAGTCTATTATCTTTGCATGCAACATTTGAAAACATTTTAAACAATGCTGACATTCAAACATTTTTAGTTCTATCATACCAGGTTGAATATTTCTTAATGCTTCAGTTCTAAGAAGTACCACTAGGTATGCAGGCCATTTATTATCCTCTACATTTTACAGTTACACTTAAGCCAGCATTAAAACTTGAGTGCACTAGAAATTTTGAAACAGTCATTTCCTTTGACAGTGATTATTATGCATATCCAAGTAAATTTGTTGGTCTTGTTAGTAGAGTTTGAAGTTGAGCAGTTTATATCGACATAAGAAGTAAGAAGTTCAGGTTAAATAAGGGGTTCTGAACCTAGGTTTAAACAATATGTGGAGAGTAAGGTATAATCTAGATTAACAGCCACATGCTACACTAATAGATCACTAGTAGTTGACTTTAAGTCTAGTAATAGGTTTAAGATTTTACTACCATTTATGTTTATACAACTGTTCCTGGATTCTTTCACTATATTAAACATATATATAAATCTAATTCTCTGATCAATGTTGTGATTTCAATTTAAATTCTTTTATCCCAAGAACAATAGTGCTTCCATTTTTAGATTTGAATGCTAAATGTAGTTATTAGGTTAACTTTCCCCATTTATTAAGACAATGCTGATTAATGTGGTTTAAATAAAAAATTGCGTTCTATGAAAATTCTGTAGGTTCAGTTCCATTCTTTAAAATGGTAATGACTGGTATTTTCTATTCTAAGCTTAGGGAACTTCCTCTAGTATTGGTAAAGAAATTGAATACCATCAACTCCAATTTTGCCGTCACCGTCGCTGTCACCAGCTGAAAGGAAGGCCTTGGTCTCAGCATCAGTCAGAGCCCTGGCACCAGCGGAGAAGTTCTGCAGGAACAGCCTGGAGAAGATTGAGGAGAAGAAGAGAAACATTAAAATATTTTTTATTTGAAAACTAAAACAAAATCAAATAAAAATAGAGGAATATTTGCTGATCTGTTTGATTCTTACTTAAGTTCATCCTCCTCAATGAAGCCACTCTTGTCCTGGTCAATGACGAAGAAAGCTTTCTTAACATCATCAGAGGACTTTGCACTCAGTCCAACCTTGGCAAAGAAGGTCTTGTAGTTGAAGGAGTCAGCAGCTGTGGAAGAGAAAGAGAGAAACAACATTTGTTAACATTGTATTTTCTTATCATGATGAAAGACTTTTTGGTGAAATGAAAAAGTTATAATCAAGGGTAAACTTGATCGCAGCTTATTTATTGTGAATGGCTTCAGAGTCAGCACAATGAAGAGAAAGCATTGATTTACCAGCGCAGTCCTGAATGGCTGCAGCGATGTCCTCATCCTTGAGAATTCCAGCGAATGCCATTGTGATGATTCTGTGATTTAAAGATATGAGAACATCAATTAATGAGAATTTCACACTTCAAAGCATTCAATGTTTTAAAGCAGTTTGAATAAATAAATACGGATTCTAATTGGCTGCATCGCCGGCCTATTTTAATCAACTATTTATTTACTTGTGATCGTAATGATCAGTCCGGAGAAAATCACTAACAAGAACTACTAATGAACCCAGAGCGTCTTGTTAACAGTATTAATGTAGATTAGCAAACAAGGCTGCAAGTTCATCCTTTGCCAGAAGAAAGTCCTTGGTCAGTCTAAACATTGAAAAAATGTGCTGGTGTTCAGTCCTGCTCTGTGCAATGATAGGTCCGCATATGTGTCCAGCAGTTGTTCTTCGTCCTTTTCTTTAAAAATAATTCCATGAAGATCAAGACTCGTGTATTAGCCGCGGATGGATATCAATGCTGAGCTGCTGAGTCGGAGTGCTGCGGCCTTCTCTTGAGGGAAACTCACCTTTGTGCTGTAGTAGCGACAGTAGAGTCCAGAGAGGTGCAGTGGCTTGAGCAGAGCAGCTCTTCCTTCGCTTTTATACTCTTCTCTCAGGGGCTGCAATGGACACCATATGCTTAGGTTGGCTATAGTTTCGACAAAAATGTGTCTACTAGTCATATTGGGCTATTTATATCCTTTCAAAAGGGGATGCTCGAAGGCCTTATGCGAAATACAAGAGGGCATCCAGAGCGCCTGTGCCCCAACGTGCTGTCAGGGTTTGGAGTAAAATGTGAGGTATGCGAGTTAAGTGTAATGCGATTCTTCTGGAGTCAGTTTCCCGCTTCTCTGGAAAAGATGTTTTTACTCGTGAATAGATGTTTATTTGGAATCTGTTCTTTCCTTTTGACGTGTACTCATTTGTCTATTAAAATATATATTATACATTATTTCACATAAACTGTTTGTAGTATCAAAATAGCCTATCCTGGCTATACAATATGTAACCCGATGAGCTTAAGCTATCCTGGGCTAGGAAAGAGGAATAGAAGCACATTTTTTAATCCTGAAATATTCTGAGATATTTGAAATAAGGTTACCTAATAAATCTGCTTGTAGCTGCTTTTAAATCTGGGGTCCATAAGTCAGTTTATACTGGAAATAGCTCTAAATGGATGTCGCTTCAATGATTGTACCCTTTAATTAAAATTCCATACATTTATTTTTTTATTTATTTTTGTTTTCATTTTTTCTCTTTTCTGTTGTTTGTCTAGTTTCTACTCAAGGATAGAAATCTGCCTGGAGTGAGATATTCCAGGAATTCAGTATTGCAGTGTAATCAATTCTATCTCTGGTGTGTTTTCAGGGCCACTCTCAAATGTGTTCACTCAGGGTCAGAAAAAAATTCTGAGGATGGATTTTTATGGTTAGACAGTGACCAAGATCAGCTTGCCAGGATAAACTGAAGGCATGGTATACAGGTTTGTTTTATTTCAGTTTGTTTAGTTTTTATATTATACGTAAACCCATTTAATATAAATATTAAATTAGAATATTAATCATTCACTCAGAGATTCTTTGAGAAGACAAAGACTCAATGGATTTTTGATTAAAGATCTTTATTTTTATATTTTAGATTTCGCCAAATACAACATCTGCAGCGTAAAGTGAGTGAGAAATGGAAAGAACAGGTGACACATACTGGTCAGAGTTAAAAACCATGCTTCTATTTGTTTATTTTCCTGTCAAAATACAAGCTAAATCACCAAGTTATTCATTATTTAATATCAGGAAAAAACAAAAAAGTAAAATAAGCACATATAAAGCGTCTAAAGGGTTTTGTTCCAAAACACATACATTGTTGAGCTTTACACATACAAGAAAAAAACGGTGCTTAATACAAGTTTTATTTTTAATTTTTATTAAGAAATAAAAATATGTTTTCCGTTATACATCAACTGTTACTATTTTCAAAAACTGGTTGCAACCAACATTGCAAATGTTATAAATGGATATACAATGTATCTAAACTCATTGTCTGTTTTATCAGCTCCACTTACATATAAGGCAACTTCGTAGTTCAACATTTACAGACTGTAGTGCATCTGTTTCTCTGCATACTTTGTTAGCTGTCTTTGACCCTGTTCTTCAATGGTCAGGACCACCACAGAGCAGCTATTATTTGGGTGGTGTTAATGTGTGTTGCACTGGTACAGCTGGATCAGACCCAGCAGTCCACTTCTCAAACCTTGTAGGTCCACCTTGTAAAGTCAGAGACAGTAGCTCATAGCACACCTGTATGGTAACTGGAACTGATCAAATTGACAATTTGTGCAGAATAAAATAAGATGATTTTAATATTATGACTGTTTGGTGTACAAAATGAATAAAAGAAACTTTTTATATGCCTAAGAAAAAATTGCACAAAATCCTTCAACACTACAAATAATATCTAATTCATCAGTATTTAATTTGTCCATTCTTTACTTTTGTGCAGCCTACTGCCCCTTTAACTCTTCCTTCCTTCCTTTCAATCTTAAAATCAACATGTTACAGCTGTGTCCCCTGTTCCCAAAGAAGATTTTAAGGAAGACGTATAAGGAAGGGGAAAGCCAAAGAATGATAAGTGAAAAAACATGAGCTTCGAAATCCAAAGTTCAGAACATTACTTGAAAACATAGAGAAACCGGGAATCCTAACTACCAAAACTGTCACTTCTGCTAAACTGTATTAAAAGCTTCCATCTCTGATAGAGATCAGAAAATCAATCTCCACGTTTGCTTCAGATCTGAAAAAATCCACAGGTGTTTCTCTCCAGTCTTGCACTCTGAGAAGAAAGCAATGTGTTATTGGTCTGAAAGGATGTGTAGCTGTCTCGAAGCTCTTACTGATGAAATTTAAATTACTGAGAAAATATTCACTGGTGTTCAGTTGTGGAGGAATTTCCCAGCAGATTTCAGAAAACTGAAAGCAGGTCTCCTGAAAAGAAGGAAATCTGTGGACACACTAAATAAATACTGACAAAAATTATATTATATTACTCTTTTTGCAAGGTATTGTATTGTTTCCTAGTATTTATTAAATGTTTCTGAAAATGTAATATTAAAATGTTATGTAAGATTTGTTAGTGAGCTCGAAGTAATTTATTATTAACAGTGAGCAGCTTTTTTCTTCCCTCCAAAGCTGTGTAGCAGATCTGGCCTCAAGAAGCATTGACGAGTGCAGAGAATTCTGAAAAATGAAGGAGCAAACATGAATCTTTCATATTTTGTAGTTTTTGTAGAAAATTATTCACCAATTTGTTTAATTTTCATTTAACTATGCTGCATTTTGCTGTTCACACAAATAAAGCAAAATCGGCATATACAGAGGTTACTATCTTAACATACAATGCAATAACTGAGTCATATTACTCCCTTGACTCATTTTTCTTTGTATAATCTATGTAATACAGGAACCCACCTTCCCAGCCAATCTTTCCATCTCCATCCATATCTCCAGCCACAAGAAAAGCCTTCGTCTCAGCCGCTGTAAGAGCTCGAGCCCCCTTCGAGAAGTTCTGCAGGAACAATCTAAAGATACAATATGCATTGTGATGTAGTGATTTGAAGCATCATTGGCAAAAATGGAAAGGAAATGTTCACTGCTATTATAACGAGAAGATGCTGATTCAAACAGATGTTGCCTCAGTATATCATCGTGGTTACAAAATAGAGTTACTCAACTGTAGCTCGTCTTGCTCAATGAAACCACTCTTGTCTTGGTCCAGCATTTTAAAAACCTTCTCAATCTCTGGTGGAGACCTCTTGGATAAACCCACAGTTGCAAAAAATGTCTTTGGACTGAAAGAATCCTTTGCTGAAAAATGAACAGTAAATCAGAAGAAACAAAGAAAACAAACACATTTAAGTAAAGAACCGATAAAGCTTTTATAGAAAGTAAAGTCTATAAAAGTGTAAAACCTGACTTTAGATTACTGACACTAGGATTACAAGATGCTGACAAAATGAGCACAAATGTGTAGTCCTTACCTCTGCAAGCATTGATGGCAGTAGAAATATCAGAAGCAGCAAGGAAGTCTGTAATTGCCATTTTCAGCAAGGACAAGAGAATTTCTCAAGCTCTATGTTTGCTCTAGAATGACAAAAGGACAGATCTGACTCAGACTTGTTACTGTATGTCAGAAACCACCAGTGCCTCTGTGTCAGCTACACCTGCTCTCTTTACGCCACTTGACTTGTTTTAAAGCAGAACACAGTACAGTAAGCATTTCTACAGAACTTGAATCACTTCCAGGAAAAATAAAAAATCGAAATGGGATCTAATTCTCTGTGAATGAATCGGTTCCCTTTTTTAAATCTAAATAATTTCATTAGTGAAATTCCCCAGTCATTAAATACTACTTAACACAGGAGTTAACATATGTCCTACAACCCTATATATAGTGCATCCTATTTCAGGAAGGAATATGTAATTGAACAACTAGTAGTCTTAAATTAAATTGTCATTCGTAACAGCTGCAGATACTCACTAAGGTGTTCTTACTTTCACCAGTTTTCAGTTTCACACATGCTTTGGATCTCTAATTATCTCTAATTTGTCAAGCATTGTGTTCCAATAGTGGGAGACAGCATTAGATGTCAGACCCAAATGACATCTACAATGAAATAACCTGCTAATTGACTAAACTGCATAACTGTCAAGTGTGACAGTTGAATTTAGAACTGCTGGTAAACTGTAAGAATCACACCTTTGGTCTTTGCCATGAATATAAATCACTGAAAAAAATGCTTGTTTTAGTTTGTACATTGTACAGTGGCACCAAAGAAACCACCAGTATTAGGCAATGTGTATGCGTATGCGTAAAACTGACACTTTCAGCTCTAAAATGTCTCCTCACTCAGTAGCGTTCTTAAACTTTTAGCTCAGTAGCTTTTTAAATTTTAGAACAGCTGAGTGAAAGATGTTACAGTAAGAAATAGTTGTTCAACAAATAGGTCAAACTGCTGGTACGAAAACATAATTTGTGTTAATTAGAAAAAAGGCAGGAATGTTGCCTCTAATGTTTTTCAAGTAATCCTTAATGTAGGGCAAATCAGTATTATTAAATTAAACATTCTCCCTGGCTGAAGAAAGAAAATAAAAGGAAATAAAGAGTTTTTTTCTGTGTGTTTACATTTATTTAAAACCAGAAGAACTATGAGAAAGCTTTCTCTAAAACCCTAATAAAATAACCCTAATAACCAATCAGCTGTTCTTCCTACTTTACTCCATCCTCTAATGTGTTTAAGCTTCCTCACATAGATTTTGTGTGGTTCATTAATTTAGGGCTGAAAGAGTCTGTAAACATCCTGTTATTGCTTAGCTGTCAGGCCTGGGACACCAACAAGATTAGATCAGAGTCAGCAACAGGGGGTGAGCTAAAGTGTCCTCTGCACTGTAGTGCAAAAGTGTATAACCATTACCAAAATGAGTGCTGCATATGTGTTATATATTCAGGATTCTATATTCTGTTGTTCATCTCAGTGTTGTGCTATTTGGGAATTACCTATTAAATTATTTGGTAACTACTGTAAAACATAGATAGGAAAGTGAGGTTTGGAGAAGATTGTTAATGGAGCAGATCATTGAAGAACTGTTCTAAAATAGTCCTAGTTCATATTAGGACATTGTAAATGAGGAGAACAGTGTGAATAAGTAGAACAGAGGGGGAGAACTTTGTTAAACAGCTGGCTTGGGTTTTTTAGGTTCGTGCCTAAATGGTTATTTGCATGTAAAGTGTTTCTTCAGGTTACTGGAAAATGTTTCAGTACAGTATATACAGTATATGATTCTATAAAAACCTTTCTATAAATGATTTTATATAGTGCCAAAAAATCTTTTTTTATTGTGACAAGCTTGAGCCTTTTTGTGTTAAATAGAACCATTTTCAAAAAGTTTTTGCATGTGGGTTTGCACGTGCAATAGGTTGAGGGGTTTTTCCCGTGTGCCGCTGTGACGTGAGCTGTGTTTCCTCCATAGACTCTTTTCCTCAGGATGGATGTCTGCATGCTGGCCTCCACTGCCAGCCAGAGGCCAGAGAAAACGACAAAAACATCCTCCTGCTCTGCTACCTGCCCCTGTGGCCTTGTCCAGCACCATACACATTCTCTTGTTTGCAGGAAGACAGAGTTTTCCTGTGTGACAGCGATTGGCTGGGGCCACACTCCCTCTTGCACACGTTGTACATGTCTTTCTCCTGTTGGTTTGGCCTTTATGCTCTTATTCACCCACTTCTCATGGAGATGGAAGATGTGCGGTAATCAAAATGTTCAATATGAATTAGAGAGCCTTCTGCAGTATATGAGCACAGACTGGGTTTATTCGTCATTCCTGTATGCGCTATGGTGAGTGAACAGACTGTAGGCTGACATTCTAACATATATTTATGCTAACATGTAATTGATATTATTGCTAACTTGTACCCTCAACAGTATCAGTTCACTTTAAACTTGAAAACTTGATATCTGGATAGTGATGGTAGCTGTGGTGTTGAATTGAACCAGCAGTTGTCACTTACTAATACTTTCCTTAGACTTCAAATAAAAGTCACTTGCATTTGGTTGTCAACAGTCAGTCTTAGAAATTGTTTCTATCTTCTGCTTCGATGAGTATACTACTGGTTTAATTCACCACTACAGTTGACAACAGTATCCGGATATCATCAATTAATCCCAAACAAGTAATCATAAAAACCTTAGATGTCATTGTGTTCTAGTTCAGTTGTATTTGTCTATTTCCTTTTCTCAATAACTAGGCAGCTAGGTAGCTACATCTTCTTTTCAGTGTTAAGTTGTCTTTTCACTCTGGAGTAAAGGACAGAAACTCCTGTAGATTTGTTCTGATTTAAAGCAAGAGTGGAGCTTGATTTTCTCTCAAACATTAAATCTTTAAGCACTGTTTATCTGTTGTTGACAGTTTTGGTGGTCTACCAGGTTTTGGGAGTTATTAGGAGTCACATTTTCTCTGTATCTTTAAATAATCCCTCGAATTCCATTCTGTGTTTTTCACTTTTTTTTCTTTGTTTAAGCCTTATATCTAATCATCTCAGAAATATCTCATTTAATCAGTTTGAATGCACATGAGAATGATATTTGCAAGGCAGCTGGGGTGTGTTTGGGTGGTTTGCCTGTGTGAATCCTATGGTCTCTTTAAACAGAAATATAATTACCATGTCAGTGACACCTTTAGAACCAGCTATTGTTTGGAGGACACAAAGTTAAAGTGGGATGCATAAAAGTAACAAGTAATACAGACAGACTTAGTACACTGCTGTATTCTAATCTCGGTATTTAGTTAACATTTGGTGCAAATAGAGCAAAAGAAAATATTGACAATTAAAGTGGTTACTTGAAAATCTTAAAAATGTGTGTGCTCCAGTCAACTTCCATTTTGCCAAGTTTCTGTTCTGCCTTAAACGATGCCACAGTTATATTCTGTTGCCTGAACAGCATTCAAGGTGTAATGAAACATTCAATTGGCAAATAAAAAGCTTCAGCCTTGTTTAAACCTTAACATTAACAAAGTCTGTTCAAAATTTCTTGAAAAGGATATGAAAGGTGCCAACAACACATTTACAGCCTGGAAAAGAGTCTGAATAGTCTACTGGTGCCTGTACAAGCTGTGGCATTTAAGATGGACCAGAACATTAGATTAAGAAACTGACGAACAGGAAGCCTTTCATGCTCACTAACAGAAGATTGGAAATGGCATGAAAATAGTTCAAATCGCCTTTACACCCTTTAAAGGTAGGTTTCTGCATGTACAATCTGCCTATGTTTGTGATTCATTGTTGTTTCTACTGAGCTGAAACTGGAGGCTGGTTTATATCAATTTTATGGGCGTTGTTTAAGGTAGAGTCAGGATTGTTACATAACAGTCTTGGATTTTGGAAATGGCTTGTTTTTCTGCCTACTTTTATAAACACAGGATTTGTATTTGAAGGAAGAGACAACAGTGTTTGAGGTTGACTGTATGTCAGTTCTTTAAACCAAACACACATTATTCATTAATAGTATGACCATGTGTTTCCATTCTATGGGACTCTGAACTCTTTTATCCCACATGTAAACACAATCACTAATGAGTGTTTTATAATTTGGGAAATATTGATAAAGTTAGGTCTTTTCTATCTCAGAGCAATGGTAAGAAACTGGGTCATATATTGTTGAATAGAGTTGATTACGGTAATGCTCTACTTACTGACTTCTTAAGAAAACAATCGATTCTTGACAACACACATCTCTTTAACCTAAAATTATATGTCTTCTGTTTTATCTTATACATTTGGTTATTATTTTTTGTATGTTTTTAAATAGTAAAATTAAGCAACAACACACGCATGAGCAATGGAAAAGTAAAGACAGACAAGCCCCAATCATTGTTTAAATATATTACCATCACTGGCAATTTATTTCACTTCTTTGAAAGTAGTAGTTAGTGTTAAAGCAGCCATTGTTATTACTTATAAACCTTAGTGATAGTTATGATGCATTTCAAGAAATCATAAATGCATTTTAACAAATTAGACCACGTGGCCTATATTAACTGTCAGGAAAGAACAGTTGATGATTCATGATTAATGACAGTGAGTAAACAAAGTGTCATGAACATTGTGTTCACTAATTCCAACATATGTTCATTACATGTCTGTGACGTTCCATGTTCTATTTTGGAATGAGACCTCTTACAGTCCAACAGCTAAGCTTCTCCTGATAGATCTCCAGCATGTGCGCTCTGAAGTACCTTTACTTGCTCTTGATGTATCTGTGACATTGTCATCGAGTCATTAGGCCAGAAATTTCTTGTTTATGGAATGAATCCCATTGAAAAAGCTCTGCTCATTAGGGAGGGCTCTTTTTCTGCTGCTGTGGCCAAAGATTGTGCAGTGCCAGCTCCCTTGGGCTCAGTTACAGCTCCGGCTATTTCCAGCTGACCAGCTGTGATGGAGACATGCCAGCGGGACTCTCGGGTTTAGCCAAGATGGGAACCTCAGCTTCATTCGCTCGTTCAACATCCATCATTCAACTACAAGTGTGGGTGTGCAGTACAAATGCTGGTACATTTGTGTGTATGCACCAGAGCCCTTGAGTGACCTATAGCTGTAAATCTGAACACACAAAAATGGGTGCATGTTTGGGCTCATTCAGACATTTTTTCCTCCCTGTTGATTTATTACTAGAGGTGGATGACCCGGTATCCCTCTCCTTCCTCTGTTCTTCACGCTGGTGGCACAGCAAGAGGGAAATACAGAAATACGCTAATTGTCCCATCCATGGTCCTCCTACAGTGTGTTCTTTCATGGCAGCTATTATAAAAACTTTAAATCATTAGGAATTATAATGCATTCTAAATTGTGGATATTTTGATAAGAAATATTGTGTACTACAATATTCCATTACGTCTTTTGCCAACATAAAGCTTGTGCAACAGCTGCTATAAAAAAATCACTTTTGTGGGTGGGGCAAGTCGAGTGGATAGTCTTGCCAGTCTGTGCTGACCTTTGACATGGCCCACAGTGGCCTACAACAATGGCAAGTAGCCAGAAAGCACCAATCTTGCACACGATGAGCTCACACAGGGACTGTTGCATAATGACGTCCACTCGTTCACACACTATCCAGGGCATGGCTCCCCAGAGATGGTCAGCAGTCTTAGTCTCTAGATCAGGTATCCTCCACTCTCTGCAACATGGCTAGGCAGCAGGTGTTTTGGCAGTTACACGCAGGCACAAAATAGAGAGCCCAACACTGGGGGGTGGGTTCTCTTTCCTCTATCATGTTGGCATCCAAAAAGAGGTATTTTCCCTCTGGCTGTGAGTGTGTAAGGACTAGGCAAACATGGCAGCTGGCCACACCACCATGAAAGGATGGCAGGGTGTTTGTGGTTAAGATGTACCCAAAGACTTGGATAGTATTTGCTTGCCAAGTGATTTCTCACTCAAAATAACAATGATTTCAGTGACAATTTCATTATGACAAAGGAAATTTTTTGTGGTCAGCAGTGTTGGTAATACTTGGCGTAAAGTGAGGCAGCAAGACGCTGAAGATTCCACACTATTTCAGACGTCAAACCCAAAATAATTGGCTGTCACGGATAAACTTTTCTGTTTCATTTTAAAGGAGAAATTCAGTATTCAGTATTTGAGATGTGAATGAATAAATTCAGAGTGCTCTGATTTGAAATACTTAATTGTTAAGAAAACTACTGACTTAAATTTCTTTACAGTGATAATAAGAACCTGGGGTCTACACAAATATTTAACAATCAGTTAACCTGCATGAGTTTTTACAACTACTGTATTTACAAGAAATACAGGTGGCTATGTTCTTTCTGTACTATTTTGTCACTATCATGCATGTAGCTATCCACATTCTTGAAAATATTTTAAAATGATGTCATTAGGCAACAATTGTGACAATTTCATATAATAACCTTTCATGAGGAGGATTTCAGACATTTGGTTCCTACCACAAAACGCTGTCAACAGTTCTGACTTGGCTTGGAGCATTTCACTATAACTGATCTGAAAGACTTTCCTTACACTATAAGCATTTAATTTAAAATAATATTAAAATAAGATGTATCTATCTGTAAGCCTTTTTTGGACCTGCATGATTGAGAGATGCAGGTAAGATGTAATCATCAATTCTGAAGTACATTACTTTACTGCATACCCCATTAGCATCAGTAGTTGGTCATATTTAGTTTGCTTAAAGTCACACACTAACCCATATTTGTTTTACATGTAACTGTAACTGTAATTCAGTGGGACCTCTGATGGTTTGAAATGATTACTGTAATTTCCAATCTGGCATGTGAGATATTAAATAGCTACACTAATGACTATGTGGAAGTAGTTAACAGTAGTAACACTACAACTGTCTCAATGTGTTTTGGACCGAAATATAGTGTGCAACTGGAGCAGGGTACCAGCAGGCGTGCCAATTGGCTGACTGAATGTCTCTGACTGGGGTTTCCCTGCTCAGCCACTGGCCTGTCTATGATTTTATGACCATGAAAACTTTGCAGCAAGGGCTTAATGGACAAGGTCTTTAGCTTCTAAGGTTTGGTATTGTTTGGATTTGCAGCTTGCATAAAGTCTTAAAAATAAGGGGCTTTTGGAGTGAGATCATAAATAAAACACTTTTCTGCTACTAAAAAAAATATTTTCGTAAATGCGTGGCTCTAAAGTACTTGTTAATAGAGTCACAACATTATGTATGTACAGTACTAGTTGAAGGTTTTGTATGTCCAAGACCCTGCACTTCAGTTGATTGCACTTCATGTTTCTATTTAATCTTTTTGACGATCATGATGTCATCTATTGTGGATAAACTGTGCTGCTGCTCCATTTCCTGTTCATATGTGTTGGGGAGAGGACTGGAGCCGTTCTGCTTTTGGCTCTGGCTTTGCTCATGTGTGTGGGATTGGCCTGACTTGTGAATGGCCTTGTTTTGGATGACCGTGTAAACTTAGTATTTACGTAAACACAACAAGGAAGAGGAAAATCTTGAGAAATCCTCACAGCTGCCCTGAGATCACAGAAACAGAGCAAATATCACACCCCAGATCCTCCACACCCACCACACCATTCCTTTATTTAACCATGTTAGCTGCACCTTTTTTCATTTATCTAAGAATGTTGTTGACATTTACAGTCATATGCAAAAAATCAGATTATCAGATTAAATGTTTTGCCTATGTAAAATAGGCACATGAGTGTTAAATTTGCCCTGGCTGGCGTTAGTCTTATGCTCTTCTTATACAATGACAGTCTTCCTGCAAACACTGTTATACTGTTTATGTTACTATCATCTGTATCTTTATGCTCAGCCCTGCTGGCAATATAAAACAAGTAATTTTTCTTTGGAGAAAATTAAAACATTCCTCTTGCTATACCGTGATTGCATCTTGAAGTGTGTCTGAAAGCTTGTGAGAAACCTCTTCAGCAAATCCTCGGGGAACCTGATCTCTGACAGCAGTGCAATGGCCAGCCTGACCAAGCTTTTTATTTTTAAATTACAGTGACACAGCATTTAAGAAAAATGTGTCAAACACACATGCCCATTTAAGTCACACTGAGTTGCAACTGTGTGGTTGCACCCCTGTTGATACCAAGAAAGAATTTGATACTTAAAAATATTAAACTTCAAATTACCTTTTGGAACAGTGATGCTGACCCTTCTTAAAGGAATATATGTAACATCAAGAGAGGTAAAGACACGCAACAAAACGCTTCTCTGTACTGGCACCCAGATGGTGGAACGAACTTCCACTGGCTGTCCGAACAGCGAACTCTCTCGCGGTCTTCAAACGCCGACTGAAGACCCATCTCTTTGTAAAGCACTTATAATCACTAATATACTAAAGTACTGGTATAAACTGTAATTGCACTTTATCTTCTAGGAGCACTGGCTAAGTATTGCACTTGTACTGTATGTAGTCTTGTATTTGTTCTCTTCTCTGTAGGTGTTCCAGTCTTGCTAGGTATTGCGTTGTCTTTTTTCTAGGTATCAGCACTGGCCCTGTGTTTATGGCAGTGTTTGAGTATAAGAGTAGTTTGGACTTAATCCTGTTGTACTAGATAGAGATTCATACTCTAACCAACACTAAGCACTTTTGTAAGTCGCTCTGGATAAGAGCGTCTGCTAAATGCCATAAATGTAAATGTAAATGTAAATGTAAAGGGAAACCCAACGATTACAATTTTAGAACTGCTGAACTGTTAAATTTTAGGCTTTATTAAATTTTAAAATCCACTGTCAGTTTTCCACCTCCATGACCAGACCTCCTAAGAGCAAGCCATAAAATGCAGTGCAAAATTAGCAAAATTGGTGAGAAAATTTTTTTTGGTACTGCATTCAATGCAAAGCGAGTCACTGGCAAATAAGATGCTAAATCATTGATGTTTTTTGGTAGTTTTGGTGCTAATGGTTCAGAGGCTGTATTAAAGGCATAAAGAATTCTGCTGAATGCTAGGAGCCTCTACCAGAAGGCTGTAACATGGTCTCCTGAGTAATGCACAATTGTTATTTACATTGCAAGTTTTTAAAACACTGATGCACACATTAACATGTGTGTTATAGTCCTTTTGTTAGATAATAATTAGCAATGAGTATTTAAAAAATAAAAATGCACACTTATATCCTTTATTTTATCCCATATGTGACCCACATTTCTCACCTAACATACTCATAAATAACACCAACATTAGGTCAAGTATCTCATACCAATACAAAAAAAGTATTGTTATTGTTGTGAAGTAATGGCTCAAGTAAAAGAAATGTTCAAAAAGCATAGGTCAAAAGTTCAAAGAACACTACAGATGATGTGACTATTGCAACATGATGAACCTAAACACTAAAACATTAACACCATTGACAAGAGATTAGAATACGCTGTGGCAGAGGTGCTACTTCTTTGTCCTCTCATGTTGGACTGATGGCTACAGTGATAGTGAATTACAAAATAAATATGAAAGTGCAATTATGAGACAATATGGCATGGTGCTAACTGGTCTTTGACCAACTGTTAAAACTTACTTCTGCACATTCTGTTGATAAATTTAGGAATGCTTAAACGAAAGATTGTACAACCCAGGTTCCAAAGAAGGACGCTGTGTAAAATGTAAATAAATGTAAATAAAAACAGAATGCAATGATTTGCAAATCCCGTAACTCATCCGCTACCCTCTTCTTTTAACAAAAATATATAAACGTCTGGGAAGTGAAGAGACCAATTGCTGGAGTTTTGGGAGGGGAGTTTTGTCCCTATTTATGTCTGAAGTAGGATTCTAACTGCTCAACAGACCTGGGTGAATCACCAAATGGTGAATGGTGGACCGCAGGCAGGCCAGGACTCTGTTCTTTGAAGCCATGCCTGTTATGCCTGTTTTTAATCCAAGGTCCCAAAGATCACAAGCATTGAATATTGACCGTTGGCCTTATTCCTTGCACACAGGGACAGATTCTCTTTTGATGACATTATGTACTTTAGATGGTGGGATATCCAAAGTCTTTGCAGCTTTATGTTGGGGTACTTATTTCTGAAGTTGTTTTTTTAAACATACTTTTCTGCAGATCGTTTAACCTCTGTCCATCTTTGCTTCTGAAAATGCTCTTTTTACACCCAGTTATCTGATTTAGTTCTCCAGCTGTTTTTTAAAGTCCTGCCATTAAGTTGTAAATAAAGTAAATACTTTTTAATTAAATGATAAAATGTCCAAATTTCAACGTTCTATGTTCTTTTGTTAATAAAATATTGGTCTATGCGATTTGCAAATTATTGTATTCTGTTTTTATTTACATTTGTCCCAACATTTTTGGAACTGGGGTTGTACAAATTGCACTTTTGGCTGTAGGTTGACGTTTGTGTTATAGATAGTGAAACCCCTGGTTAGTCAGCTAGTTTCTATGCAAAAACCCACACTTTGTTTTTACCTAACTACTGAATTATGCAGAAAGTTCAATTCATGGAGAATTCATGGAATCCCCCTTTACATACATATAACTGAATATTTTATATTAGTAAAATTTAACATCCATAGCTGAACAATAAGCTTGCATATTAGAAGAATAATTTATTGGTCACTCATGCCTCATTGATTTTCTGTCATAAAAAAAATTAAATCTTATCCAGTCATCATCAGGCTAACTGCTCAACCATGTGGGTAGTAGAAAAAGCAGGAGCATATAGAGTGGCCACAGCCTCGCATGGGTTTTCTCTTAGAGCTCAGACACCCCCCTTATTTAGCCTTTTCAGATGTTCATTGGCAGAGGCGTTGCTGTCTCAGCCTGACCTCATTACTGACTCTAAAGCAGATAAACAGTAGAACAGATTTGATGCACTATCCAAATTAAAAGTCAGTGCTGTTATTTCTTTGTATTTGCTCAACTGTGTTTGTTTTTAATTAATGCTTTACTTTTTTAACATTTTTGAAGCAATCAATATGTGAGTTATGCTTCATTTATTTCAAGCATTCACTTCTAGCAGTTAATGTGCTATAGATAGGAAATGTAAAGGAGATATATTTGTGTTTACAAAAGCGCTTTAGGCCATCTGTACTGCTGTGCTGCAGCATAGGACACCCTCTTGCCTTTTCCAAAAAAGGTGTCAGTGGTTGAAGGCGGATGTCTCGTTTTTGTCCCCTACCCAGAATGCAGTGCAACACACGAGCAAAGCTGAGGTGGTGGCATAGCGTACAGCTCTTAGCACCACTGGTTCTATTTTGCATGCTCAGAATAAGCCTAATGGCATCCAATTACACAGCTCTCACGGATTGTTTGGTGTCATCTGTTGGAGGGATATGATGATTCTGCTCTTCGCGTGTAAAGGGATACCACAGGGTTCTCGCCGTCCTTTTTTTTTTGGCATGTTATGGCTCAATTGGTGGTGACATCAGATCAAACACAATTAAATATTGCACTTGAGTATTTGTAATAGCAGTTCTATCTAGTCTTGGCCATCTCACTTGCTCTTGTGTGTCTGGTGTTGCAGAATCTTATGAGGTGTCGTTGCTCAACTGGACGTGTTTAGACTGTATGTCATTTTTAGTGACTGAGTTGAAGCACAGGGAAGACAGCCTCTATATCAGGGTTTTTTTGCCCTGCCTCAGTCAATGAGAATAGCATGTAGGACTGTCAGTATTGATTATATTAGCAATAAAGTATATGCATTTGTTGTATATTAGTGTTTAAGTATAATATTTTCATTATTAAGTATAATATTTTTATGATTCCAGATTTCACTATATGTTTTGCAAAAATCTAAGACCACCCTTTATTTATTTACTTCTTTAGTCATTTCAGTCATCAGCCATTAAGTACAAGCTGTTCATTATTTCTGAGGGGTTTAGACATAAAATAATCAGTTTTTTTGGGTAGATTATGTGATCACCATCACATAAATTGTATTTATTTTAAGCTTTTATCTTTGAGCTCAACTGTTCCTTAATTTATTGAGATCCATGAGTGTTTTGTTCATCTTTGCACTGTAAGAGAACTCAACTGGTGCTCTAAGAACAAAAGGCAATAGATGGAATGTTTTTGCTATTATTTGGGCTGTGACAAATAGAAAATACAACCAAATTCAGAATTTTTGAAGTGTGGAATAACATCCCAGTTTTAATAAACTGAAGGTTAATACACTGAAGGTGAACCATTCAGAATAATTCCCATGTTTCATGTCATTTGTGAAACACAGAGGCAGAAGATTTTTTTAGCCAAGTGGTGTTGCATCTATGTCCCTGTCATGGCCACATGGTGAGCAACTAGATGCAATTATCTTAACCTCATTGTGTCCCACAGTCTAATTATCAGTGTGGATCTTTCACTACCCAAACAGCTTTTGTGCAGTTAAATAAATTTGTGTTTTAATGAAAATTCTGTGTACAACAGTTCATAGCTGTGTTTTCTATTCATGTACTGCCTAGAATTTGTGCGTTTTGCTTAAAAGTAACTATTATTTTCTCAACTTAATAATTTGTTAATGCTTTAGTAGTGTTATAATCAATTTGACAGTAGCAAAATGTAATGTACAATTATTTATTTAAATAATAATAGTAGCAAAGGACATCAAACGTCAAAGTCAGTTCAAGTGTCTGGAATGTGTTATCAAGCTCACATACACTACTGTGCAGAAGTCTTTTCAGCAGTAATAACACCTTATATCATTAGAACAGATGTAAATGAGGAAAAATACAATATAAAGCAGTATACATTTCTTATTTTGAGAGAAGTAGATAATATCTTGCGCACCAGTTTGAAGAACAAAGTTTAGTTCCAGATTTCTCCTGGATGCCCCAGACAATTTATTAAATTCTTTTAACAGCAATTCTGATTTAGCTGACTTAGCATGATATAAAACAACTACTTACTGTATGAATACTAGTTGAATATTAAAAAAATAAAGCGTCCTGCCTAAAAAAAAAAGATTTTTTAATATAATGTCCCCAAGTGCCTAAAACTTTTGCACAGTACTGTGTTTTTTTACTGAGTTACTGAGATTTACTGAGCTCTATCATGTCAAGGCTAGTGGAAAAGGCTGAACTTTTTTTTGTACTAACTTGTAAAACAGCTGTAAAGTTGGGAATGCAACTGCTAGCGGCATTGCAGAAACATGAGCACAGAAGATATAGCTAACGCCTCTGAGTAGGACACTGAGTTTGGCCTAACTGAGTTTGTGAGGAATGATAGTGGTATAAACAAATTTACACTACATCTGTTCAGTTATAAATTCAATTATTCAACTATTCATGTCATACATTAATCATTTCCTTTGTTGTGATGTACTCACAAGGTACATGCAATCTTGAAAACACTGAAACAACAAACTAGCACAACAGTATTTGTTCATCAGACAATTCAAGGCATGTAATCTCTGGATAAATTAACCTACATCTCTCTCTCTTTCTCTCTCTGCCATGTAGGGCTGGTTATTCGGCCTAACTGTCTTACAGCCATACTGTACACCCAGTGCTGCAGTGTCCAGTGGAAAAAGTGTCAGATGTCGATCCATTCATCTTATTCTTCTTCAGGGGCTTGACAGTAGCCCCGATCAGCCTCAGAGCAGGCCGGAGAAAGTCTCAGGAATGCTCTGCAAGGAAACACAAGCTGCCTCTTCCTTTACACCATATGTCTGAATGAGCCACCATCTGTGTCCCTTTTCACTGTACATGTGTGGGCAACTGTGTCTGGTTGTGTGAACATGTGCTGTCCACTAGGAACAATATCCTGGTGCTGAACGAGTGTGGTTAAAAAAAAACTCCAGCATCAGTGATTTTGTTGCTAGAGGAGTGCCAGTAGCACCTGGGCTGTTACCAGCAGCTCTACACTAGATCATGACCAGAATATCGAATGAACGATAAATTCAGAAAAGGAATTCTACCAATTGTTTTTTTCACATTACTGCATAATTCAGATGTTGAGAGGTCATGCTATGTGGTAAATCATTTAGTGAAATGATGCATTGAAGAAAATCTTGCCAGCTCAAGTGTTTACAGTGGTGGGAACCAAGGATCTACAATTTCTTCACATTTTTAGCAATGTCTACCTAACACAAATATAGCCTATTTAATTATTTAAAATATTATTTAATACTAATTAAAATGATTCGAACAACAGAAGCAAAAATGTATGCTACTTATTTAGTTTTAAGGTTAAGTAACATGATTTTATAAATTAGATTATGTTGCATTATGTTTTTATTATGCTTGCCAACCATAACATTGTCATAGCAAACAGTATTTTTCTGCTGATATTTTTTTTGTAATTATTGTTAATGATGCACTAATGTATTTAATAATATAAAATAAAATGTCATTATGTATTGATCTTTGGTATGTATTTTATCATTTTTGTATAAAGGCTGTTCTTGGTAGACAGAAGTTTGTTTACTCTGATAGCTGTGGTAAATGGTGTTTTACTGGTTGATATGTTTGTAGTCAACTGTGAATTGTTGGAACAGCAAAACCTGTAAACAATTTAAAAACTGTGTCAAGACCAAGATAGGGTTGGGGTGCTCAATTCTTTGTTGTCTTAGTTTCTGTCAGTTAATTCCTATTGCTCTTATTTTTCTTTAGTAAAAAACCTTTTGAAAATTATGTAATCTTATGGTTTGATTACATTTTACATGTTTTCTTTGTATTCTTTGGACATTGTGAGCAGATTATATTTAAGGACCCTGTTTTGTTTATTTTAATTTATTGCACCTAATATTTAGCCTGTCCTGTCTCGTAATACCACTTTATACCTCAGAAGGTGACAGTGAGTCACTGTAGCATCAAGTCCACTTTTAGTCCTCATATGAGTGGATCAGAAGGAGCAGTGCTTGCTCTCTGCAAGCAAACAAGTTCAAAAACAAACAAAACGACTGACAAAAATAGCAGCAAAATAAGAGTTGACATTGCTTTACACCATTGGAGACACACTTAGCAAGAAAAAAGTTAAAGTTTAATGCCGAACTTTAAGCATTTCTTTTAGACTGGTAAGTAAACAAGCACTTCATGCTAAATGCTAGAGACTATGTTTCTCATGATAGGGGTAAACACCACAGCTTTCTGGTAAAATGTTGCCCCCTATTTGTTTGGAGTATTCAATTGCTGTGATAGCATCACTGTATGCACTGCCTCTCAAGGCTTTTTGCCTTAAGGTTCTTCAAGTAGCTTGTTTCATACTTAAGACATTAAGTAACACTGCTTTTTAGTGGGAAACAACAGTCATATTTGGCAACAGAAAAAAAACATGACCATATATTATTTTAATAATTTTTAATTAATAATTTTTATTATTTAATTTTAATTCATGAATCTCAATTATTTAAGTGGACAAATGGTTCAGTATATTGCTACTTCACGGTACAGCTACTCTCTGTTTCAGATTTGACTGCTCATAGTGACCCAGAACCCTGTTGGTGTTGACTGTCATCCTTTTGCCTGACCACTTGTCGGCGCTTAAAATCTACAGCTGCAACTGCATTCTCAATAGTGTCCTCAAGAGGGCAAGAAAGTTCTCTTATAGCCACTTTACAGCTGTAGTAAGTCCTTCCCAGTCTAAAGAAAAGCATGAAAACTATATGGGCAAAAGACCACAGATCTAGAGTTGCTACACAGCTGCAGCATCATTTGAGAGAAGTTGTAATGTCAGTTACCCATCAGCACTTTCTCTTCCTGCAGGCATTTCTGTGCACATCCCAGGATATGTGTCTCTTGTGGTTTGTCCTTTTCTCCTTCATCCCCTGCTTTCTCAAATCCAAGGGTGTTGTGTTTGCTCACTTTTGCTTTGATAGCATTGTTCTTTGTTATGAAATGATCTAGAGTTTAGATGCGACAAAGAGTGAAAAAGAATTAGTACATTATTTATTTTAATGTTAGAAATTCAACCTAATGTAAACACAGCAGGGGAAAACAAACAAATCTGGCTATACAGAACACTTAATAAAAATCTAACATACACATCAAATAGTAATATGGAAACAAAGCTATCAGTGATGAGTTCACATGATATTTTTCTGCCAATAAAATGGTTGACCCAGGTGGACAGGAGGCTCTTGCAGGAAAAAACCCTGAAGGCCTCCATGGAGTTTTTCATGACCAAAGACTGCAGAATTATTGACCAGACCTGAACTGAGCATGAATGTTACTTACTGAAGACCAGACTGAAGGCACAACTTTTCGAAAGCAAGCAGGAGCTAAAAACAGCTGGATGACATGCCTAAGAGAGCTTTATCCATAAAGATAACCAGCATCTGGTGATGTCATCAACTGCAATGGATTTTCAATTTTTTTTTTTATTTATGTTGTCTTCAAATGGAGAGACTATGTCTAAAAGAGCTGCAATTCTTAAATGACTCACACAGTACAGATGAAAATACCTTTTAATAAAAGCAGATATTTTAACCTCCTTGTCATTGTTTCATTTAAAATCCAGTGCACTTGATCAGAGGCTCCTTTACCACTGTGATTTTTTTGGGTTCTATATTGTGACCATCTCTTTGAAGACCTCCGCCCTACTTTTGTAATTGTAAAATTGTATAATCAAACAGCAAGGCTTCTCACTTACAGGGCCTACATTCCTTAGACAGCACTTCACCACAAACCATAAATCTTCAGTCTGGTGCTGTCAAAACTCTCCCTTAGTCAGGGGCGTAGCAGCAAATTCTGGGCCCTGTACACTCTCAATGTCACTGGGCCCCTATTCATGCCAGTACACGAGGAACGTAAGCAAAAAAATAAAAAATAATAAAAATCAGGACTTTCATGGGCCCCTCTCCCTACTTGGGCCCTGGGTAGTGAGATCCACTCCCCCCCCACTACCACGCCAATGCCCTTAGTAGTCTTTCTGGTTTATTCCCAATTCTAATAAATGTGAGCCACATTCCATTATATTTCTCTCCTCTTGATGCAAACTGTATGTGGTCCTAATCTTAGGTAACATGTCCATTAGCATTTCCTAACCAAACACAAAGCTAATGTCCTCTGCCCCGCCCACACAAAGAGATTCTGAGAAAATTTAGCTAAGCGAGCAAATCCAACATTACCAAAAGCTAGCAAGCTTAGCTGTATGCAGCTGCCTGTCACCCGTTTAGTTGTTTATCCACACAACAACATTGTTCCTAGACTCGTTCCTTTGTGTGTTGCTTCATTTGTACATTTGTTCATCTGTCTATCTGCATGCATAACTTTTTTCGTCCAGCTATTGTCACATAAAAGCTGATTTATGATTTTAGATCTTAGATGAGAGGCAGAGCAGGCAAGCAATGTTAGCCAGAGAGTTGCTCATTAGACATTCTCAGTTAGGTCTGATTAGCAGTTTATAAGTGATGTTTTGTCGCATTTATATCTTTTATTTTTCAATCACGTGCAGGAACCTTTGCAAGATGTTTGATATAAAAACAAGGTTAAGTATCTTACAAACATTTTTAATACTTAATACTTTCATGTTCTTTAATTTTCTAATGTATAATGCATTATTATGTAATTTTTAAACAAATAACAAAAACATGTTTGGTTTGTAAACATTGCATCTTTAATTTTGCACTAGTGCTAAGAGGCTAATGTTGCCAACAAGTAATGGAAGCTTTTATCTACTGAATAGCATCATGTACACTACTTATCTAAATCAACACACTTTCTTTAAACCATACTAAATGGTGAAAGGAGATTTTTTGTGATATTAAATTATGTAATTAATGTGTTTGGATGTAAATAAAGTCATTCAGAATGTTTTGATGTGAAATGCGCTATTGTTGTACCAACTGTCTGTTCACACGGTGGTGATAGGAACCAGACGGCCAAAGTATTCCAAGCCTCTAAAGCAGAGGTCACTAATAGGTGGACCGTGGTCCAGCTCTGGACCCAGATGTTGTCCAACTTCAAGTGAATAAAAAACATGTATTAGAAGTTTATAAATAATTCATTCAGTTCAGCATTTAAACAATAAATATACTGAAATATACTGAACAGCATGTGTGATGTGTTGGTCTTTCAGTTGCTGATGGTATAAGATGCTGATACTAGGATTCTTCGGTATACAGAATACGGCACTGAATCATAACACAAGTTATGAAATGATGACGGTCCAGACCTCGGCCTCAGTAAATTTCCTCTCACTGGACCTTACTGAATTCTAATTAAATACCCCTGCTCTAAAGGATAGCTATTACTCAGAAAGCTACTACATGGAATGGTTTTGAACACTCTGTATGTGTATGGGGTCTGGAGAGCCAGAGGAATTTAGACCACCATAATCTGCGTAAATAAGCATAAACGACTGCAAGCGTTACAGGATTACAGGCCATTATGCCCTCTCTCCAATGACATACGACAGTTAAAATTGGAGATATCAACATTGAATAACAGATCTTTGAAGCCCTGCAGACTGAAATATCAGGAAACCAGAGATTTGATTTCTGAGATCACCAGGCTCCTTACCTGTCTAATTATGTTAGTGTCATAATTATGTAATTAGCGCGTCGGCATGCTTAATAAAGCATCATCACTGAGTGGTGAAGTTGACTAGTTTGTGCAACACCTAAAATGCACCATTTGACATCAAACCACTCTGTATGACTATATGAAAAATCAGTGGAATTCCCAATTAGCCAATTCCAAATAGATTACTGATTTCTAACAATGTGTGGACAAAAACAGACAAAAGCGCCCGATAGCTGTTTTAAACTACATCTCCTTTTACTTTTGCTTACAGCAAGTCTATTTGAGATTACTTTTGAACTATCAATGCTAAATGCTGATCATAATAATACTACTAATAATACTACTAGTTAGCAACATTAGCCTCACAGCTGCTCTCTTTAAAACTGTTCAGAACTGTCTTCCTGAAATAGGTTGTTTGTACAACACCTTACAGTCTCATAGTGTGTTTGTCTGTGTGTTTACAGGGCGTGGGCAGAGGCTGGGCGGAAGCTTTTAGGGGCTGTCTGCGGACACCTGTTAGACAAAGAGATGTTAATCCACAGGATAAAAAAGCAGGAGATTAGTCCTGCCTCTCCACAGAGAGAGCCTCTATACACACACAAGATGATGACGAAGACGCAAGACTCTGAGGAGCTCGTTTACGACTGTCTGCTTCTTTCGTCCTCAGAGAATCATCATCTGCTGGGATGGACTTCATGCTCTAACAGTCTGAAGGTTTTTAGGCTGGTGTGTGTGTATATGTGTGTGTGTGTTTGTGTATGCAGCCTCTCTGACTTCGTCACAGCATCAATTGAGTCAGCTTTCTGTATGCCTGTCTGAGTCACCCATGTCAGGGTTGCCTAGTGACCGTGGCTGGGGAAAATGTTTCCTCTTGCGTAGTTGCTGATGCTTGGCACCAATATTTATTCAGGCTGTGCTCTGAGAGGGCAGGAGAAAATGATAGTTACAGTCTCTGATGATTGGACGAGAGCTCATCCATCCAGAAAGAAGAGCTTACCACCTAATTCTGTACTTTCACCTGTTTTTCCTAGGTGCTTAATCTAGTCCTTGGTGTTTAATGGAACAGTCACTGGCCTCAATCTACTCCAGGAGAGACGTGGTTGTACTGCGAAATAATTCAATTCAGTGTCCACAGTAAGAAGGAGTGAGAAAAAAAACATCCCTTGGTGCTGTGCTTAGCATCACACAAACTGCATGCCTAATTGGCCTGTTTCCGCAAATCAATTGGTTAAGTGAGCTCAAATTTACATGCTTATGTGGTTTCTGAGGAACCCGGGCCTTCTAGGCCTTTGGAGATGGCAAAATAAAACATTTTTATGTCTGAAATTTTTGTTTCCTTTTTAGTTTAATATAATCTTCATATCTGCAAGCTTTGTAGTACAACTCTCCTGTCATTGCTACATTGTACACAGGTTGTCCTCTGATACCTAAAGCTGGTTGTAAATTATCTGCAGTGAACTGAATATTCTAAGCAGGCTTATGGACAGCTTAAGGCTTATGGACAGCTTCTGGCTCATGGAAAAAGTGACTTACTCCTGTCTTCCACATTTTATGACGGTGCATGAGGCAGGCTTTAATGCATTAGTTCCTGCCTGACCTCTTATCCAATCAGAGCAGAGGAAGGGCGATGACATCAGCAGCATTATGACATCAGCCAGGGCCACATGGAGCATCCATTAATTCCTCTCAGATCAATGGCCATAACAGACAAGAAGATCTAAGGGGCTTTAACATTTGTTCCAAACCAAGACTGACTTTTTTCTTTTCTTTTTTTTTTGACTTGACCACGTCATTTATAAAATAAAGAGGTGGACATAATAGCTTATAAAACATCCTCAGGTAAAAGGATTGTTACTATAGTGAAATAATGAAGCAGGAGTAAAAGTGGATAAGCAAATACATATAATAAATTGACTAATTAATCTAATCTTATAAAAAGACTAATAAATCGTAAGTCTTCTAAGTGAATGCAGTGGACCTTCTTAGTGCACTCAGCTTCTATTAGTTTGGTATGTGCAGCTCTTCTCTTTTTGAGATGTTGATTTAAAATGAGCTGCTAAACCTGCTAAAGTGAGAGATGGGAGCAATATCAAAGCAGTACATGATCTGATCCAAGTAACCAGAATAAAATTAAAGCTAAAAACAGAATTAATAACCCAATGTGAACAGCTAAAGTGTAGTAAGGCGTCCAGTGAATAAATCTTTTCAGCATTTGAAGTTCTGTGATGTCTACATAGACTTTGGTCAGAGTAAAGCTGTGGTTTTACAAGCAAGCTCATATAAAACCCTTTGATTTGGCCCAAAAGAAACCAGCTTTTTGTTTGGTGAGCTCATTAATTATTTGATGCACTGTGCTCTAATTTGCTGGTTGAGAATAAGACACTGCGATGATGCTACATGTCAAAATAGATATGGACAGGAAAATAAAACTAACCGCTGTGTAATAAGCTAGGTAGTCACAATATTTAGTTATGCTGGAATCCAATTTAAGCCTCATTTAATGAAACATTAACTAAACCTGTTGACCGTTTGGTTCCTTGGAAAGGGTGTGAATAGTGCCAACATCTCCCTCACAGCTTGGAACGGTACGTTTCTCTCTATAGTCTGCCATTTTCATTACTATTGCTCTGATGTAAATTATGAGGGCCTAAATATGTAACAGTCTAGGATTTTATTCAGTTTTACCTTCCGGTTTTGTAAATGCAGATTTGTAAATGTAGGAGGAGACAGTATCTGGGGTAGGTCAGTTCTGTATACTGACCAGTACTTTTTTAACTATGTTAATATAAACAGTTTTCCATTCTACTGCACCTTTTAATAGGGATGCAGAGTAAATAAGCAGTGACGTTTGAAGAAAGTCACTTGTTTTTTTGTTTTGTGTTGTTTTTTTTTAACACATGTTGCTTATAAGTCTCTCAGGTGAACGCTGCAGGTGTAAGGCATGGTACAAAGGCCCAGTATTTAGTTAACTATTTTTAGTCATGCCCTTGAAGCAAGCCAGCTGTGGGCTTTTGCTCCTGTGGAGCCGAGACTCCTAATATTTGTTTGCGTGCTTTTCTTCTAATTGAATTACTGGATTGTTTGCTTGATGCTTTATTTCCCTTTCTGAGGTTGACACATAGCATTTCTACACAGCACCTACTTACTCACAGACGGAGAGTAACATGAGAAGTTACCTCGAGTGGCACTTGAAACATAACTCCTGCAAACAGAACATGCAAATCAAACAGTTATCGTTGACTAACTGCTCTCTGTTCTCAGATTGTGAACTACAGAAAGTGTAATATGCAAATGGTTTGCACTGAGGCGGCTGGAAGGACAGAGACACATGCTCTTGTACATTTACGTTTTCCAGAGAATGAATCTACTACTCTAGAGGTGGTGCCACCTTACTGTATCAGTAGAAATGGCACAGCCAATAAACTGTGTGCTTGCATAAGATATGTTTCCATAGGCTCAGCAGCCACCCTGGGCTAAAACAGAGAAAGCCTGGCACCCGTTTCAATGTCCAAACTCTGCACACCAAGGACATCGGTGTGAGTGGAGGTGGAGCCGGCTGATAGCTCCTGAGAGCTCCACAGCTGTGAGCTACTCTTTACTGCCTGCAAACATCTTTGAAACTATATTATTGCTCCCTCATGTTACGCCTTAACACCAAGAGTGTAAATCTCTGACCTCACAACTATTCATTTTGATTGTGATTCTTTAGGAAACAGAAATAAAATCTCACACTTCACAAATATTTTTTTTAAGGGCCAGAAAATATTTTAGATTATATTTTTTTAAAAGTGAAGAAATGATGAGGTTAAAACAAATAGCCTAAAAACACAAGTCTTCAAACTCAGAGTAAAAAAAAACAATTAGATGATATAAAGAGAGAGACTCCCAATAACTGTGTAAGGCTTTGGAGGCCATCAAACCCTCTCCATCAGATAAACAATACTTCATCTTTGAGAGAAAATCAAGCTCTCACTTTAAATCTAAAAAAATCCACAGGTGTTTATTTGCAGTCTTTGTGAGAAGATAACACCGAGTCTAAGTGGATGGCAGTTATTGAGTAAATAACATAGATAAACAAAAACCTGCAAATCAAACAAAAACACTGCTGATATATACAACAGTGGATCGATCACCCCTGAGTCTAGACATCAACATCAAACAACATGATTTGAATGAACTGGATTGTGAGAAACACAAAATACAACCAACTGCTCCGACAGGACTTTGAAACACTGAAATTCGGTCTCCTGAACAGAACGGAAGCTGTAATAAAGGAAGAGTGTACTAAATCTGACAATTATGATATTAAGGCTTCTGTGTAATTTTCTCTCAAGTATGTTTCCTGCCCTTTCCTCATGCTTGAAGGGTGGTCTCTGACTTTTGCACAGTGCTGTAGATGTATGTACTTTAATGATATCCAAGGATTACATGACAACAACATAAACTGTAATTGATTCTAACATTTCAAACAGGTTTATTATAATAATAACCATTGAGGGCATTGATCCCAAACAAGTGTAAAAGACTTAAAAGCAATCTTCCTAGCTGACGTATCACAGATTGGACTGGTCTCCACAGCAGGTAACCACAACCTTCTGAACTTCATTCTTCATTCACAAGCATCATGACCCCAAATCATGACGCTCCTTTTCCTCTTTCATGAAAAACAGCAGCAGCAGTAGCTCTAAAGTTCATATGTATGATGTTTACTCTGACTTCTTCAGTCTGAAAAGACTTACGTCTCTTAATGCACATTACAAAAGGTCACCAAATTAAAAGAAAATTATGGACTGAGAATTCCGCCGGCAGTGGCTGGTTCCCCATCAATAACTTAATGCTGTACACACATGTCCTGCATGTCCTATTTAAAACAAACTTGTTTGATTCATCACAACGTTTATTAACAGGGTGGCTCCCTTATTTCCAGTTTTACAAGCTGCAAGCTCCGTGACATGTTGCTGGATTAGACGTGTGACATGACATGCTACGTATGCACGAGCCATTTGACAGGCAAAGGTCTAGGCAAATTTGATAGGGTCTGATTATAGTGAAGTGTCCGATAATTGTAGTAAAGTTGAGATCTACATTAACCTGTTTTTACAGAACGAGCTATTAGTATTCTGTACAATCACTTAATCAAATGTTGAGTACGTCCAGAAAACGTGTTGTATTGACGCAGAAAAGCGTCAATTTTCCACTCAGAAGTGCCACAAAATAACCTTTCACGTAACTGTTGAGACTTAAACTCTTTTTTTCTACCTAAATTGGAAGCGTCCCGCCTCCCTTGACTGTGATTGGCTGTGTTTTATACTCAGAAACACGGTCGTCGTCTAGAACTCCTTTCTGACGAGCCCCGTCTCGATTATAAGCCAATCCCAGAGCAGGGAGGCGGGGCTTTCCGGAAAACGGGTGGGAAGAAGCCAACGCGTTCTTACGTTCTGGAGTCCTGGGTCGTCATTTGATTGGCGGAACGAACGCTACGTGGACATAAGCTGCAACAGGTAGCGCACATGTGACCGTTAGCGTTTCATTCTGAGGAAAACAGTCACTGTCAAGAAAGCTCTGTAGGGAACACGGAGGAGGGACTGTTTATAGCTCTTCTTTAAGTTCTGTTCGTTTGCACTGGGGCGTTTTTTTCTGTCTCAGCAGGTTCAAGTTCACGGTAAGACATCCCTTTCCTTGTAACGCATCCTCAGTTTATCAGGAGAGAAACGCTTATTCACAATGCAGCTGACCTATAGCTTGAATTGTATGTTACTTATGTATCTGTACTGTTCAGATGCTTAAGGTGAATCTGAAGGTTATGAAATTGTATAAGTTGACAAATTGTTTAAGTCATCTTAATGAGGCAATGAGAAGCTGGAGGGGGAGGGGGGGGTTGGGTTGGTGGACTGAGTCTTATCAGCCTATTGTGTTTTGCACCACTATACTACATGAGCGAGGCACAGTACAACAGTCCTATACAAGTGCTTCTTAAATCAGTTACTAATAAGGGCAAACTATAATAAATGGATGCCTATAAATAGTTTCCAGTTGATTTGTTAAGTATGCTTTTGATCATTTACACCTGATCAAGCATCAAGCAGTGTTTTTTCCCCCTTCATGTTAGGCTATGAGTCAGCTTACTAAATTCTGACTGACTGCTTTATCTTCCACATCAGGGCCTGGGTGATTCAGGCATGAAGTCCAAAGGGAAGGGGTCAAAGAGGACCACACGCTCCTGGGCAGAGCAGGAGCACTCTGACTTTCAGCTGGAGACAGAGCCAGGCTCCAGTGAGCAGGAGGGCTCTGAGGCCTCTCTGCAGCTGGGGGGGTCGTGGAAAGCCCTAAAGGCTGAGGGCAGCGCCAGGATGGCCGCGAGGCGTCGTCGCCGCCAGCACAGCAGCGCCAAAGAGCGTAACGTACGCAGGCTGGAGAGCAACGAAAGAGAGCGGCAGAGGATGCATAAACTCAACAATGCCTTCCAGGCCTTGCGGGAGGCCATCCCACATGTCAAAATGGACAAAAAGCTCTCTAAGATCGAGACTCTAACACTGGCCAAGAATTACATCAAGGCCTTGACCGCCATCATCCTCGGCATGTCTGGCGCCTGCCTGCCCCACGAAGGGACCCAGCCAGACGAGAGCCCGTCCAAGCTTCTCCAGCGCTACCAGCAGCACCTGGAGGACAACAAAACAGGTCAGGATGACCTTTCCAAGTACCTGGAGCAGATCCACAGCTTCAGACACAGTAGTTAACACAAACTCCGGCCACGGCAATGTCCAGCACCAACGACTCAATAAAAGACTCCAGACGAACTCCTTTGGAGAGCACATTGTGGACGAGAACATTTGATGCTGCCACCATGAAGCTCAAAGACTGAACAAGGGTCAGATATAACCCTAAAGATGAGTTCTCAATGGAGACACACACTTGTACTAATGGTGTGTTCGGATGGTCCTCACAAACTTGTGATCTCCTGAGTTTACCACAAGCATGTCAAATTAAATGCAAGTGGTGAACTCTGACAACAAACCAGCCAGAATGCTTTCTGATACCATGTGAAGACAGTAGACCAGGCTGGCATGCAAGTGAACTCACTGGCAGGAACTACCATATAAACAACAAACAACTTTTCTGCAGTGAGCGGTGCCATCAGCAGACATATATTGTTCACAAGTAAATTAGTAAGATAACAGTTTTCTGACTTTACGAGAACCATCCGAGTGCACCATAAAACTGGAAATTTGGTCTGTGAAGGTTCTGTTAAAAAACCATGCTGAATTGCATCCATTCATCCTTTTCTTCTGCCACATGAAGCAAAGCATTCCTTGTCATAACGTCATGGAAATAAGACGAACACACACACAAGCTCATTAGCCAGTAAAATGAAGAAGATCATCCTGTAGAATTAAAGTTCGTCAGTGATGATTGTAAATTAGGTTGACTGAAAAGCAAACATTAAAAAAGAATGTTATTATTTACAGCCACATTTATTAAAAGGACACAGGCCATGCATACATCAACACTGATGTTTTAATCTACCGAACAATTCCAGCGTGGCTTTTTACAGACTGATTAGGGAAGTTAAAAACAGGGGAAGCCTTTCCTTTTTAAAACCTTTAACACACACATTTCAGTACGGAATGTACACAGAAATATGGTGCAAAACTATACAAACTTTACCTTTACATTGCCATAGCCAGTTACAATACAACAATTTATTTTGACATTTACAGTTTTATTTCCTCCTTTTCTATTATGTACCTATATATTTAATGATAAAGCCTTTTCATTCATATTTACAACTTAACTTTTAAATAATGCCCTAAAATCAATGTTCATAATTGACATTTCACATTCTAATGCCAACATACAAATCTAAATAAAATGACAAGAATCGTACAGTAGCGCTGACCATAATACGACTTTAAAAGATGAAAAATAAATGTTCCTCAAACTCTCATTTGTGCTGCCTTTGTTTTTAAGTGGTAGAAGTCAATGGAATTTATACTGGGAGTTTGAAGAAGGTTTAGATTCCTGAGAATAGAAACACTGCTCTATTGTTGTCTAAACATTATATATTGCACATGTATTGGACAGCGACAAAACAGAAAGCTCATGGTCAGTTGAAATGTACAACTGTAGTCAGCTGACACATGATTTTCTTAAAGCTTCTGATTACTGATTAGGTCCCTTTTCAGTGCGCAATACAAAGTGTGGGCTAACAATCTGCTACCAGCATTCAATGGAAGTGCATGAGTTTCTCAGTGCTCTAAGTGCTAGTCGATTTCTGTCTGTTTAAATGGTCTTGTCAGTGATACAGTCTGTAAACAGGTGATACTGTGTTTTGTTTGTGATGTTGAGGAGTTAAACGTGTAGAGTACCTTGTCTAGCACACATAAGTTCAGTCTATATGTTCTGAATACACTGCCTGTATTCTTTGCCCCTGAAATCAAATAAAGAAAAAAGATCAAGGACAAAAAGACCCCACATAACCACAGACAATAACCATAAATAAATAAATAAAAACCAAGAACCTCTATACAAAAATACTATGTAAAAACATTAATGAAAGACAATGTGATTCTGTTATCTGGACAGGGATTAAGCCTAGACCCGGACAATATTTTTCCTTTAACGGATTCCATGCGGAATGTTGGATCCTGATTGAAACTTTTTTCAGAAATAACCTCTGACAGTCCAAGACATCAATGTGACTGGCAGCGCTTTCTTTTAGCATGAATACGTCTAACTAGAGAGAGTTGAGGGAAATGCTAGAAGGCAGAAAAAACTAAGTTGGAAGTTTACAGGCTAACATCAGTTGGAGTGGCTGTTTCTCTACACATCTGCTATACAGCTAAAAGGGTAGGGCTGTGAGCTTCTGCACTAAAGCATGAAGAGGGAATATGGATGAAGGAAAGTGCTGTTAACATCCTACAGCATTGCCGTTCATTTCAGCCTGCTCTCTGCTCAGCAGTGGGCTGCGTGGTGCTGTGCGGCTGCTGTCGGTCAGTGATGGCATGCGAATACGAGGAGCCTCCATGGTGTTTCCTCGCACTGTGATGTGGTCCCAACCTCCCTGCATTTAGAGAATAAAGAAGGAAACTCATTTTTCATGGGTAATTAATTATAAAAGCCATTTCATTAAAAAACCTAATCATAGCTGGTTAGACAAGACATCTTAGGAAGTTTAACACAGAGTGGTTATGTAACCCAGCAGACTTGCTTATGTGGTTTCTGACACTGTAAGACAAACTGTGGCTATAACACCCTCTACTCTTAGGGGAAGCTTTCCACAAGGCTTTGGAGTGTGTTTGTGGGAGTATGTGCCAATTCAGTCAAAAGAGCATTTGTTAAATCAAAATGCTAAAATGTCTGTATATCCTGTAGCAACATAGCTCTTAACTGGAACTAAGGGTCTGAGCCTAAACTTTACTGTTGAGACTGTGCATTTCAGTAGGTAGCGTTCTCTTGGCATCCTCCAAACCCAAATTCATCAATCAGACTGCCAAACATCACTTCAAAGAACATGTGTCCTCCACACCAGAGTCCAGAGGTGGCATGCTGTACATCACTTCAGTCGACGCCTGGCATTGCGCCTGGTTGTTTTAGGCTTGTGTGCAGATGCCCACTTTCACCCATACAGCTTAGATAGCACCGTGCCACACAGTGTCAAAAAAACAAAGACTAGATTAAATTACTTGAAGCAAATTGTAGCATGTGATGACTTAGGCATGGAGTTTGCATGCTACTAACTGGTACTGTATAAGTTTCCATTACTTGTTAGCTAGCTTTGTATCTTCTGTAAAAAATAAAATAAAATAAAACTATTGATACCAGCGATACCTCAGATGATCACCTGCACTTTGGGTGAGGGGAAACTGTATAAACTAGAAACTATAAAATTTAGCTTTAATGAAGCTACTGCTTTAACTGTGACCACTAAGCTAAAAGCATGTCAATTTATGAACACAAACATAGAGAGCTCACCCCGATGCCATAGTCCCATGATTGGCCTTTGGGCTCCATAGGCTGCACGCCCAACCTGTGGCAAACAGTTCCACAGCTCAGACTGTGGCTGCCCTGAACCTTATCCGCAATTATCCATACCTGCAATCAGCAACACAACACGTTCTGGGACCATACCACAATACAGTTTTTAAAAATGTCAATCACTTCTTTGTTATTCTGTTTATACATAGAGATATAGGGAAATCCCTCAAATCCTTTAGTGGCTCCTTTTCCAAGGCCCTGTCTACCAACTACATAACCAACTACCAGTAAGGGATCTAGCTAGCATATTAAAACTTCCCCTTAAATCAGATAAAATGTGCAGCTTTAAAATGTGTCTGCATATCTGTTCCATATCTCACACAAGTGAAACTGGGCTTTCTCTTCTTGTCCTACTACTGGATGAAAAATATGAAAAGTTCTTTCTTTATAATTTACTGGCACAACTAGCCTAGCTAACAAATGCTCATGTTGCTTCAATAATTTGTTAAATAGTTGCTTATCATAGCCTTTTAGTTACAGTGCTTCATGTTTGATCTCTGCCTGAAAATAAAAGTCAAAGACAAATGGAGAAAAAGCTTGCTGTTGCACACATTGCCAAGGCTATGCAACTGTCAATCACCAAGTGGCTTTTTTGTGGTTAATGACTTTAAAGTCACAACTCTTTAGGATCATTGAGGCAATGGAGTTGCCAAGCCCTTCAACTCCGTTAAACTCACACTTGAGTTTTTTCCACTGTTTGTACCCAGGTGTGGCCAGAACAATGTAGTCCATCTGTCTCCTTTAAGCAAACTTGGGTACAGTAAAAAGCTATAGACTTTTGGTTCTTAAGGATGGCACATTGTTACAGGTACTCCAGCATGAGGCCATTGTGGTTTATCACAGTGTGTAACAAGGAGCTTTAGGAAACATAATACAGTGACAAGGCAATTGTCTCCCATTAGGCCAAAATCAATAACACAAACAGACATACATAATTGTGATACTAATCCATGGGTAGGGTGGAATTCTCCTGTGAGAAAAAAACTTGCAATGGTGATCTTAAACACTGATCATCTAACAAATTCAAGTCACTTCAAGTCAAACAGTATTTTAACTATACAGACCTGGTCCAGAGGGCCCACAGACACTTTTCTCACATTGTTAGAGATGTGCTCCCACAAAGAGCCCTGAGGGTAACTGGGTGTCACACCCTGGCGATACCACAGGTTTCCTGCACATATGCAGACCACAATATTATTAAAAGGAAATGACTGTGGGTTAACATTGAGCATTAATAAAATGCACAAATATATGACAAATGCACTAGATACAGAAATGTTATTTAGACATGCACTATATAGATGCACTAGATACAGAATTAATTTTTGGACATACACTGGCCAAACCAATGGTTATCAGTGGCATTGGTGGTCTTACCATTTTCATCCACTGCATAAACTGATGTCCTGCCAACTGATACCTGTTTGAGTTTCTGTCTGTTTGGAGAGGGGATGTGGTACCAGCAGTCCCCTGTAAGCACACAAAGTGATACATGATGGGTGCTTACTTAATACTGCAGCTGTCAGCATGATCAGCATGATCAGCATGACCTGGATGACTAAGTAACAGCAGAAGGAAGTACAACTATTTAAGCACTTGCATAAAAGCAACTGGACATGCTACTTTTTATGCAACTGCATTTAAAAGACATTGAATGAACTCTACGATGATACGTATGGTACCTGCAGGGTTTTGGGCTGAAACCGAGCCCCTGTAGAATGCTGACCCATCCCTGGCAATTGCCCAGACCTGGCATACCCCTCCGATGGAGATGGACTTGAAAGGCTGATCTGTTCCTACATGGAGCCACGATGTTCCCTAAAAGCCAATCACAGAGTCCTCATAAATATCAGATTTGACAACAAATGTATCAATAAGCAGGTTAACTGTATCATAATGACAGAGCAGCTGAAGAGAAATACAGTACAAGGGCACAGCACTCTATATAGTACAGTGCAAAGGTTAAGTGACCACTTAAGTGACCAAGTTACATTTGATGAGAACAGACAAAATAGTTCACTAACATAAAAAAGACAAAAAGAAAAGAAAAAGCAATAAAAACTTTAGAATTAAAAGAATTAAAAAGAATCAGAGATTTGTCACCATCTGATAAACAACACGTGAAGCATTCATCTGTTAAAAAAATTAAATAAATAAATAAAAATAAAGCTCCACCCTTACTTAAGATCTAGAAAATCCACAGGTGGTTGTGCCCATACTTCCACTATGAAAAGATGAAACACTATGGATCTGGAAGTATGGTTAACGGTCAAGAAGTTGTTACTGAGAAAAAGAAACAAAAAAGCTGCTGGTGTTTCTTAAAACAATGGACTGGTCACTCCAGAGCCAAATCGCATTATTGTGGAACGTGTTTGTAGTTACTTGGATCATGTGCAGCTGAAAACGTAACCAACTCAACCTAAAAATATCGCTGGAGATTTCTTAAAAAAAAATAAAAGCAAGTCTCTCCAAAAACAATGAAAGCGGCAACAAAAGGCAAATGCAATTGATGGGCGTGTCTCAAAACCTAGTGAGCGCCTACATAGACAGCATTTTACGTCATAGTATGTACGCTTCCTGACACATAGGCTGTCCCAATTCTTAGATACCTTAAACATGCTGTCTACTAAGGCACCTTATTTTGCCCTGATTTTAAGCAAGCATCAAACGCTTCCTCAGCCCGCTTAGGCAATACCATGAAGCAACGCAGGCAAAACTTTTTTTCAACATGGCGGACGAAAGCAGAGCTACTAGTGGAGAAGTTATTTTCAAATGTAAGTTATTCCGGTTTTCTCTGGTGTTTTAATGGTTTCCTGTCATACAACCACACAAAAAAGCCTTTTATTGCAACTTAGCCTACCTAGTCAGTGCCTTCTTAGACAGCTTACTAGGTTTTGAGAAACACCCAATATATTTAGTTGTTCTTAGTCATTAGAAGCAGCATCTTATAGATTTTTTGTCAATGCATGCGACACCTGAATTAATATCATTAGTAAATTTGGAATTACAGATGATCCAACAACACTTATTCAATTTAAACCTGAGTTTGATTGCTCCACGAATTTTTCCAACATGGCGGACAAAAGCAGTGCTACTAGAGGAGAAGTCATCTTCAAATGTAAGTTGCTGTTGCTCCCTTACAGCAGGAGTAAGCGAGGTGACCCCAAGGCGACAGAGGACGTCCCCCTTGTTGCTGATGGCCCACAGAGGCACCTGCTCCACTGTACTCTTCAGCCCGCATGGTAGGATGGTGACGTCACTTAGAGGGATGGGTGGAACTTCCTGCCAGGGACCGGTTGTGGTGAGTTTACACTTCCTGCATTAAGATAAGCACAAGAGAGTGGAAATGTTCTCAGTAAACAGACAGACAGGCAAGCTAGACAAAATAAATAGAGAGAAAGTGGGAGGAAAAACAAAAAAAGAAAGAGAGAGGGGGAGAGAGAGAGAGAGAGAGAGAGAGAGAGGAGGACAGGGAAAATTAAACAAAAATAAACAGAAAAAGATCCCTCTCATACAGAATGAGAATGGATGAAAAGAAAGAGAGCAACTAGAAAGACAAGAGAGAGAGATAAGCATGTAGCAAGAGAAATGAAGAAAGAGAAAAGGAGAGACAGAGAGAAGGCAAGAGAGTAGGAAAAAGATACCTGGCCCAACGCCTTCGACGCACAAAGTCCTTCAAGGTTTTATGACCATGGTATGACCTGAAAAAACAAATAAAGTTGTTTAACAAAAACAATAAAGGAATTCTGTTTACTTTAGACTTTTAAACTCGTTTTAATGTACACAAAGAATGCAAACATCTAGCGCCAAGCTATCCCATTTCTTGAGAATGCACAAACAGATATGACTGAGTTCATTTTTTCAAACATACGCTGGAAAATCAGCTGCGTACTGCCAGCCCTCTCTATCGGTCCCTCCTGATACACTGTAGTCAATGGCCCAGTCCGACACCTTCCAAACAACAGACAGACAAGATAACATCAGACTTTTTTTTAGAAACAGTTGAGGAAGAAACACTTTCTGTGACATACCATCCATCACACCTTGCAGCCAAAACATGTTCCTTTAAGCCTCTAATCATAAATTATGACAGAAATATTAAACACAAGTAACAAAACATATTTATTATTTGTGAGCCACACTTTGTACTGTAATTTATAATTAGCATTACAAACCCATGTCCAGTGTGGGGAGGGTGGTTTAGTGTTCGCTTTGGTGCACTCTTTGAGGCCTGAAGCATCGCTCCACATGTAGCGGTCTGTAGGGAGACCCCTGCAGGAGACACACAGACAGTGCAGTGAGTCTGACACCTAAACTTTAAAACTGTGTAAAAACTTTTTTTTCTCTCAAAAGTAAGTATGTGTTTGTCAGTAAAAGGAAGTGAAGTTAAAAAGGAATTGGAGTTAAAAAAAAACAAAACAACGCAGAGTCTGGATTGACTTAAATCAGCCTGGATTGACAGAATCGGCATGGACTTGTTCAAAATCACCACCAACATCACATATTTAATTTAGTGAAGTATTGATTAGCCAAACCAGGTACTGGCCTGCCATAAGGGCAGCTAGATGAAACATTAAGAAATGCAATTTTTTTTTAATTAACATTGATAATATTTATCTCATTATTAGTATTTGCAATTAAACGTGTATCAATGTAATTTTTTAAAAACCCTTTACACAGTACTGTTAAACACACTGTCAAAATATCTTGGCAATGGAACGCAGATATCAAGGGAAAGCAAAAAAATGACATGCTTACTCAATTTACCTCTGTAATGTAAGCAGCCTATTTTTCACAGATAAATAATTTTAGTTATTTTATGAATGAATGTTTAAAGAATGTAAAATTATATTTTCAACACAATTATATACAAAAAATAATACACTTATTTTATACATAACTAAGACTAATAATCTAAAACATAATGGAATAATGTAATAACATTGTTGTATGTATGCCTAAATGCATACAAAAAGATATAATTACGAAACTGCAGATTTACTGCTTAAACATGAGACACTTCTACTTGTGTATCATTTTAGCAGCTTTACCAGCCATATGAAAAATGCTAAATGAAAAATTGTGCATTTACCTATTTGTGTAGCCCGTGACAGGGTTCCAGCGTTGATTCTCATAAATATACACACTCTTCACATCAGTCTGTGTGTAGATGTTATCGGTGCTGCTGGCAAGTCCTGAAAATGGAAAACAAATCAATTCTTACAAACATAAACAATACAAACATTGGTGTGGTTTCTGTTAGTCAGAATATGTGACAGATATTTGGAAAATAAAAACATAGGTCAAGTTTTTTTACCCTGAAAGAAGCCTCCGCCGTAGCCCCCTGTGTGGACCCAAGCTGTGTGATCATAGCCAACCCCCCAGACCACACCCAGACCGTTACACTCCACAAAACGCAAGTGCCCTCCAACCTGCCGCCAGAACCTGCCCAATCAAAACACACTCCGGATCATTAGACTTAAAAGCAACAAATAACATGGTAAACAAACACACACTACTATTCTTAATATACAGAAATAATCCAAAGATGTTTAACAAAGATGTGCAGTCCGCTGTTGCAATTAATACACACCCATATTACCCTGGATATGGATCTATATTGAGAAAATTTAATTTTGGAATGTATGGTGCAAAAGGTACATTATGCTCTTAGATACAGTTAAGTAACAAGTATCATTTCATATGTGAGTGACTGCATTTAATCTCTAATGCATTAAACTATTTTGTTATTAAAAAAATCTTACTGTATTATGTTAATGTATTGTGCAACACTTGATTATTTTACATTCAGAATCAGGCTAACAAAATACTCTGAATATGCAAATATCATAAAACGAACTGTCTATAAAGCAGACTGTGAAATACAGACTGTATAAACAACATAACAAACATTCAAGCCTTTATGTCTGAAAATAGTAATATTAGCTAAATCAGTAAGTGCACACTCGGCCGATTATAATCAATTCCAAAGTTGATGTACTTCTAGACCCCTAACAAAATCTTATAAATGATAAAGTTCAGAAGTTCAGAAAAAGGGCTAACATTTGGTCACAGGGCATAGGGTATGGAGAAGCCTCCAGGCTTGGTGTTGGCTCACTGACAAATACGTCTCCTTTGCAGGTGACCGACCAGATGGCCTGTTTGGAGGGTGGACCGTGGATACCTCGGGAGTCGCAGCAGGACACACTGAGCAGGGCCAGCTGAGAGAACACACACACACAGTCACTTGGAAACAAGAACAGCAGGAAACACATACTCGATGTGGGAAGACTGCCTAAACTGTCACTTAAGCTCTGCCACATGTCGAGGCTCGTCACAGGGTAACGTCAGTTAGCAGGTTGAACAAGTGTGTCAACAAACTGTCTTTGTTGCGAGTGTTATTAATGAGTAAGAGTTTCCATTGATTCAAAAGACTGTGCAGTTGGAGTACTACTTGAGCTATGTTCTATTATCACTAACATTTGCCACTTGGCAACCATTGTAAGTGAACTTGAAAGTTCAACTGCAATGATCAAAGATGACTAAAGCTGTGTCTATTCCATGCTAAATGTAGGGCTAGGCAGTAACATTAAAATTCAATATTACAGTGTTTTCCAATTGTTCAGCATTTTATAAGGTTTATAGTCTCCCCTATCACCTTAGATTTGGTAAAACTGAAAGGTGTTTCTGTCTTCTAAATGTAATATTATGGGTCTGAAAGAATGCATAGCTGTCAAGAAGCCCTTAGGGAGAAGAAATTCTGCAAATCTTAAAAAAAAAAAAAAAAAGCTGCCAGTGAACTGTTCATTCCACTCCCTAAAAACCAAAACTGCTGTGCAACACCAAAGCCACTATACCAGAACAACATACAAGCTTAATGTATTGTTTCTTTACCCAGTCATGCATCTCCAGCTCTGTGGCAGCGGCCAGGCGGATGGGCCACCTTTGCTTGGTCCTCTCAGCTGTGTAGATGGCAAAGGTGTGTTTTGACTCGTTAAGCACTGGCACCAGGATGGTCACTTCATTAATGAAGGCATGAAGATACTGGAGAGAGAGAAGAAGAAAAGAAATCATTGTTTGTCTACTTAGAGTCTGCGGGACCCATTGTACTGCATTGTGTTTAGCCAGCTGTGCAGCCTATAATGCAGCTTGCCAGCTAAGATCTTCACAAGCTAAGTAAGAGTTTAGGGTAGATAAAACCTAACTGCCTTTGAGGAAGGATTTTAGATAGAGTAGTAGTGGAGAGTGGATTATTGAACTTGAAACTAATCTGCACCTCAAAAGGGAATTTCAATAAGTTAATAATTAAAATGTAAACCAAGTCATTCAGATTGGTTTAAATGTGAAAAGCATCACAGAGATAGTCACAAATATTTTACAGATTTCTTTACAGTGATGGAGACACAATCGCCACTGTACCTACATATTTAGTATACAGTGGCAAGAAAAAGTATGTGAACCCTTTGAAATGACCCGGTTTTCTTAACCTAATACCACACAAACAATTCTAACATTTCATGTCTGAATTGGACACATGCATTAAACATTCACAGTGCTGGTAGAAAAAGTAAGCAAGCCTTTATACTAATAAATTCAACAAAGGCTAATTAGAGTCTAATTAGGAGTTGCTCAGGAGTTACTGAGATAATGACTGCCCTTCTGTCCTGCCGAATACTGTTGGAGGACTGTCCAGGAGGGCCTCCTCATCACCGGCACCAACGAGTTTCATTCGCAACACTGAATTCGTGCCATCTGCTACACCCTCGACTGCTTTGCTGTACCATCCCGTTGTACCACATGTACAGTTTCTAAAGCTTTTACCATTAAGACCCTTACTTCTGTTTTTTAATTCAGCTTAATAAACTGTAGTCTCCCCTTGTGAGTCTTTGTTCCTTCCTCCAGTTTGAGGGAGGACTGGGTATCCACTCACACAGGGATACTTGTTGTGACTTCATGTTTTCATGTTTCCAAACTTCTGTAAAGCTGCTTTGTGACAACAACTTGACTTCACTTGGACCTAAGTTAGCAAACCTGGAGTCCAAACAATGAAACGAGATTTGAGCGAGGTGTAGAGCTACTTTCACTTTTAAAGGCAATCAAACTTTTTGAGTTTGCTTTTCACAAGCAGCATCTGCTGATGCGAACCATGCCATGCAAAAAAGAGACCTACGATCTAGAATTGTTGATTTGCACAAAACTGGAAAGGGTTACAAAGTAATCTCCAGGACTTTAGATATTAACCAGTCCACAGTTTTAAAAAAATGTCAACAAACGCAGCAGATTTATTAATGATTTAATAATGGCTACACTCCCTAGAAGTGGGCACCCCACCAAGTTGACTCCAAAAGGCACAACACAGAATGATCAGAGAGGTACAAAAATCCCTAGAGTAACAACTAAAGGCTTGAGGGAATCATTAAAACTGGTTAACATCTCTATTCATGAGTCTACCATATGCAATTCATTGAACTGGCAATGTGTCCATGGCAGGACACCACGGAGGAAGCAGCTGCTATCCAAAACAAACATCACTGCACGCCTGAAGTTTGCCAAAGACACTCCACAATGCTACTGAAAAAAATGTTAAGTGGATGTGATGAAACCAAGGTTGAATAATTCGGAAAGAACACAGCACTACGTAAAAAGGGCACTGCATCCCAACGATGAAGTACGCTGGTGGGAGCATCATTATCTGGGGCTGCTTTGGTGCTTTGAGGTAGGTCTGTAAGGAAGAATAGTCCAAAATTCCTCCCGAATGTTGTGCAGGTCTGACCAGCAGCTACCGGAAATGCTTGTTGGGGGTTATTGCTGCCAAAGGAGGTTTGACCAGTTATTAAATGCAAGGCTTCACTTACTTTTTCCACCAGCACTGTGAATGTTTAATGGATGTGTCCAATACAGACATGAAATATTATAAATTAAGAACATTTGTTTATACTTGGGATCACGTTTAATGACTAATTAATGCAGAAAACCAGGTAATTACAAAGGGCTCACATATTTTTTCTTGCCACTGTATGTAACTGTGCAATAGTAAAAAGGTGCAATATCTAAGGTTAGGTTTAGCCTTTGCCTTACAATCAACTGCAAAACATTTACATGTGTTACAAAAATGTGTTTCAGGCAAAAAGCTTATTATAACACATATTTGTAATAATTACTTTGTTGACATCTTAACAACCACATTATGCATATTTTTTTGGAAATTCAGAGCCCAACTTTATGCAAATCAGTGGTGATAGGCAGCTCCACTGATTTCTTTCCTACTAAAGATTTGTTCTTTTCGCAACATAGGGAGATTCATTACTGCTGTGTCCAGAGATCTGGTTCTTTATAATGTGTCCTTTTTAGTATATAGAAACAAAAAAAAAAGAAGCTGGAAATAAAGTTTAAAAAATTGTTGGGATACCAGGTCAGCTGAAGCAACTTTTTACAGGATTTAAAATAACATATGAAACAGGAAAATACAGTGTGGTCAGCCTGGGTCAGCTACCAGTATAAGTACAGATAGACTTAAACATTTAGTTAATAAATTAAATGACATAAAAATTAATAAACAAATTAAACAGTTTAAAATTGATTTATGGCACTGCCTCCTGTAAAACAATTGAAATCTCTTATTTTTTCTTTTTAAACATAAAAACTCAAAAATAGATCTTAATTAACAATAAAATTTTTGGACTGAAATTATTTTTGGAATTAAATAACCGCTCTTTAAGCAGCAGATCTCTAGTAAATAGACTTATGGCTTGCGTTAATTGTATATATTCTGTAGTAAATCAGGCCAGATAACTACAGAACGGCTTTTTATCTGTAGTGGGTTACTTATTATAAACTATATTGCAGCAAAACAGTTTAGAGTGATGTAGTGTGTATTTTGAGCAGAGATGTAGGTTTTTGAGCAGAAATTACCTTTTTCTCCTCATTAAAGGTGTAGTATATGAACAGGATGCCATCCTTGTTGCCCTCGGCTCCTGAGAACTGCTCCAGTGCAAACTGCACGTCCACCCACTTGTTAGGCTTCCAGTCCCTCCACCACTGCATGCTGCCTTTCTTCACCCAAACAGACTGAAAGAGGGCGAGAGTACAATAAAGAAATAGAAGATAGCGGCCTATATAAATATGGCATATTTATTTGGTGCTTTAAAAAAAAAAAAGGAACTAGAAAAAGTATCTACGAGGAACATTCTATGTAGCCTATGTGACTATCCTACATTTTTGAAGTCTTACTTTGTGGACATTTGCATTTACTCCTGTTGGAACATTCTATTGAAAGCAGAAACAAATAAAGTACAAAAAAAAAATAAACCAACAGGAATCACTGGTCAGTTTCACTGAGAGTAATGTGATATTGTACTAAAACAGCACCTGTTCAATGGCCTGTTCATAGTGTCGGAAGTTTTCCATCTCTCTTTTTGACCTTTCGCTGAGCTGTTCAAAAATCTGCTTGCGCCAGGCTGCTGTCTGCGTAGGTGTAATAGACAGTGACATGGCCTGCATAGATGAGTTCAAGCCTGTAGAAAGAACACATTTATAAGGATAAAGCAAACCCATCTGAATCTCACAACAATGGAACATCTTTATCAAGCATTTACAAATAAGATCAGGTTTCATCAGTTCATGTTATTCTATTCTTCTATCATAGAAAAGCTGTAGTCTGACCTCAAATCTGCATTCTTACTCCAAGAAGTCTGTTAAATATGGGCAAATAATTCAACTACTTCTTCGACAGCACAGAAAGTGCCATTAGTGTTAGGGCTTTCCCTACCGTGGATCTTCTCGGTTAAGTAAAATTACATTTCAAAGAGTCCTTTTATCTTTTTCAACGTCTGGGCACCCCTGGATAAATAGATTTTCCAACTCAAAACATTGTGCTAACAATAAACAACCATATTTTTTTCTAAGCAGATGGCTTACAAAAATGAAGCTCACAATTTGTGTTTACTTTTCCCTTCAAAAACGTACAAATATATAATCTGGCCAGAGGTGTACCAACATTTGCAACTATACACACAGCTGTTTTACAATTAGATAGCGCTCTTAACAGACCAAGAAGCGTGGAGAGTTTCAGGTAAACTTGCTCTAGCTGACCTGTGGTGGAGTTAAACCAATTGAGCTGGGAGTGGGAGTCGACTGCACAGCCTCCGCCACTGACCCAGGCCCACAGCGGGTGCTCGTCTGACACATACTGCTCCTCCAGCCCCAGGTTATAAGTGGCTACAGAAGAGAGGCTGCAAGTTTCGGCTGAGTCCGCCACGGCCCCCACAGTCAGGTGTGTCTGGGCCTCCTCCAGGTCCACGTTACTCCATTGGGGATCTGTCGCTCCAGACTGGCTGGGAGAAAGCACTAGGGTGGGTGCAGTCTCACCCTCCACCACCCCCTCAGTCCCCTCCTCCTCCGGAATGGATGGTCCAGGAGCAGCCGGCGGACCCTCGCGCCGGCCAATTTGGCCCTCTCGATCAGACACTAACTCTGAGATGAAGCTGTCACTGGTTACTTTGGGGATTCGAGGTTTAGGAACATCATCTACCCCGAGGGTGGTGGGGGCTCCTTCTGTAGCCTTGTCTGTTTCAGAATCAACATCACTCACAGAAGCTTGTGACTGTAGACGAACCTCACCACCGAAGAAACAACCAGCACTGTAAGGCATACATACACACTGTTAGTCTGGATTTTACATTGTTTGTTGCAGTGATGCAAAGAATACTCAAGTGTCTAAAGCAACCAAACTGGGACACAGTTCAAACCACCTCTTTCTTTTTTTGCTGTCCAGACTATGAAAAATCTAACTGAATACAATCTGGGTATGCCAAAAATCTGATTTGGACTGGCATCCTAAACATGGACTTAGACCTAACTTTAAATTATATTTTTAGTTTTTACTAGCACCGATACTGGCACTTACATACAGTATTGGTATCTGCAATAGAGAGCGCCAATACCACGAAGCTTATCGACTAAATGGCTGCACGTGTTTCTGCACTGTGTCAATTTTTATTTTTTCATAACTCTGAAACTTTTTAATGTGCAGTTACTCAACCAGTAAATGGTGTTCTTTCAAGGTTATTATATCTTATTCAGGATAAGACATAAAAAAATACATCATATAAAAAGTGGAACACTATAAATATCTGGATTTATAGCCATATATCGAGCACTTAAGTCAGAGTTGGTATCGGTACTCGGTATCGGCAGATACCTGAAAAACTGGTCTCAGTATTGGTATCGGTAAGGAAAAAGTGGTATCGGTGCATCCCTATTTTTACACATTTTAAACATTGCCTGATTAATTTAAAATCACATATTAAAACACTACAATGCATAGTAACAATGTCATGCCTAGGTGCTGTACATCGTTACAAAATTGTCTTCTGATGCAATTAGGAATTTAGTTATAGATGACAGTTACAGACAAACAGATGACTGCCTATGAACATCTAGAAATCAAAATCACTGGGACACCATTTCCTGCAGCTAAACAGTTAACTCTGATGCATCAACAACAGAAAACAAGTGGGAGAGCTGTAGTATGGTCTTTCTGAAAAATATTGAACAGGCCAGTTAGTCAATGTAATGTCCCTTGTCACTCACAGTTGTAAAAAAAAAAAAAAAGCACCCAGCTAGTGATAACCACTTACTGAATTAGGCCAGAGACGGCGATTAATAATTTTTTAATAATGAATCAGAAAGCTTGTAATGCTTCATTTGATGTCTGTTTATAGAGAATCTGAAATCATAAAAAAACAACATTCTCACCCTGCAGCATCAGAGCATGGTGGTACTTTCAGAAAATAGGGGGTTCCAGCTTATCAAGTTGTATTGAATTAATTATTATTAAAATGATGTTATTAATCATCTGCACTTTTAATAATAGACAGATAACAACCTTTGCCTCACAGCAAGTCGATCCGGGTTTGATTACCAGTCCGGGCTATTCTGTGTGGAGTTTGCATGTTTTCACTGTGCTTGAGTGGGTTTCCAAACACATGCATGTTAGGTTGATTGGCCTCTCTAAATTAGGTCTGAGAGTGTGCGCGCAAGTGTTGTCCCAGGACCGGGTGCGTGCCGAGGGTTGTGTCAAAACACTGTGTGCATTGATTTTCTGTGGCGACACCTGTAGAAGGGAAAAGCTGAAAGGTGTGTGTGTGTGGTCTTCAATATATCCTATTTTATACATTTCATACAGTTTCTATCAGACATCGGCTTCCTGTATAAAGGATTACACTTGGTGCCCACTGTTTTGGAATATTAACATAGTCTTTTGTTAGTTTCGCTGTTGACATAAAGCATGCTGACAGCTCCCCCAGGGTTCCCTTAATGAATCAAGGTTAGACCGTAGTCCTCTGGTCACCTCTGCAGACTGCTGGCACTGGCACTGGAGTGAGAGCGCTCGTTGTCTCTGGGCACAGACACCGCCTTCCAGGCCTTTCCACTCAGTTCACTGACTGTCACGCCCTGCCGGAAATATACCGCCCGGTCTTCACAGCTAATCCCCCACACCTGCAACATAACATTACAGACAGATAACATCAGGGCTGTCCCAAACACTGCAGCTTAGGGGCTCTTGAAGTTTAGACAATGAATATGATTACTTGTATTACATTTTTAACATTGAATTAAGCGACACAGGAAAGCAATCATGTAATGTGCACACACTGGTTGCAAACGTGAAAACGTGTTATTATCAATTAGTTTAGAACACTAATAAAACTCAACCAGCTGATTAGAAACGTAATGTCTGAAATGTAGAGTAAGGTTTTACGGACTGATAAGTATAAATTTAAGATGTCTGGAAAAAGCAGATGGCAGTATGTAGGCTGTCTACACCATCAGTCAAGCCTGGAAGCTGATTCTGATTAAAGGCATCAACAATGCTGAAAAATACAAACACACTGTAAATAGGGCTGGGCGATAAAACGATAACGATAATTATCGCGAAATAACATTTCCTCGATAGAACTTTAAGACGTAGTCGATATAATTAAGTTCCATCCGTGTTTTAAGAGACAACACGAACAGCCAATGAGAATGAGAATAGCGCCGCCCCCAAACAATCAGGTGGCTGAACCAGAGTTCCAGCCACTTCGTGTTTGGTTGAAGCACACAGCAGAGTGTAGGCGTAGCGGCAGCTTAACCCACGCGCTAGTAATACGTTACTGCAGACACCACAGTCGAGCAGAGAGAACGAAATAAGAAAAAACAACGACAGAAAACGTAACTACTACTGAAAGAAACATGTTACATGTGTCAATAATCTTACAATAATATGATAAGAACAACTAGTAAACAGGTGCTGTCTTGCTGCTGTGTTGATAAAGCGCGGTGTGTTTGAGCTTCAAGTGCTGGTGTGTAGCAGCTGTACAGTTGTGTTGTGCAGAGCTGACAGAGCACCACACTGTTGTGTTTCTGTGTGAAACACTCCCACAACTTAAAATGTAGGTGAGCGATTGTTTGTAGCTGCAGCTTGCGCTCCGGATAAATCCATGCTTTCAGTGGGCGCGGCCACCTTTGCGACGCATCGACGCACGTTATGCTAATCGACGTAATTTCGTAATCGATTAACATAAGCATGTATACTGTATGAGTTCGAGTGAGAACGCTGAGGCAAAGTTGACTTTATAATCCAAAAACCCGAGCAGGGAAATTTTTTTATACCGAAACAGAATCGCTAAACGAACTCACCATTTGAGCCGATAGAGAGTCGACTCACCGCTACGAGTCATTTTCTTTCCCTTAAAGGGCCAATAACAGCCTGCTTAACACAGAGTCTGTGTGAATACTGTTCATACTAATACTGCCCCATATACACAACATTACACAACTGTATTACACACACACACACACACACACACATTTATATATATATATATATATATATATATATATATATATATATATATATATATATATATGTGTGTGTGTGTGTAATGTTCTATAGTGCATTTGTCTATTTGTCTGAAAATAAAAAACAATAAGAAAAAAATTTAATTTTGATACCTTCATATCTCACTTAAAGTAAAAAGGAAATAGTGATTTGATTTATATCGTGATATATATCGACATCCACTGATATGAAAAAAAATATCGTGATAAGATTTTTTCCCATATCGCCCAGCCCTAACTGTAAACCATCATACAATAAAGTCTGGTTCTACACCAGGCACACAACTTATGTACTTATAAAGCAGATGTTTGGAATGGACTGGCCAACCCAGAGCTTAGACTTTAACATCACTGAAGGTGTTAAGCATTACTTGTATTATGAGATGCAAACAACATCTATCACTGAACTGGAAAAATATCCCTACAGCAAAACGAAAAGCAAGTCTCCTGAAAGAATGGAACCTGCAATAAAGGCAAACAGCAGACACACAACATACTGAACAAAAAAATAATATATTATATTATAATATTATATTCTGTTGTTGAAGATTTTGCAATTTCTGCTAAACAGACACTGAAAAAAATATTATCTTGTAATTAAGGGCCATTTTGACTGGAAATTGTTTTCAAAAATGAATACAAAATCTGCAGTACTATGGCCAAAGAGAATGGTGTCTGACACATTATATTGTCAAATAAATAAATAGATTCTGGCACAATTCCTTGTCTTATAATATGACACACCTCTTTATTAAGACAGATCTCATAGCAATAAAGGCTAAACTTTGGTTAAATTTTGATCGCAATGTGTTATTATGGGCAAAATAACAAAGACATCTGAACATCTTAATCATATTTTTAACATGAAATCAGTAACTGTTACACCATAATATGGTACTAGATTATGTTATAAGTAAACAGCAAACAGCAAAGGGGAAGGTACTTATTTGCTCACAAGAACTTAACACTGTGTTATCAACAACAGTGACAAAGTCTGGAAGCCAATGTCACACAATACTTTAATATTATTTATAACTCTTTTCATTTGGAAACACTGCATGTGTGAAAGCATGGTGTCTTTCTCCAAATGTTCACACCATTTCTTCACTTTCTGCAAAGCAGCAAGAACCGGAGAGTTGAGAAGGCAGTTGAAAGTGTGGAGTGTCCAGTTTCTGTCCACACATCTTCTGTCTGCATACAGAATTAGATCAAGTGATCTTTCTAACTTTGGAGTGTGTATCTTCTGTGTACCCAGAATGTAGCCTTCTACAGGGCTGCCTAGCTGGATGTTTTTTTTCTGGTGGGCAGTCTGCCCATGTTAAGGGCTGGTGTCAGGTGAGAGAAGAAGGCTAGTTTCAGCACTTGTAATTCCCATCCATACCACTCAGCACTCAGGATGATCACAAACACACACCCAGTGTAATTCAACCCTGCCTGTCTGTACATATTGCTAATGGCCATAACATAAATTGCATGAGGAAGCAATTAGAGAACTACAGAACAAAACACAGTAAAACCAACACTGTATTCAGTGCTTATGCTTTCACTGGGATCTACCACACTTCTTGAAGACTTTCACCATAAAGTTATTTCATGAAATCTTAAAGGGTAATGCTAAAACTGGTTTTATTTTAAACACGACACTGCCATAGTTTACCACCTTTGCCACAAGCCAGCTTGTTAAATTTCCTTCCTGAAAGATCTGCCCCAGTCAGTAGTGAGTGTTAGTATGGTGAAATGAAAGCATCAAAGAGAAACAACAGCTCCGCCAAGAAGTAACCAATGGGGCCAATAAGTGCTGAAGCATGAAAAAAATGGCCTGCCTTGTGTTGCATCATAAAATGGTCTGAGGCAGTTTTCCAGTGAAGGGTTAATGCTAGAGTGTACAAAGACATTTTAGACTTATATGATTCTAAATTTTGTAGGAACAGTTTGGGGAAGGCTCTTTTCTGTTCCAGCACAACAGAATCACTATGTGTTTATTGAAGTGAGTGGTTGATGAGTTTGGTGTGGGGGAGTACTAATCTCAATCTCACTTAGCACTTTTGGAAGACAGTGGAACATGGATTTTGTACCAAGCCTTCCTGTCCAACATCAGACACTGACCTCTCAAATGCTCTTTTGAACTACTTTATACAAGAATGAAAATTTGCTGCGTTTTTATTTTCCTTTCAAATGTGACTAACAGATTCTTCTTCATAATTGAAAAACAATTTTAACCAGTATACTGACCACTACTACATTAAAACATGTTATAATGGTGGAAACCAGCAGATACAAACAGTGATTTCTGATTACTCACCTGGTCATTTAGGCCCACATTGATCATCACCATCTCGCCAACCATACCAATCCAACCAGAGCCACAGGGATTGTGCGAATTGACACCCCGTCTAAACCAAACCTGTTTTAAAACCCAAAATAAAAACCCAAGATGTTCATGCCTGCAATCTACCAAATGGATAGTAGAAGATTTAAAAGGGTAAGGGTTTATTTACTCCATTTTCTGCTTACTTTATGATCCTTTGTCACAGCCCATACTACATTGACGCCCACAGCTACATGTATAGCACTGACTTCTGGACTTGGTGATTCAACCACAACCCAGGAGGAGCCTGGAAATTTACAAATAAATTGTTACAAATTTATTTTATGTAAATTGTTATTCCAAAATACACACATCTCTGAACAAAAAATTGTTATTGCTGTTGACCTCCACACAGATTGTAGGGTTGCAGGCACTTTGTTTCACAAGCCAGACTTATGACTATTGTCAGGAAGTCTGCCAAATTTCATCACTCAACATGACCAATAATCACCTACTCTGACAGAAAGAGGATGCTTGACGTACACATAAAATGACCAATCATAGACTGCTGTTTTTGAAAGAGCAGGCAATGTCAGAATGCTCTTACAACAAAATCTACATAAAATGATATAGTATAAAATGATTTATAGTAATGGGAATTAGCCATTCATGCCTTTCACAAACTTTCTTCTATTAAGCTTGCTCTGGCAGGTTCACCATTGTCAGTGTGTGCCGACTACCAGTGACACCATTCAACATAGCATTCAACATAGAAGATACAAGCTTCCTATCAGACTAGGGAAAAAAACTTGCAAGGAAATACATGCATCTGGACAGCCAGCCAACTGAGTTTAGATCTCAGTGTATAACAGTCATCTGAGGAAAATGTTATGTGGACACTAGCTCACCTTTAGGGCAGTCTCTGCTGATGCCCTCTCTGACCAGCAGCTGCCCCTCCCACAGCACAGCCCATACCAGGTCAGCTGGTCCACAGCTGATCTGTACCACTTCGCCCGGTGTGAACACCTCCTCCCAGGTTGAGCCCTCTGGGTTAAAGTAGTGAATGCCATCCCGAAACCATACCTGCACCAAAACAAAGCCCAGCAGAGTCCCAGTGTAAGAATATGTTTGCAGTGAAACTGCTAAAAAATATTTTCCTGGGGTCTTCATGGGGCCCTAATCTATGCCTACTTGAATGTTCCTCTGCTTGAATGTATCAATTCCTGCAACTTTGCATGTGTAAAATCCAACTTATTTAAATGAAATGTTTAGTAAAGGCCTTCTGCTGTAGCCCTAGCAAGCAGACTTGGGAGCAAAGTACTGTAACTTCTTTTTCATGCCCCATTGCTAATGGTTCTGCAATAACTGATACAATCGCCTTTATTTGTAAAGCTATTCAGCCTTAGTGTTTTGGAGAAAGTGTGGGTTATATTTTATTTGCAATGAAAGTATTTGTGAAAAGGCCTGTTTCAGAAAGGGCTAAATAATTTTTAGAGGTCAAGAAGAAATAATAAAAATAGGATGCTTACGATGTTGTCATATTAGAAAAAAGCTTCAGTGATGTACATTCCTGTCTATACATTAGGCTGACTGACCTCTTCACAAGTTTATTAAAGGTATATTGTTTTAGGCTACAAAGCTAGTTAAACACACAAGATGAAATAAAAAACAACAACAAAAAAGTTTATAAATAGGACATTTCATCATGAATGACACTACAGAAATGCTCCAGAATAAATAAATAATTAATAAATAATGTTTTATTTTTATATTATTTTCATTTAAATTTCAGAAGGTTTTTACATGAAGTTCTGGTGTGAGTGACATATGTCTTTCAGAAAAAGAATTTTAAAAAGTACAATAAACAAAGTTTATTGCTAAGCTTTACTCCTCAGAACTATCATTACTCTACCTTTAGGCAATTCTGATGAAGAGAAATTTGATGAAAAGAGACAAGGACACAGTCCATACTACTGTTATAGCTTGAGGCAGGACTGCTGCTTTTCATCACAGAACATTTGAACTGTCTAGAGGTTTAGTTATTACATATTATATCTAATCGTATATAAATAATTAGTACAAAGGTTTTAAAAAAATGTAAAAGCAGTGAAAACTCACCTTTCCCTGCAGAGAAACAGCCCACAAAGACAGACGTCCTCTAGGCTCCTCAGTGATCTCCCAACCACCACAGCTTATGTCATTAAATGGGTCAGGCAGGGAGCCAGTCTGCTCCGAGGGGATCTAAGGACACACACATACATACATACATACATGCACCACAGATTTCTGTGAGCCAAATAAACGTAAACTTCGAAACCTTAAAGTAAAATATCATATCAGAGGTGCTTTACATTAGTATACACACCTTAGCCCATGTGTCCTGTGACTTGTACCTCCTGTAACGTATCCATCGGCGCCGGCGCACACAAGAGTTCCACTTCTTGTCTTTGGTGTAAGTGGCTGGAAAATCAATAGCATAGGTCCAACCCTGGAAACATAGGGATAATGAGCTATAGTTACAGACTACAGCCAAGTCAGCAGCACAGGACTGTCATCACTGAAAATTCAGGCTATAAAGATTAACCGACTTAATTATTTAAAGAGATTGATGACATTTTACTTTCTCTATAAAAACTGTTCTCTTTCAGAAAGAAATAGTGTCTGATGCAAACATCCACAAACAATTATAATCAAAAGTTTGCCAACCCTGTCAAATTCCATGTTTTACTGACTTTCTAACTAAAAATAATTTAACACATCTATAGAGAACACATAAAGTGGCCTGGGAAAAATGTATGGTACATTTTAGAATATATGTTTTATTTTGTTCCTTGTATACAAACTATATTTAAACATATTTATGCTTGTTACAAGCAAACGATTAAGTTGACCAGCACTATGCTTGCAAATTGCTGTATTTACCACACAGTGGTTTTTTTTTATTTAAATAATTAGGTCTACACATAGACATTCTTGGTTATGTTAGTCTATAAAAGTATTCTGGAATATTTGATTTCATAATAGTTTGTTATGTTTCTTTTTCAAACACTAAATAACTGCTGAATTTAAACCGCACTGGCAGATTTAGACCTAACACCTTCACTTACCCCTTTTTCTGTGGGTTCTCCACCAAAGTTTTCATCTACATACCAGTCAGCCTCCCACTCCCAGTTTTCCGAGGGGAGCTGGAAGCTGTCTAGCTGCTGATGCTGCAGCCCAGTCACATCACTCCATTGCCAACGGTCACTAGGCAACAGTCGATCTGAGAAACCATCGACTGGGTTCCATCTCTGCCCCCAAACAACATCACACCAAACAAATAAGCTTTACTATAAGGGTGGTACATTTTTAACCTCATGAGTCAATTTGCATTTGATTTCTTAATGAAATGATTCAATTAACCAAGAATTAATCAAGAATTTCAAATTTCACTACAAGTCAGTTTGATTTGATTCTCTGGGTAGAATTGAGAATTAATCAATAAACAAGATAGTGAACACACAAACCTGACTACAAGTATTAAGAATTTTTGGTGCCAAAAAAGAGAGGCCATGCTTTATTTCAACATTCTGACTGATTACAATATTTCAAAACCAACCACCTTCAGATTCATATCTACACCCCTACCTGCTAGGCATGCATTTATTCATGTCTACATCAGGGGTCATCACTTCTGGTCCTGAAGGACACCAGTTTAGTTTATTGGCAGGTTTAACTTATGTGTTAGATCACCACTCTGGAGTCAAGCAATCCAGGAGCAGAGCTGATGACCCCTGGTCTACAAATTGCCTTTTTAGGAGCAATTTAGGGTGGAAGTACCTGATTCTCATAGGTCTCCTCTTGGTAGCGTATGGGCAAATCGCTGGCGTGGACGTTCAGATAGATGTGATGATCGCAGGCGATGCCCCAGCAGCAGTGCTGCACGGCTGAGACCCGCTTGAACTCCAGGTGGGCATGACGGCACTGCTCCCACTGCTGCCCTGCTGTGGACAGGCTGTAAACTCTCCCATACACATCTACAGCCCATAGGAGGGAGCTAGGCATGATGCACTCTGCAGCACAGACACAGCCACTTAGAGACTTAGAGACTTAAACGTCATTAAGGCTTATTCAAAAGTTCAGATGCAAGCGTGCTGCACAAAGGTGTATCCAATCCCAAATGGCCAAGCAACCTTAAAGGGTAAATGCTTTTTTTTATTCTTCATAAATTAATGATTGAGATGTAAACAAAGTCATACAATGTCTCAGCAAATGTATTCGTAACTGCTCTATGAAGTAACTATGACTAGTAACTATCATCAGTGCTGTGAAAATTTCTGACTTACATTTCTGACAACATTTTACATCAAATTACTTTATACTTGACTTTTTTAAATAAAAATCTATAAAGATTATTTTATTATAAGCAAGACACCAAATATATAGAAATAAATACATAAGATTAGAAGGTTTTTGTATTTTTATTTATTTATTTATTTACATATTCATGACATATTGCTTGAAATGTTGCCTAAAACTTTCCTAATGAAAGAAACGATGATCAATAACGCTCCCACTTCTAAACTCATCCGGTCTATAAGAAAACACATTAAATAATTCATACTACTTTCAAGTCTTCGCCAATAAACTGAGTAATTCTCATCCCAATTCTACTTCAAATGGCTGTTTATTTGCTTTATATTTATTATAACGTGTCGTAGCACAAAACCAACATCAGCGGTTAAAGCAACTAAGAAACCTAAGCACCAGCTAAACACTGAACCTCAGAGTGGCATACAATAAAACCAAGAAAAAACAGTAGCAGTTGTATCAATGTTAACGCAAAGAAAGTGATGATATAAATATTATCTGAAGGGAGGACAGCCAAACAAAATAAACAAACCCAATCAGATCGTCGAGTGTAAGTTCTGTATTCGCTGCCTTCATCGCTCTTAGGGAACCGGCAGTTCTAGCTAGCTAGCGCGCCAAGAACGGCTCTGTTATAAGAAGAAGAAAAAACTCATGACAAACACCTAAACCTTCGATGGACGACGGAAAACGCTTTCTTGAGCACATTTTAAGTCAACATGTCATCGTGCCAACGTGCAATGAATGACAGGACAGCCTACGTAGTGCTAGCTAACTCAGCAACGCAGTGAACACAACCGGGAGGTGGCTAACATTAACGCTAGCTAAAAAGAGGAGAAGAAGGGAAGAGGCACTGAAACCTTTCTGGCCCCAGACTTACCTTAACGCTGCCCTCATGAGGTTTATTTACTGTAGTATTTCTGCGGTCACTGCTCCTGCCTCACAAATCCCGTCCGAAACACGTTCATGTCCACTGTTTACATTTCCACCTCTCTGTTCCAAAACGGGAAGTGACAGGACGCGTTAGGAGCGTTTTGAACTACAGATGGCGCTGCTGTTAAGAAACTCTCACAACGACGGGCAGAAAAATGTCAGCACTGAGTTTATGTGTATCACAGAATGTGGAGCACGAACATTTTCAGAGGTTAGAACAGTTTCAGAACAGTGCTACTTCATCATTCTATCACCCAAAGCATGTGTAGCTTTTAAGAAGTGTTTACTGAAAAGCTTAATAAGCAAAACGCACCACAGCTGGTGTTCTTAGAACAAACGACTGACCACCTGTTCATGCACGTTTTTTCATTATACTGAAAAATGAATAACTTGTACTAAATATATGTTTAAACTAGTAAATGAATACATGAGTGAACCCATACATAATCTATGTTTGCCATATTAACAGTTTTTGTTGTTTTACAATCGTACAATAGTAACTTGGCTTTAAATGTTAATATTAACAAAAGGTGTTTTATATGTTGTACAACATATTTCTAGAATTAAGAGAATGAAAATTTTTTTTTGTCCTATTACAATAGTGTTCACAAATTTTACTCAATATTAGTTTTTTGAAAACAATGATATTTTAGAGAAAAAAAACAACAACTGATGAATAAGATTTGGTTGCTGTTTTTCAAAGCCGAACGAGGCATTCTGGATATACAAAAATGGTTTAAATGCTACTGAATATTTGGATCAAATTAGACACATAGTATACATGTATCTGTGTAAAATCTGTCCTGGGATTCAATCTTAAATTAATAAACATGATTCTGAATATACATTTTATTCTAACTTTATTTGCAATGCTACTTAGGTTTCAGAGTTTTTAGTCAATATAGTCCTTTCACTCAGTGTTCTTCCAGTATCACCTTTCTGGCTTGGTTTTTTCCAGCTTTCTACCGCTGTACAATTGGTTTTGTGTGACTTCTGTATTCCTCTTCAGCTTCTCCGTGTTCATTTTTTCTTTATCACTGCTAAGATGAAAATCTTCTGCTTCAGGTAATCTGTAGGTAGTCATAACTCAACTTTCCACTGATCTTGTAAATAAGGCAGCACACTCTCTGTATGTAATACAAATCCCATAGCAAAGAGTAGGGACAATATGTGAAGATACCCACTAATATCTCCCCAAACCAAGCCAACACTGGCTTTTGAACTCTACACTGGTAACAATCTGGATTGGTCCAGAGAACATGACATCCATTACTTTCATAAACAATTAGAAACATTGACTCATCAAAAAAATGTTTACACTGTGCATTAGTCCATTTCAAAGAAACTCAAGTTCAAAGAAGTCAGTGGTGTTTCTGGTCGTTATTGGCATATTGTGCCCACTGTGTTTAGTACAGTCTCAAGTTGCATTTGTGGGTGCAGCCTTGATAGGCTGTTTGTTGACAGCAGTACTCACGAGCCCATGCAGTGATATCCATCACAGCCTTGATCCATCCTTGCTAACAAAGGACTAGGCCTTTACTGGAAGCTTGTTTTATACCCAAGCATGATTGTATCAAGTGTGTAAAATAATTTATGAATAATTATCAGCATTTCATAGTCTTAAGCTGTTCCTGTACTAACTTTTTAAAACATGTTTTACAGCCATCAAAATTAAAATTTTCAAATAACAATGACCTTGATAAAGTAAAACACTAAATATAAATATGTCTTTGTACTGGTTTGTCTAAAATACAAGTCATATCTTTCTGTTCTTATTTCAAATGAAAGGAGAGAAGTTGATGCTTGCACAGAAAACCAGGTTAAGCTCAGTACTCTGTGCAGGCCACTGGAGGTCCTCCACACCAAACTCATCAAACTATGTGCACAGGTTCAGTCACCAAACAGCCCCAGACATTATCCCTCCTCCATGAAACTTTATTATGTATTATGCACTCCAGAATGGTTTCATTCTCTGGGCAGATTTTCCATTAAGATGTAGCATTGATTCATCCCTCCAAATAACACATTGCGCGTTCTTAACACTACTGCAGCAGACGTATGACATGTATTTTGATCCTTGACTTGAACGCAGCTGCACAGCCCTAAAAATGTAACATTGCTTTCAGAGCCAGTTTGGAACTCTGTGGGTGATGAAATGGAGTTAACATTATGTGCATTTCTGCACAAGTTTAACCTAAAACAACATCAGATTATTGTTTTCAATCAGTCACTGACAATTCAATGACGATTCAAAAATAATCAGGTCAAATTTTAGGACATACCATGTGGAAAAATATTTGCCAGTGCTCATTGGAAGAGGTTTCAAAACCATTTCAGAAGAGCTTATACTCCAATCCATTGTCAGGCAGGCTAAAAAGACCACTGTTAACTTACTCAGTAGTGGTCATCCAACAAAAAATTACTGCAAAATTAAGTTGTACAAAAAACTCCAGGCAAACATCTAGGGATCTATTTTGGTTTTTTTTTCAACTGGACCAGGCAGCTTGCATTCTAGATTGTGTCAAGGAATTCTACATGGCATCCACCTGTGAACTGAAGCTCAACAGAAGGTGAGTCATGCATAATGACAACACCTCAGTAGAAATGTTGAGGCATATCTTAAGACGTGTGCTAATGTGGGTCACATCACTTATAGATTTTTTTTTTAGATGCAAAAAAGATCTGTAATATTGAACAGCTATGTGTGATAAATGATTGAAAAACTATATACTTGTGTTATTTCATTTTACTGTATTTTCCCTATTTACTGTTATGACCAAGATCTGTACTTTTTAAAGGGTTCACAAAAAACCAAGCAGCACAGTGTATGAACATACATACATATATATATACAGCATTTTATTATGTGTATATGGTGCTTGCATAGACAGCACGGTGGCGTAGTGATTAGCACCGTCACTTCACAGCAAGATGATCCGGGTTCGATTCCTGGTCCGGGCTGTTCTGTGTGGAGTGTACATGTTCTCCCCATGCTTGAGTGGGTTTCCTCCATGTACTCCAGTTTCCTCCCACAGTCCAAACACATGCATGATAGGTTGACTGGTCACTCTATTGCCAGTAGGTGTGAGTGAGTGTTGGCCATGCGATGGACTGGCAAACTGTCCATGGTGTACCCCGCCTTCGCCTGATGACGCTGGGATTGGCTTCACATGTATATTTTGTTATTACTCAGCTTATGATGGGTACATTTTCAACAGCTGTCAGATATTAAGTTGGGTGATCATATGTCAGCTGTAAAAAAATTATATATATAAATATCTTATAAAGTGTGTGGCAAACTCACAAGTAACCTATAAAGGTTACTGTTTGATATGACATACTTGGCATAGAAACATTACTACACGTGCTTTGCTCTTCTTCTGTCATTAAAATATTTTATACTAAGCTGCCAAAGTATTTTACTTAAAAAAATTGGCATAATAATGTTTTTTTTTTAAAGTATAGATGTCTGTTAAACAAGTAATCGCACCTCAGCCTTCAGTAGCTGGTAGTGTCCCCTTTGGGAGAAGCAATTTGGTGTAGGCATTTCCAATAACTGTCTACAACTTTGACATGTACTGGGAGAAATTCCTCCCAAAGCATTTCATTGGTATTCATACTACAAAATCTTTTCTGAAGGCCCCAGAGAGCTCATTTGATCTGGGCATGTTAATATCGCACACTCTAAAAACAAATCCTAAGTACCAGCAAGTTATTCTCAAACAGTGTTTATTAGCCACTAATCATCAGCACCTGATTTGAATTTGTAATAGTGATATGTCAAAGCATTCCTACTTTATTCACATTAAGAAAATGCATTACTTTTCATTTAAAAATATTTAATTAATGATTAAAATGATAATGTTATCTATTATATATAATTTTTCAACTTGCTAAATTATATCATCGATAAAGAGGCCTTCAGCTGTGTCATATTTTTACAGAAATCTGTAGGTCATTCAGTGCTAGAAACCATATTGGCAGCACAATGCTGTTTGCTGCAAGTATGCACTCGAAACCATTTTATAGGGTGGTTGGGACACTAATCAAAATGCACACGTTCCAACCCTCCAGCTACTTTCCAACACACCTGAATCTAAGCAAGCCTGACTGAGCATCAAATCATGCAAACTCTTGCACTCCACACCTAAAGGGTTTCAACCTGCCATCTAAAAAAAGAGACATGCAACAAAATACTGACCTATATAAAATATAAATACTGACTTGCATAAAGGAACGAGTACACCGAAGTGTTTGAAAGTGGACAAGGAGTATTGTAGAATGACTGAGAATGACTGATAGATGTGCCACTGTCACAGGAGACCCAGAGAAGACTATGACTGTAAGAGACACACAAGTAAACCTGAATCAGCCTGAATGAGTGTGATCACACCTCTGGAGTACAAACTGACAAGTTGCAAGGAGAAAAAAAAATAAATAAAAAATACAGGTGCAGGCAAGTCATAGGACCATATTGTAGCCTAGTCTCAATTTTACTGAATGAATCTGTGATGGGAATATATAATCTTGTCTCATTTGCATTCTGAAGAGATGGGAAAAGGCTGAAGACTGTGTGAGATGGAAAAAGCACATTGATTATAAGCAATTACACTGTCAAAAGAAAAAGAACACTTTTTTTAAATGGTTTAAACCTTTAGCTTACATAAACCCATATAACTCAATTTATGAATTACTTATATGCAGTCATGTCAGAAACAGGAAAAACAACTGTTAGAAAATCCACTGGCATTACAGACTACACAGTGAATATTGAGAAACGATGATATGATATGTTTTATTCCAGTGTCATGTTTGACAGAAAATAGCACAAAGAATAAATGTCAAAAAAAGGCTAAAAAAAACAACATACCCCATATATATGTTAAAACAAGAGTAAATAAAATATGCACAAATCTAACAACAAACAATAAGACAAGTCCCCATATTAATATCCTGTACATAAGAATGCACATCAGTTTCTGACTAGGTGTCAAGGTGGAGCAAGTAGATTAAGCGGTATATTAAGTTGTGCTGTTGTTTTTCTTTGTTTTACCAGGTACAATATTTATCTTTTACAGAGGAACCACCAAGTGTCTTTATAGTTCCATCCTTAAAAAAATAAAGGTCAATACTAAGAAAATATCTGCTTCTTAGAGGAGAGACAAGTACCTGTTTTCATAGCACAGAAAGTTAACAGGAATAGATGCTACTGCAAAAAAAAAAAAAAAACAGACAAAATACATTCATCTAGCATTCTAGGCAAATTCAAATATCTGTATAATATATTTAAACAATTTCTACAACAAAATGCTTTGAACAGACATTCGAAATTCAATACAATTCAGTGCGTGTGTTTTGGCTTAAATTGGTGGCATCTTTGCCAAGGTGTCAGCTGTTGTTTCTAACAAATAACACCAGATAGAAATATTAGCAACTGTCATGGTTTAATATCCAGAAAGACCAATATGGTCAAACAATGTGTTTCATATTAATTAGAACCTAAGGAAAGAGGTTTGGTCTTTTGGAATACAAAGGGATTCGGCCTCCAAAAACCAGAACCAAGATCTAATTTAAAACCAACCAATCAGTAATTAGCAAATTTAACTTAAAATTCCTCATGCTGGGCGTGGGCATGTAGAGTTCTACAAAGTTACAGTTGAAACATCCGTACTTTAGCCCTTTTCATGTAATTCTTTTTTCCAAAACTGCAGCCCAAGTAGCTATAAATGAAGAATCAAAGTGAAGATGAGGCCCAAATCCAGGTCAAGGGTTGAGCAGTGTGGCTTTAGATGATGGGCGCTGATCGGTCATTTGTAACTGTGGGCCGAAGTTTGACTGTGGCAAAGGGATTCCCACCTCTGAGAAGGAACAGGGCATTAAAGTTACTTACTAGAAGTACAATATCTAATGCTTTGTTGCCTTGGCCAAAAATGTAATTTACACAGTGCTCCCTTACCTCAAATGTAGTCGACCAGCTAGGACAAGCTTGGTGCCTACTAAAGACTGCCTTTTAGTTTTGCACTGGAACTACATGGCTAACTAATAACAAAAACTTACACTTCACCAGACTGGCATCATGCAGCTTAATCATGTATACGCTAAAGCCTTCTAAATTGTGCTTATGTGGTTCTGATGCCAAGTAACAAGCTGTAATCTATAAAAACACAAAGACTCAAGCTCCAAGATAGACATGATTAACTATGTTTTTAACTATGATATGCTTTTGTCAATTTTTATATAGATAATATACAGCTACAACAGTAATAACGGTCATTTTTAAAACAAATCTGGCACATTAGCACTTTGAAATAAGGATGGTGATTAAGGTGCATTGTCTGTAAAAAAAACATGTAATTTATAGGCTCCAGTGCAAAACTAAACAAATGTACCTCTTATACAAGAGAAAATTTGGGTTAATTTGGTTTTAGGCCTTCTGCTGTACCTAGTGTTACTCACCCAAGAAAGGGAAGCATGGAAGTACCGTTGGGCAAAGACACCTGTTACACACAAAAAATAAAAAATAAATCAACACTATTAGTATTGCAAAAGGCCTGTAGTTGCAGAGGGTGACATTGGGTTTGAGCCCTGATCTATGCCTTAGTAGAGACTACCCAGAGACTCCCTGCAAGACTGGTTGGATTAGGATATGAACTCATTGTTCTCTGATTCTTCTAGTGCACAGCTGAGGCTGGGACACGTAATGATCTAATTATAGGAGTCAAAAATCTTGATGATCGTGAAACACAAGCTCCCTCCGTTTTCATGTTGACAAGCCATTTTCAAATTCCATTGTGCTGAAGTACATGGTTTTGAGGGCTATACTTTACATTACCAAACTCTTAACATCACTACATTACTAAAGTTTCTAAACTGACTAGGGCTCATCACTGGTTGAGTTGTATAAGATGTTTCATACTGTTGCCACCACCATCACCACCACCACCACAGCCACAGCCACCAACAACACAGAGAAATCGTGTGCATGAGATTAAGGCACACCTTCGAGCACATTGCCTCCTCTAGGGGGCAGACCAGTATTGTAAAAAGGCTCACAAGAAGGATGAGGAGAAAGGACCCAATAAGTAACCCTACGTGGGTTTCTAAATGTATGGTACTGTGCAAAGATCAGAGATCACCCGTGTACAAACGTTTTAGTACACTACCAGCCAAACGTTTTAGAACTGTTCTAAAACTTCTGACAGGTGACGTTCTAAAGCTTTTGACTGGTAGTGTACATTATGAGGACACTTCATAATTGCATAAAGAATTAAACAACTTTCAAGAACCATCAATGAAATGGTTCTTTTAAATACTAAAAATGATTTAGGTTCTTTTATATTTAAGAGTATGCCCAAAAACCACAGTCACATGACCATACATGACACAGACCTCTGAATTTTCCAGCTCTATTAAGAACCCATTTCTCCAAAAGCCCAGAAAAAGCAATCCCTCAACCAAGTGCAGCTGCAGATGCTTACTGGTATGTATGTGTGTGTCTGTGTGTGCTTTACACTGAAGTTGTTGATGTGCTGGAATCCACTGTTCATGCCTCCATCCTCCCTCCTCCACACCACATGTGCTGAGACCAAACCAGGTAGGGAGCATTTTTCACATGTCTTTTTATTTTGCACAATGACAGTAACGCTTAGTATTCCTCAAACCCTCGCTTGCCCCCCTGGCAAGAACAAAGGTTACATTATTGTGCCTTTTTTAATACTTCTTCTTCAAGCATAACTTTTTGGCTAGTTCCAATTCTTTTTTATCCAGTTCTGTCCCAGCTGCTGAGTCCTTTCAGTTAGTATGTGGTCTGAATGTCAGATTAGCAGCCTTTGGGAGAGGAGCATAGGTTGACTGCTTTAGGCTTGGTTTCCGTTTGTCCCACTGCAGACAAGGTGGATGGGTTTCAGGTTCATCCCCAGAGGGGAAACACGACCTGGGTTGGTACTGACGGCATTCCCTGTTTTGTATGCAGACGCACAAGACATGACAGAAGCAGAGCTACCAGAGGACCTCTATCCCAGTGTTCTTTCAGCAGCAAAAGCACTTCAGTTTTAAAGGGATTTGACCTAAACATGCTCCGCCCACAGGTGTGTTCCTTTATAAAAACTGTCCATGAAAAACATATAATGACTCCCAGCAACTCTACACTGTAGAGTTTCCCGTTTAAGTGCTAAGCTACACTCAAAGAAAAAAAAGGTATTACAAAGGTCCTTTGTGCAATGATATAAAAGAAGCACTTTTCATCCTGTGAAGAACCATGTTTGAAAAAGTCAATTGTAAGTGTGTAAGAACCTTTACCTAAGATCTTTAGAGAAGTTCATTTTAGGAGGATACTTGATCAACTCTTTGAAGATAGCGACCAACGGATAAAAACATGGAATCAGGTGTGCACCAGCTTGCTTGGAATGAAAACTTGCAGCCACATCAGCCCTGTTTTTCTATGGCACTGTGTAAAATACTCTTTTAGCACCTTTATTTTTATAAGTGCACTCAAACCAGACTACATTGTTATAGTTATCGACAGGCAGTTGTAAATGACACAGAACCTGCCATCATTCTAACATTAGCTTGATTACAAAAAAACTAAAACGCTTACAGCTGATCTGTCGTAACATTGTAACTTTTTGCCAACATTCTGTAAAACTTGCCCAACCTCACAACAACTGCTACGAGGGAATGCATTTGTAGGCACAGCAAGGATAGGTCAAATCTTTTTTTTGGGTGGGGAATCAGACGGAACTGAGGAGACTTGAGAGAGAAGAGAAGGAGAGGAGAGGAGGTGTTGGTTGTACCGTGTTTTGTGGGCTGGGGGTGGAGGGCTTCCTGGATGAGTCACTGTAGTCAGGGGGAGGCAGCAGCACAGGCTGATCTTCCTCTTCCTCCTCTTCCTCACCCTCTCCATGCTGCACTGGTAGATCCACCGCATTTAGGGGGTGCAGCGGGGTCTCAATCCTGCCCACACAAACACAGATAATTAAATTAGCATGAATAATCATTTGTGTCCTTTGTACGTGACAATTAGAAACATACAGTCACACATTAATATTCTGCTGTTCCAAGAGATGTTCCTGTTCTGGAACAGAACTACAACAATACATGTGCTTTTACTTGTTTGAAAGAGAGAACACCACTCACATGTTTGTAATAGCAGGTTCGCTGTAAGGTCGACAATACGACGATGGAAACCAGCCTCTTCTGCAAAAAGAAAACAGGAGTGATGTCTGAAAAAGATCTTGCGTAAACACCTCCATGCTTTTCATGCTTCACGTTTGATAAATACAGTTTACAGGAGGCTAAAAAGGTAGATTTAATCTTTTCATTATTACTGAGAAAAAAGTGAGTCACCGGAGAGGTGCAGTTGTGCAGTCGGTGGGAGACATGCATTAAGACATGGTTGCTTAGGAACTGTCTTATAGAGACAGTTGATCTTAACTTTGAACTGCCACGCTTTAAAACTGTGCGTCGGTAATTGCATGACACAAAGACATTTCATTTCTCAAAACAGTAATGACAGCATAATGGGTGCTAGGAGAAAGTGTGTTCAAACCCCTGCCAGAACCAGAAACCCTGACAAGACGTGTGGGACCCACACTGCTCAACTGCCCCTAAACCAAGATGTGAAATAACACAGGAGCTCATTAAAACTGTCCTCTTAAAGGGAAAAAAAAGACTGGAAAAGCTTAAGCAATTACTGTGATGCCTTATTGGCGAATACTGGCTTTAAGGAGGAGGTTTGCTGGTGTGGAAGCACAAGGTGATTTTGATAATGACAGTCATTATCATGGGTACTAATGGTGGTGTTATATTCATCTTCTGCTAAGAACTGTTATTGATAATTGTGTTGGAAGAATGTTCAATAATGATGCAACATATTGTACAGAACTCATGCTAAACGACACCTGTGAAATACATGATGCGTTGAGTATGAAAATGAAAGTTTAGTAACTTTAACAACACCGTGAACTTTTAGTTACCTGCAAGGACAAGTCACGTGACAGGCCTAAGGCACCAGCACATTTCCTTGTCTGTGACAAGAGTTATCTCTGGCATACCAAACATGCCTCCGCAATTTCTGTATGCATATGAGGAGTTCAGAATTGACAAAGAGAAAAACAGAACCAGCTTTTCCACTTCTTCGAAGTTGTGCTTGCTAATTAATGTAAGATAGCTAAGAGGAAAAGGGAGATACAAATGAAACACAAAAAAACTGACTGCGCTAAAAAAAAAAAAATTGTCCACTGAAGAGAGCTACTGTCAAGAAAGCACATCCAACAGTTGGATTTGACCATAACATCAGTAATGGATTGGAGTGAATGGATTTCCATTAAATATGACGTACGAAGCACTTTATATGGCGAAGAAGTAACATTTGCTCATTTGCTGATGATATAGACTGACACAAAGACAATACCATAGCCAGATGTCTAAGAGGAGTTACACCATCATACTATTTGTTTTTTATTATAGAAATGCAACTGTTTAAACAAACCTACAGTGCCTCATAAAATCAAAATTAATTTTCTCAGAAATAAACTCAATTCAAAACAATGTATGGACTACATCTTCCTGCATATTTCTCCAAAGCACTCTACCAATACACCAGTCATGATTGGCAGGCCGTGTCTGACATTTTAGGCAGAGCCATCCACTTTATAACAGGGTGTCCATATAATAGTCTGTTCTCACTCAGCAAACTCGGCGTGGTCCAGGTTTTATGCCACTGTCCATAAAGCGAAGCTATCCCCTTACTAATTACTTCATGGCATGTGAGATTTGTCTCCGAACAACTCTTACCCAGTCAGTCCCTGTAACTTGTCTGTCTATCAAACAGCGGTTAGTATTAATTTGAACTTGCTAGTCTTTAAACTAGAATAATGCTGAATTATTGGCTAGCTTGTCACCAAACATAGTGTTTGCTAACATTAGTTGGATAACAACAGGCACAACATCATCTCTGCAAAAGAGACTCAATCCAGCCTGGGGCTGCACACCCAAGAAGTGCTACCACCCATGTGTTCTAGTTTGCCATTTTAGCTTGACTGAACGGGATCCCGTAATGTTGGACCCTACCCTACCTGGTGGTCAGCCCAAGGAAACTGCATTGTAAAACCGAGTGTGGACTGAGCTTAGCAGACACATAAAACAGTCCCACTGCTTAATAAGCTCGGCTGGATGCTCAGGGGTGAGATGAACCCCCAAACACAAAGTTAGTGGATAGATTGGACAACATTCTCTTCTATGACAAAGATCAACTGTTCCTCCTATTCATAGAGGCAGCAATGCTTAAAGCCTCATGCAATCCAGACACTGATGCTGAGTGGTTCCGTAGTTAGCAGCATTAGATGTGTAAACGTGTTGCCAGAAAGCTGGGCATTCCGTGGACCAGTGCTCCACCTGAGAAGACAGGTGTGCTGCTTTTGTTTCCTACAGTCAGTTTCCAGTCACAATTCTGTTCCAAGATGTGCATCAGAAAGACTGGTGAACACGTCTCACTGTCAGAACACGCTTGCTCTCAGAAGTTCATGTTCAGCTGTAATAAATGACAGACTGTTGGAGATGCTCAGCGACCTGGAGCTGCTTCATGAAATAGGCCTTGTGACTTAGGGACTCTGTAACACCACTTGCTGGTAGGGCTGGGCGATAAAACGATAACGATAATTATTGCGAAATAACATTTCCTTGATAGAACTAAGGGAAAGCCTTGCCCACAATTAATGTTTATTTGGCTGCTGTATCTGCATGTTATGTTAGATTTATGGCTGGACAGTGGGACAGCACCCCCTGGTCTGTTGTTTCATGCGTAGAGCACATCACTTATGAACCTGGGTCAAAGCCATTTCTTACTGGATGGGATTCAATCAAAATTATCATTCATGCTGTTGCTGGAGAGGAATTCGAAGATGTTTTCATTACAGTGCTGGTGATGTCAAACGTTTTGCCACATTGTATGCCTTGCTGGTGCATCCTTTATGCATGCAGTTTGGTCCCTGACATTCTAAAGTCTGATGTCTATGTCTATTCTGATTGGAGCATTTTAATGGGGTGACTTCCTCTGGTTCTCAGTGCTTTTCACTCACTCCCATTCTCATTTCCAAAACAGCAGCAGTTACTTATGCCTTGTCCTGCTCCGAGAAGGTACCTGACCAGCATCCTCTCATTCAGGAAGTCAGATCAGACTGCTGTTTGAATAGGGCACATCCAGTCAGATGTCATTTACATGTATCAGCCATGAAGGCACAGTAACACAACAGCCTATTTAATTCTAGGGGAAACACGAGTGATTGGATAAAGTTATGCCATGTTAAGTGTACAGTCTAAACTATTACAGTGAATGTTGGTATGTCTGATATCATGAATACTTAATAGCATATAATAGTACTACTCAACATACAGCATGCATTTTTTAAAGAAAGATGAACATGCATGTCTTAAAAGCCCCAAGTCTTACTGTCCGGTTTTCTCCAGTTCCCCATAGAGCCAGCCATCTCTCTCTTCCTGAATGAGCAAATTGATTACTTCTCCATCATCGAAGCTGAGCAGGGTCTCATTGTTTCCAGCTGTGTGTGGAAAGATGGTCTGCACTCGGAGCTTCTTCATCATGTTCATACCACTCGACACAGACGTTGACCTTGACAGGCCATTACCATCAAGACTGTCCTGATCTGTTGATTTCAATGTGAGCACAGAACAAGCACCAGTTTGCAGTCAATTCAACCAAATCTCAACAATATTTAATTGAATGATTTTATAAAGGGATAAGGGCTTGACATAATGAAGAAATGCATAACAAGATTGATTACACTGATTGGACGAAAGTGATAACAGAGTGAGCATCTTTTCAACTTGCCTGAGTAAGTGTCTTGGGAGATGGGGCTTCTGGGGAGCTCCTGGGAGAACATATTTGCCAATGGACTCGTCTGAGCTTTCAGCGATGGAGCTGGTGGTGGCACCACAAAGTCTGAATTGCTCTGAAAACAGTCAAATTATTAGTAACAGGAACAAAATTTGAGTTGACTGTAGTTAAGCTAGCCACATGGTTAAACCAGCTGCATACAAAAAAACAAGTGTGTGGCTATGACACACCTTACGGTAAGAGTTACAGCTCAAGCTGGGTTTTCCCCTAAAGCATTGGGTTTAGGCCAGACTCATGTGTGTTCCCATTAGATGATTTTATTATACAGTAGATTTGTTTATATTTAAGAGACCATGCCTACCTACAATTTCACTCCTGCTCTTTCTCTGTAGTATGATATTTGTGTTGTTTGCTTTTCACCGGGATAAAATAAAAAACAAACTTTCCAGAAGGCACTTTTTCATTACAGAAAGATTATGACCTGACCAAACAGCTCACTGGTCAAATACAGTGTACGCTGCAGTAGTATATTAAGCTATGATAGCACGACAAGTGCCATGTTGTCTTTTTTAGTGACACACAGCCCATGAGCCAGGAGAAAAAAAGTAGGCTACACTGCAGAGCACAGAAAAACGTTTTTTCTGCTCAGTCAAGTAACAAAATGTCAGTTGATAGTATATCACACTATGTATCACACTATGGTTCATATGTTTGGCTCATGCATGAAGTGTGCTCTATGCACCTGTATCATATCAGACTTGATATCAGTCCCTTCTGCGTGACTGGACTCACCTTATCAAAGCGCTCCACAAGAGGCGAGGAGTTAGACGTCATAGAGACTGGAGTGTTCAGGCCTTCGATCATCGACATTATTGTGTCTGGGACCTTGGTGGCATCACTGCACTTATCCTGCCAGCTGGGCAACTTCAAAGACAGCATCTCTTTTGCCTGAGGGCCATGATGAGCGAGAGGAATAGTCAGGGGCCACACAGAAGACAAAAAGAAAGCTTGAGGCCTGCTGAAAATTAAGTACACAGCACAAAACGACCTTTCTGGTACTTAGAAATGTTCTTTTACAAATGCAAATGACAGCATGCAAACAGGGTTGTGTATAAGTCTAGTATCGGACTAAATTGATTTTTCGGTAAAGAAACAGTATTAACTCTGCTATATTTTGTAGATGTCTGGAAAATAGGTTGGTCAGGCCATTGTTTGGAAAACATCAGCATTTTGTTTGCTTGATTTGCTATTTTTTTACTTTTGTGTCCATTTCCATTTCTTTTGTGTCCAATGCCAACAGCTACATATCCTTTCAGACTCACTGGGTTGAAATGAACTCTCACAGTCTAGGTATGGACAGAAACATCTGTGTGTTTTTTCATTATCTGAAGCAATAGTGGAGCTTGATTTTCTCTGGTGTTGATAAAAATAAAAGTTTTAAGTACTGTTTATTTGACAGCAATAGTTTTCGGGGTTCACCAGGTCGTGCACAACTGTTAGAAGTCCCATATTCTCTGTAATTAACTGTTTTTTTAACTCTAGTTTTAAAACTCAAGCTTTTAGCTTATTCTCTGTTGACTTCCACCTTCCTTAAGCAAGTGAATTATTTGATACCTAATCTTATCATAAATCATCATAAATTGTTTTTAATAACACTTTTGACTCGACATATGTAAATGAAGTGTGAGTTCATTTGCTTCATTTGGTGCTTACATGTTTAAAAATAAGAACATACATTTCCATTGGCTTTAGGGTTAAGTTTCTTTGTTTTTGAATCTCACTTTGTCATGAAAAGTTGCCATCTGATAGGAAAAGATACAGTGTTTGTCCACAAGAAAGCAGAATCTCCTCTTCTCCTCCAGCAAGGCCTCTCTACAGCCATCTGCTATGAACTTCTGCATGTCTGTCTGCCGTGATGAGATTGTCTCCATATACTTAAAAAAAATAATAATAAATGTATGAGCAAACATGACAAAGTTTATGCATCAAGATATTTTGCACAATGCTATACTATAAGGTCAGATTGACAGCAGCAGTTGTTTCAGAAGTCCATCAGTACAATGAATGTAATTACCACCAAAAGAAATAAAGTACATGCACAGAATAATTGTACCAAAAGCCAAGAGGAGCATCAACATGTCTAAAACGTCACACCCCTCTCCCCTGAACAGTGATGACTTAGTGAGTAATCATGTCTGTAGACAGAGATATCCACCACTCCCTATGACTAACAGAGCACAGCAACAGAGCACAGACAGACAAGAAACAGAGGTCCACTCTTCACAGGATTTCCCTGCCTATTATAGCCCTCTAGCAGAGTTGTCATAGTGACCGTGCAAGAGCTTTATCTCCTGGGTGTCGATTTCAGCCTGTTGTCACAACCCTTTACCTCATGTATACATCTCTAGATGAGGCAGCCCACGCTAAATAGCTCTGCTATGTCTTTGTGCTTTAGCCAGAGATACATTCCATGATGACTACTTCTGATGTGTGGGCTATTAATGACTAAAAATCTTTTAAATGTAAGATTCAAACTAGTCTGAAATTGGCTCGTGTTCAGCATTGTAGAACAAAGGCCCACATAGGTAACATGCAGAAAGCAATATTGAAATACAGAATACCAACATATCTGCATTTTCTTGACTTTTCCTAATTGTTTACAAAATAGTAAAGGCATTTTTGTACAATAGCCGTTAGCAGCATTGCCTTATTAACAGCATTTCTGTTTGCCTGAAGCTTGTCAGGTAATAATTTAGAGAACAAGACAACCCTGAAACAGAGTTCCAGATGCAGAGCTGCTAATGGGTTCACTTGCTAGTTGTTTTCCTTGAAAAAATTGTAATCGCTTAGGTGGATACCTAAAAACCTGGTCTAGACTGGAATGTTTAATGAACTAATCAATTACAACAGCATTCAAGAGCAGACAAAAGCTTTTACTGTGAGTGAGGAAAAGATAATTATGTGAATGCACAAAAAAAATCAAAAAGCAAAAAAAAAACGAAGACTGGGAAAACATAGCTACAGGAATGTTGACAGTATGCAGCAGCAGCATCTACAAGTATAGAAACTGCCCAACTGTATAGCTGACTGGGTATCAGCCAATTACACCATCTTATTTTAATAAGTACATTTTTTAATTCAAATTGTTCATCTTCTTAAAAGTCAGCTTCCTGTTCACCAGTTTGTTTTGCGAATTTTCTATTTCACCTTAATTAGTTTTGTGGCTTTTAAGGAGGAACAGGACATTCAATTAGGAAGCTGGCAAATAGGAAGCTAACTTCAGCTTCTTTTAAAGATCTGCTGAGCTGAAACTGAAGCTGCCATATGTACATTTTGGGGGCGTAATTTTGGATGAAGTTAGGACTGTTATGTAACTGCTGAGATTCTGGAAACAGAACTCCCAATCAGACATGGCTGTAGCATCACCAGGGAATTTTAATTAACATTAATATAAACATATCATGTTTTGTGAAAAGTTCTTTATTTAAAGATTTAATGAACAACACTCAGAGACTGTACTACGCAAATGCAACGAGCACTACCATGTACAGCGTAGCTATATCATTAAGCCAACTAAATGCACAGGTGAATCTGATGAAAAGCCATGCATAAAAGAAAGAATTATTAGTCAAGTCATGAAGAAACAGACGTTATGATGGAAAAGAAACCCATTCAGGAAGAAGCTTTACACATTTTGCAAAAAAAAAAAAAACCCACCTCATTTTCCTTGATTTCATACTTGCTGGAATGTTTGCCCTGGCTTTTTCGGCGTAATTTCTTTAGATCTGCATGTGATTTGTCCAGTGAATCTTGCTTCATTTTGTGTTCTGACTGGTATCTCTTAAATGTGGCCTGGGATGAACAAAAACACAGTGCGGGCTGAAGATGGCTGACACCAATCAAAATACACTGAGGCAGTGAGAATGCTGAACCATACTTACAGTCATGTATTTGACATCCATGTCTGTTTTTCTCTCGAGCTCTGTGATGATTTCTCTATGAAACCTTTTGAACTAAGCAGAGAAAAAGCAACTGTCATAACGGATCCATAACACAACTGTAATAAGGACATGGTGCTTAGTGTTCTGCATTCCATGTGCATACACAGAGATTCTAAAAAAGTGTTATCTTATCAGTTTGCATGGTTAAACATTCACAATACTTTAAGAATGCAAGTAAACTGATAGACACGTTTTTAAAGTAACTTTCTGAAGGTCAAGAGCATGGAAACACAAATGTACTAATCTAAAAGGTCACATAGCACTTAAGACCCTAACCTAGAAAAAAACATAAGAATGACCTCTAACAGCAGGACAGATCAAACAATACCTGATTGCAGGGAACAAACATTTTCTTATTGTGATATCGTTATGACGTTATTTGCTACACTATTTTGCTGTGCTTTTAAGGTGAAATGTTAGAAAGCAATAGCATGCATTGAAATCAGTTCACAACACATACTGTCATATTTTCACCTCACTTCTTGTATTTCTTCACAACACCAAAACAATAATCAACTACAATTTAAGTGAATATGAAAGCATCATCAAACTTGTGTTTTCTGCTTATATCCATGAGACTGTAGCACTACGCTATTTGCTTTTTATGGTAAATGTACACACTTATGAGGAAAAAAACATTGAAAATAGTTTATTTAAAACCTGTAATTATCACACTTCTAAGCACTACCTATACATTTCACATAATGTGTATTTACACACAGGCTCTACAACAGCTACAGAGCTGTGTTCAAAAGTCTACAAGGCTTCCTCATAGACAGCTCTTAAAGGCTTTGTGTATGTCTTACAAAAGACAAGAGCAACCTTTTACTTGAGTAGACTGCCTCTGAGAGTGAAAGTGCTATTTTAATCATAATCTGGTTAAATATCTGGTGTGTACATGTATGTTCTGAAAACTGGGGCCTGGGGTGCAGAGCAGATAGCCAAGCCAATGGTACAGCGAAGGCAGCAAAAAAGAAACTGAATTAGAAGTTAAGAAGATATATATCACCAACACTCCACACTTACAGACTCCTCCAGCTCCAGCTGAACCTTCTTATGCACTTCAGATATCTCCATTAGGACCACTCCTGCAGAGAGAAACATCAGCTTAGAACTGCAGCTAACTCAACTGTTATTGCCAATCATCGCTCTCATAACAATACATTGATACACTAAACAACATTGAAGTCTATACTCTAGGGTGGTGAGATGGTCCAAGAATACCTGCAGTTTTATTGATTGATTTTAGTTGTTGTGTATAAATAGTTTAACTTTATTTCCTCAATGATAGCTTCTTGACAATTACACATCCTTTCAAGCCCATACCGTTGAGCTGTCTTGTCACAGCAGGAGGACAGACAGAAACAGCTGTGGATTTTTTTTTTCAGTTTAAAAGCAAGTGAGGAGCATAATTTTCTGAAGGGTTGTAAGAAGACCAATTTTCTTTATTTTTGGGATAGGTTTTGGAAACTTGGTTTCACTTCTTTCCCCCTCTTCCTTAAACCCCTCAGGAATATCTCCTGGAAATGAATAACTATGTAGCATGGTGTCTGACTTTCCTGTATGCTACTCTAGTATTGTTATCAGATACTGTGTATACATGAAAGCAGAGTACTAAAATATGCACAAACAAAACATGTAACAAAATACCGTCTGCCATCTTCCGAAGCCTGCAGTAGCCTATCCCTTCATTAATCCATTAAAAGGCACCTGTTTGCCCTTCAAGCCTCTTCTACTCAGAAGTCTGGCTAGCACTCATCTCGCATTGCACAGGCCATACAAACCAAACCATAAAGCAAATAAACAGAGGTGATGGGCTGCAGCATGATGTACAACAACAGTGGTGCTGTGCATGCCCATTGATGCTCTAATAGCAGCTACAACAACACAATAAAGGTCAGGTAACCAGAAAAGGCTGGTGAATGCTGTCTTTGTAGAAAGGAGGGTGTGCGGGCTGTGTGTTATCACAGCTATGAAGCTGGAGTATGAGATGGTGTTATTTCTTTACAATAATTAAACACTATCTTTATTAACAGAGGAAGCATGGATAAATTTGTCTTGGTGCTAGTAGGTGTGAATAAATAGGAGTTCTTTTACACATATGTGCTAAAAACGCTTTATAATGACCTCCCTTAAAGGAATACACCAGCATTTTTCAATCTAACACCCATCTGCTGCATCAGTAGCATATGGTCGACCACTAACTATCATTTTAAAGTGTTTCCTTGCTCTCAGTAAGAAATGGTTGATACTGATGAGCTCAATGAAACAAGACACACTCCTAGGACGCTACCCTTAAATGCAAGTCAGTTTGTTAAATCTGCCCCAGTCAATTGTAAGTGCTACTGTTAAGAAATGAAGCATCTAGGAGCAACAACAGCTCAGCCATGAAGTGGCAGACAACACAAACTCTAAGCTGAAGTGCATAGCACATAAAAATAGCTGGAGCTTTTCATGGCTGAGCAGCTGCACACAATCCTAAGATCACTACGTGCAATGTAAAATGTCGCCTGAAGTGGTGCAAAGCATGCTGCCACAGCACTGCAAACATGTTCTCTGGAGTGATGAATCATGCTTCACTCGCTGGCAGTTTGATGGACAATACAAATAGTAGTCTGGTTCTATTTTTTCAGGGTTTGGTCTAGGCACCTTCATTCCTGTGAATGGTAATGATAATGTTACAGCATACAAAGACATTCCAGACAACTATTTTTTCCCACAAAGACATGATCTGACAAATAAAGGAACACATTCCCACAGATACACAGCAATTTCTTGTGGAACAGTGGAGTCTGTTCAAGAAATAAATGAGGCCCCTTATTAACACCCATATTTACCTTGTTCATCAGCTCTCAGAATAACTGCGGGACCACCACAGGGCAGGTACAATATGAGTACTTGACCATTCTCTGCAGTTCAGTGACGTGGAGGTGGAGTGTTGTGCTGGTGTGAGTGGATCAGACACATCAGTGCTGCTGGAGTTTGAACACTTCAGTATTACTGCTAGACTGAGAATCATCCATCAACCAAACATACAGGGCTAATCCTGTAATTACTGACAAAGGACTAAAGGATGACCAACACACCTTGTGCAGCAATAGATGAGCTGTTATCTCTGAAATTACATCTACAAGGTGAACCAACAAAAAAGGATTGTCTAGAGTGGGCTAGGAGTGGACACAGTGTTTAAAACTCCAGCAGCGCTGCTGTGTCTGATCCATTTGTAGAAGTGTAACAAACATTAACACATCATCATCAGATCAGTTTCATAGCACCGCTGAGAATGACCCAGCACCCAGATAATGTCTGCTCTGTGATGGTCCTAAAGAACAGGATAAAAGGGAACTAATAAAGTATAAAAGAAACAGATGGAAAACAATCTGAGACTGCAGCACTATAAAGTGCACCTAATTGGTAAGTGAAAGCAGAAACAAGGAGGTTGTTTAAATGTTATGGCTGATCGGTGCAAGTAAATATCAAAATCACAGTGGTAGAAGTGTCCACAATCAAGATATCATCTATGGCCTTTTATCTCCTTCTAGATTAAAACAAGGACTTTAACACCATTAATCTAGTAATTATTGGTCACAACCTACTAAATTAGCCTGAGAAGTCTTTAACTGTTTATAGAACCTGTTATCACTTAAAATAGCACACTAAACTGTCACATAGGTGGCAATGATTAAAAGGCATATAAACAGCTGTTTGCTGACCTTTTAAAATGCTTAGATGCAGAACAGATCCCTTCAAGAGGAAATGGAAAAGCATATCCGTCTCTCCTCACTGATGTGTACAGAGTCATCCACTGCGAGTGCTATTATCTGAGTAGCATACTCTCAGCTCTGTCAATCATTTCCACAGAGATAACACTGCTCTCAAGCGCTATTCAAACAGTTATTTCCAAGAAAACCGCTTTGTACGAAACAAAAGAACAGGCGTGCCACCATTTCATTAAAGACCATCAAAACAAATAATGAACAGCATATCACAGTCGGGGTCAGCCCCCTTTAGCAGGCGACACCAGGTGGTTCCACTCAGCACTTTCTGTATCTATGTAAACCAGACATTAATGCACCATCCATAGCACAGGTTCCATCAACAAGGAAGAGTGTCTTCTGGATTTTACAATAATTACAATAATGATAATCAATGTTTAGTTTGAATTGATCACTTGAGCTTATGAAATATAGACATGCCAGCCTATAAGCACAATAAGCCTACTGGAAGTCACTCTCTCATGTCCATCAAACTGATTTCTTTTTGTCTCATCACAGACAATAGTAAGCCATGAGAGATAAGACTTGTATCAAGTGTGCAGGTTTTCAGGGAACAGTAACTTGACAATTAGGCCTTTAATAGTGTGCTTCACAGTTCAAGATGTCTAGATCTTTGGTAGTACATGAACTAATGGGAGCAAATTTATAAAAAAAAAAAAAAAAAAGGCCACAAATGTACCAACTTAGCAACTTTTGCCAAGCTGAACAAGCTAATGAGAAACCCAGGAACCCAGGAAGCCAAAACATATGGTCCCCTGAAATGTCTATATTAAAAATGTCCCCTTTTAAAGACACAGTACAGCAATTAACTATTAACTGTACTAATATAAGAAGAAGAAATAATGGGGCAATATTGATTTCAGCTTATTTTACCCTATATACTACCACTGTTTTATTCAGCCATTCGGCAAGCCAAAATCTAAAGTGGCAAGAAAAAAGAAAATCTTGAAATAAGATACATAGAAAAAATTACTGAGAAGATGTAAATACCTTTTTAATTAAATATGACACAGGCTTCATTATGTTTTTATGAAGACATTAGAATATATATTTTTGAGATGTCCCCAAGACATTTAGACTAAGGTCACGAACAGAAAGTAAGAACCAATCAGGGAGGAGTGCACTGCGGAACACAGTGAAAGTAAATTCTCCAGCTAATGAAACACTAGAGGAGGCACTACATCACTGAGCTAATACCAGCTACCTAAAAACACAGTACTTGATTTTGAACTGGTCAGGCATGAACAGCTCCAGCAATTACTCACATTCCTTTAAAAACCCTGTCCTCACTTTTACACAGTGACTTTGCAAAATGACTTTGCACTCTGCAGTGATCACAAGACGCCTGTAGATTAGAAGCTGAACAGTGACTTTGCTTTTATATGTTAAGGAAAAACTGTAGTTCACAGTAGGATTTTAAATGTTTGCGAAAGTATTTGGTAACGTGTTAATGTCTGAAGACACATCTGGGGCTATGACAGTTTGAAGAAAGTTAAAGAGTTAAAGAGCCAGCATGACAAACAAAGTAAAACTAAAAGAAAATTCTAATATTCAAACCTTTGCCTTCCAAAAATGAATAGAAAGTAATCACCTGCACAACACAGAATCTCTTCTCTAGTTTAATCCAAATACTAATCAAATCACAGTCTGGTCTAAGCAATGACACAGTGTCTGTCGTAGTTCAAATATCAGACAATACGTAACTGCTTATAACAAGAAACTGAATTTCAAGAAACAAAGACTTTGTTTCATTTCCTTGTTTTTCCTTTTAGAAGAACACGTAAGCATGAGGAAAAGGGCGGGGCTGCTTTAAACACTTGTCTGATTCCAGTCCAACAGTTGGACTGCTGAGTGTTCTATCTCCTCTGACAGATTACTATACTTTCAGCCTCACAGTAACAAAGGGCCATGATGGCTATTTGTCATGCAGTGCCATTTCAAAAAAACAAGAGCAATAATGGTGATACTATATAATATACACAAATACAGAAAGTAAGAGAGAGAAAGAGAAAGAGAAAATGTTGGCGAGCAAGCAAGCGAAAAAGAAAGAAGAACGAAAGACAGAAAGAGACAGACACACTCTAAAAGTATTCTAGAAATATACATACATCAAATGACTGAGGTGAAAGCAGTCCTAAAATATGACATGTTCCAAATGTTTTCCAACCTAAACTCTATCAGCAGCTGCAATGGATTATTATTTAATCAGCTTTTTAAACTGATCAAGTCATGCAGCAGCCTTCCATGCATGAAATAGGCTTCCTCACAAAACATGAACAGGGGCTTTCACCTTTTGATTACATCAGTTATTAAAAACAAAACAGACAACGCAAACATGCAGAAGCCTTTAGGAGAAGCAATTTATAGGCTGAGGCAAAAACGACCAAATCACACCAAGAACAAAATTAGATTCTAACAAAGTTTCTTACCAGAAAACTTTATTTTCTCCAGTTTAAAAGCAGACACATCAGGCACCACATACCCTGCTTTGCTGAAATATGCTACAGGAGAAAGCTGCCATGAACACTGACTGAGGATCACACCACACACACTCTTTGTAACCAGAGGTTACATACAGGAATCTGCCTGATTCCTCTCTGCATGCTCCTATGAATTAAGTGTGAATTAAGACACCCAGATAACACCACATGCTAGTCAAGCCACTTAATGATAAGGTGCTGAAATCAATGGTTTGACTGTGTGGAATTTTATCATATTGTAGTGTGTATGGTATGTCATAGGTCTGGTCTATAACTTCTTTACCGAATAACTCAGACACAACAAGCAATAACCGTTAGCTTACTAGATTATTCTGGTTAATAGGCGCCCACTTAGCATTCAGCCTGCCCATTAACATAAAAGTCCTCCCAAGGAAAGGCTAAATAAATGCTACTTACCAGAATAACTAAACTAAACTAAGTCAGGTGTGCTTCAATGCACTGTGGTAAAACCTGAGGAAATGAAAACGATCAGTTGGCTGGGAGGCAGTGCTATTAGCTATTACATCTTACGCAGGCTTTATGTGGATCACAAACTAATAGAAAGATCTCACAAACAAGTATGTGCAGTTAATAATAAATGAGTAAAACGACCGTGCATAGTTCCTATGATTTCATCCCAGTTCATCTTGTTTTCCTTTTTCACATCGTTTACTCTCTCAGTTTATGGTTTAAGCTTATTTTTTAAGAGTATTTTTTCTTTTGAGGAAAGTAGAATACTATCACAATTGCTATAATCAGTCATGTGTAGAAGAACCACATCTTACAGCAAACTATTTTAGAGATAATGAATGCACAACACTGAAATCACACAAAATAACTAGTACTACCATCTGCACCACATACAGCTTGTTTTGGGGGTGGTTACTTATGAAAAGTTCCTGCTCTGTAGAAACCATCCTAACATTTGCACTCCAGCTGGAAGAGACAGGTATCAGATCTCTTCATATATTACGAGGCTCTTCTTGATTCTGTGACTTTCATTAGTGTTTATAAGCAGAACATTCACACTTATTAACTCCTTTTGTCAATGCAAAGCAATAAGGTAAAGACTCTAGAAGTGTTTTGGTAGTTGTCCTACTCAAGCACCAACTAAAACTGGCAATTTAGGAGAAGTTGTATCAGGTGTGTTTGCATAAGGAAATTATAAAAATATACTGGACACACGCCCTCGATGACCAGAGTCGTGCAACCCGCCAGCTCAGCTTTCAAGGACATTCAAATTAAGAATTTAACAAAAGTGGCTTCTATTTTAAGAGTATATTAAAGTCATTAGATTATCTGTGATTTTTTTGGAGGTAAGGGTAAATGCATCAAAATTGTTGCCAGTGACAATCGACCATATGCTACAAATGTGGCAGACAGAAATGTTTTTTTTTTTCTTTTCTTTTCTTTAAGGCAGAGTATTCCCTTTATAGCATGAAAGAAAAGAAAATATTTGTGTGGTACTCACAGATGCTTTGATGACATCCTGGTGGCTCACAGAGCAAAAACAACAGGTCACCGCAGAAACTGATTTTTTTTTTTAACCACATGCTCAAACTGTGCTTACTGATAGAAACATGCAAGGAACACACGTTTTGCGGCTCCAATAGAATCCAGATTATTGCCTCCAGATTATTGAGTCGCTAGTGATGACAGCTCGCTCCTAAAAGGTGCCTCTGTTTATCAGCGGTAAGATATCTGTGTTTTGGGTTATGAAATCCTCAGAGCAGGGCGAGAGAGATGAGTCATGAGGCAGATTTGAGCAGTTAGAGGCAAATGGAGGGGAGGGTGAATAGCCGAGAGAGGGGGTCCAAGCACTGTTTGCTCTGTGTGTTTGCTGCTGCTCTCTGCTCATCGTGAGAGAATTCACACTGTCTGGGAATCGTCTGGGCTGTCTGACAGAGATTCCAGGCAGAGGAGCGGAGCTCAGCTTTTGAACATGAGGTTCAAAGAGGGAAGCAAATTAAACTTGAACTCATCCACTATTTCAAAGGCGGGGGGGGGGTAGTCAATACCGTAATGCACTGAACTGACTCGATTTATATGTGTATATAATTTACACATAAATAAAATGTACACTGACAGACAAAACTGTGCTGACAAAGGACATTTTATTCCTGTGAAAACAATGCAGTCAAGCAAATCCAATGCTTCACTTCTCAACCCCGCAAGCACTGCACATAAATGACTTTATATTGCGATCTGAATCAGTATACGCACATAAGAGTGGATTTTAGCTTTACAGCCACCTCAAAACGTAACTCATAAAAAAAGGTGCAAGCAGGCCTGCATACATCAGCAGCATTTACTCTGCCAAGGCAGAGATGACATGCAAACACGAAGATCAGCCTAATGGGAGTTCATAAATGACAGGCAAGCTCCAAAATGCCTGACTTCATTTTCACATTCAATGAATAAAGTAAATGCTGAGTCACTGGCAATAAAACATGAAATCTGCATGCAGCCTTTTGATAAAAAGAAAAAAAAAATCAAGATATTCCAAGTCATGCTGGGAGCGATGAATCATCTACTTTAGAATGTAATCAGTCTCTCTCACACCACCTCAGGCCCCACAGACACAGGCAAAGCTGCAGACTCACCCAGTTCCCTGGAGACTGGCGACACAGCAGCATTCTCTCCAATCTTTGACACGGCATCAAAATATGCCTTTCCAGCTAGGGTCATCGCTGTAACACATGAAATGTCATGTTAACTGATGCTAGGGCAGAACAGCATTAGTAAGAGTGCTTAAATAAATTTAATGCACTCTTTGCAAGTACCTACAACGGATTCACCCACTCAAAGAAATAGTAATTAAACGATAAAACATGAGAATTTTGTGCTGTCATGAATAAGATCAAGGTTGTGATTTGGCTGGGGCCTATTACAGCCCTGATGTTACACAATAACAAACAAACCGGAGTGTTTGTCTAAATCAAAGAAAAGCCAAACACTGTCTGTAGGCTACCAGAATTTCAATTCCATTGCCAAGTGTCGTATCACAATGTTTAATGCCAGACTACTTGGTAGAGGCGTAGCTAGACTCAATATATATTTAAAGAATGAGGAAATCAGACTAGTAACTAGACTTGACATTTTTTAATCCCTCCAGTTACTGTTTAGCAACTATGTTTAGACATTTTTTTCATTATGGGAGGCAGTAATTTTTTCATGTTATGTTTGGCGCTAACAGTAAACAGCCTATATCCACTTTAAATTAAACAAAGCCCTAACCAGACACACCATGGGTGGTGAAATTGTGCCCCAAGATGGTGATGTATGACAATGTAAAGTTAGTTACCTGCCACTGATTTCTCATAGCTCTTCCCAAGGTTCACAAGGTTGCGCAGACCTGGGTTGAACTGCTCCATCACATTCTAAGACAGGAGAGCACAAAATCAGGAAGACATAAGTATTCAAGTTTAAAGGTGCCATAGAGTGAAAAATTGTATATTTAAATACATTGGTGTAGTAGAATAAAGACACTCAAACACTGCTGTCTCCTCCTTTAAATACAAATTCTGCATTTGCAAAAGACGCCCAAACTCATTAATGACTCATTTTAACACCCTCAAAATTTACATCTGACAACAAAGCAACAGCTACAAACACGGCAGACTATGCAGAGAAATGTAATATTTGCATTACCATTTCATATTTGCATTTTCACACCCTTTCCAATGAGGCCAAATGTCAACAGGTATGGTAAAATTGGCATCTTCTTAATTGAATGTTCCGTGCCATCTTTAATGCTACAGCTGGTACAGGTGCCAAAATGTAACTGCGCTATCACTTCAGATGGAGCTGAGAAAATGTGCAAATCAGGCCGGCGAACAAGACACCAATATCAGCGCCAACATATTTAACAAGATTCTGGACTTTAATTCAAATGTGTTATTTTGCTCTAAATATTTATGTACAATTTCTCAAACCTCTGACAATTTTGAGCATCTTTATTAGCATCACATCCACCAGAGGAACACGTAAGTAGCAGCCATGCTGTGTCACATTGAGTTTTGTTTGGTTGAAAAAGACCATCTTTAACTCAATGTTTCATAGTGGGTAACAACTTATTTACATTGAAAGTAATCAATCGCAGGTAACTAGCATAATTAAAACCCGCTACTAGCTGGTCTAAATAATATGATGACCTAACATTATATTGTGGTTCATTTGATTTCACTGCCATGTCTGTTTCGACATGTTGCTTCTACAATCATCGCTGTAAACAATCGGAGAGACTCATATACTACATGCACTCTCCTCACAAAACAAAGAGAAATACTAAATAGACACATTCTATGGCACCTATAAGCAATCCTAAAAGAATAAACATACTTGAAATTTACCTGAAAGATGGTAAGAAATCTCTCTAACCAAATCGATGCTATTCTAATACATGTCAGCTATAAACCATACTGGTGATCAACAATCCAGAAGAAAACACATTATATGCAATAAAGTAACCAAGCTGTTTGGCTTATACAGATAAGTGTACATACTCAGTTACCTAAAGGTCTGTGAATTATTCTAGTATGACTCATATGTTTATGCTATACAACCAAAAGGATACTAATTATCTGCCTTCCTTCTGCTGTACAGATTTGAATACATGCAAAAAGTAAACACAACTTTCAAAATGTGCCATGAAAATATTAACCAAGCTAGACTTCAAACTTCTGGAAAACAAACGCATCTGCACACTCTGGTTGGTACCAATCAACCCTGTATATTATTTAAATGACTGTGGAATGTATGGCACACATTATTAATACTCTTGATGAAGTAGCAGTCACAAGTTTAGGTGTTGGGTGAATGCAGGTGCACTGAAAGGAAATGTATAAATCAGTGTGTGGAAGCAGAGTGGGAGAAACGTGTTGTAGCATGTGGTCTATGTTCTAAATATAGCACAAAACAAAATAGGTTTAATGATTAACATGTTTTTCCTCATTTAATTGCTCTTCAAGACCAAAGTCCTGATACAGAAGGCATTTAGGGCCTCCTGGCCCTCCAGTGAAACACTGAATGGCTGTGTGGCTCCATTTTCAATTCCCAAGGCACACCCTTAGCAAAACAATGAGTCGTCAGGTATGCAACACTTACAGCCCACATGAAACTGGTTTCTTTACTCAACCCAGAAACTCAACAGCAACTGTGGCGATGTTTTTTTTCTGAAACTCGTTTCAAGCTTTAAAGAAGTAGAAGTCAACGCGCAAAAATACCCGTATACACGAAAACTAAAAGCGCTATCAGGTGGCTCGATCGTTTTTTTCTCGGTTAGTTATTTTAACCACTAAGGTAAGACCAGATTTGGCGTTTTGTCAGAAGGTTCAAGACACTTCACTCACACTCACATACATACTCACATACATACATACATACATACATACATACACACTGAAGATGGAGGAAGGAAAAAATCCTCTATAAAGTGAAGACTGTGGTAACAGTTAACAGGCTGGTAAGCTGCTCTTATAGGCTATACCGTTTTCACTCATTCGCAGTTTGTCCGTTCAGTGGATATTTACCTTGTACGTGCTTTCTGTGAGTTTGTTCACGTCGTCTGGGTCTCGAGACATGCTGGCAGCAAATTATCCCCCCAAAGACAAGAAAGACACAAAATTCAAGTTTCCAAGGTGCACTCTGGCACTTTTAACGTGCCCCAGAAATCAGCAACAAACGGTATCGACTCCGACAGTCCCAACACAGCACCAACGCGTTTAAAATCTGAGGTACAGCATGTGTCGCCAGCGAGACAGTCCAGCACACTGCCAGCCCTCAGCAGCACTGGTTTCAGGCTCCTCGAGCTGCAGCTCCTGATTGGCTGGGCGTCCAAAGGTAACGCCGTGACGTAGCAATACTGCTGTTGATGAATGAGTGAACAATTGTAAATCAGGCAGGTGGCTGGACAAGGACTCGATTTCAAATACCTCCTTATGACTTGTACAATGTGTAGGAAGTAGAGAGCTATTGGAGAGCAAGTCATTGCGTGAGCGAGGTGTGCACTAATTCCTGCGCTGCGATTTTACTGCAGGGCGTGCTGTTTTTCTATTCTGGATATGACTCAATAAATAAATAACAATAAATAAAGTCGATAAGTCTTTATCTTTAAATAGTTATCAGATACATATTGGATCAATATGTAAAACGCGCATGTATTAGTTTCCCCAGCAAGTCGCCTTTTTTATGAGGAATAAAAAAGGTAGTGTTTTTTACCTAGTCTGAACAAGGTTGTCACAACATAACTACTAAATAACGTTGTTCTATGGTATTTCTACCTTCTATGCAGTTATTTTGGAACATATAAAGATTCTAGGAGGTTGTGACGACTTACTGACAACGTTGCCACTATGTCATCATAATGTTGTCATGTAACTTCCTGAGGAATTACACTTTAACTTTGGGCACTAAAACAGTACATTGTCACAACATAACTATGTATGCAGGGCTGTTAGATCAGAGCGGTTCACAGTGATGGTCAGACAAAAGTTCTTTCATAAAACCATTATGGGCACGTCCACTGATGCCTGCTATGTTGTTTTATAATTTGTGGCAACGAAGAAGAATGTGACAAAATAGTTCACAAAGAAAACGTACAGAACTCGCAGAAGAAGAACAAGGACAGGCCATGCACTCAACAGAAAGAGTCACTCGATCACAGGGAAATAGCAGAGAGGTCAACACCAGCCTTACAACAACCAATGTATCCCACCCAATATCAGAAACCGGTAGATATGTTACACCAAAAAATTAAACCACAGAAAAGTGAAAACTAATTAAAAAACTTTTATTAATGTGTTTGTTGTTAGCAACGGACTCTGGTTGTTAGGTGGTCTTTCACTTTGTTAAGGCTTGTGCTGAGATTCACTGCCCCGAGCTCTCGCCTTGTTGGAGCATTGGGTAGTTCGCACCAGCTTTAAACGCGAGGTCAGTTATTAAAGCAATGAATAGCAATGATGATATACTGCAATAAAAGCGGCTTTAGTATAATGTGTTGTTATGTTAACAGACTAGGAGGGTTTGGGTTAACGTTTATATTAACTTTAGTCAGAAAGCACTCTAAAACGTAAAGTTACATTACTTTCTGACTACGACACAAACTGCAGACTGATAATACACTAAATACGTAAAATAATAAAATATAATAAATAAAATAAATAATTTAATGAATAAATAAAAGGACACCATTGTTAGGAGCGCTTTCAGTAGTGCAGTATGTACTCCAGGGGGTGCTGTTTGGGACACAGCCTTACTGTCTAACATTAGTCTTTTCTAGTCAGGAAACCTTAATATAAATGTTTTGTCATTTCATTTCAGCATTATGCCACCAAAGAAAATAATATATATTTTTGGGTATGTATCCATAATAATCCAGATATTGCATGTATAGTTTAGTTTGTAAAAAAGACCTTTAATTGGATTTATCTGATAAACAGAAGTACAGATAATGTATGTATGTATTAATAGTGTTGTATTTTGTTTATTTATTTGTAATTTACTGTGATCCTACAAATATTGTTCTACTTCACTGTACATACAGTGATTTACTACCTTACCTACAGTGGAATAAGCTTATAGGTAGTATTTTAGGGGATAGGGTGGGTTTTCATGTTAGCAAATAAACACCTTAAACTAACAACTGTCCTTTATGGATTAGCTTCACTCGAAACGCAGATTCACCATCATTTACCATCATCAGTATTACAGATAAACACAGCAGACACAGGCAGGTAATAAAACGACTAGATTTGCATTGTTAACACCAGGAGCGGATAGAATAGCACATATCAGTCCAAACCAGCCTGAATTACTTGACTTTCTGTGACTGAATTTTTGTGACTGAATATTTTTTGTGACTGAATATTTTTTTAATTGGTGGGATTTGCCTTCAAACATGTACTGTACATTTCAGGTTCTAGGTTATTAGATTCTAGGCTACTTCCAACAGCATCTAGGATTTGTGCTGCCTGGATTTCCACCTTGTAGCTCGTTGCTGTGATCTGTAGAGAAAGGGTGTGTCTTCAACATAGCAGTAAATTCACAAATTGTGTCCTTTATTCATTTGCACCAGACGCCACCTTATGGCCATTAAGTGAATCATTTCGGTTTCTCTTTATCTCTCCATTTCTCAGTCTCTCTGAAGTATATGCATCACCAACATAGCTCCTTTATGGGTTCATTCCTTTGTCCATCACCAGCATATTTCCTTCATCTGTTCATTGCTTTATCCATCACCAAATTTGTCCTTTTATCAGTTTATTTCTTTATTTATCACCAGCATCAATCCTTCATCCGTTCATTCCTTTTCTATCACCAAAATTGTTCCTTCATCTGTTCATTCAATTATCCCTCACCAGCATTGTGCCTTTTGTAAATTCATTCCTTTATTCATCACCAGCATTGTTCTTTCATCCATTCATTCATGTTGTGGGGGTTTGGGGGTTATATATGTATGATGGTTATATCAGTATGAATTTGTGTTGAATATATAAAGCAGTACCTGTAGTAGTGTTTTTATTGATTATTTATGGTTTTGTGTTTTTTTTTTTGTTTTGAAAGTTCTCTAACTCTTCTCTATCTCTATGTCTCTCTCTCACCTGCTCTCCCCATCTCATTTGCTTTTCTCACTTTCCCTCTCTCTTGCTTTCTTTCTCTCTCTCTCTCTCTCTCTCTCTCTCTCTTCCAGATGCACTTTTTTCCTAATCACTAGTTCACATTCAGTGTTTGTTTTGTCTTTAATAACCAGCGAGTGTTGTCCACAGTGTGCATTATTTTTCTTCTGGTTTTCACTTTGCATGCATAACTGAGAATGAAGTCTGTGTTAGATAGATGCTTAAATGTGACGGATAAATCAAACCAGTATATGATGATGTAATTAGGCTATTTTACTCCAGAAGAGCAGAACTTTTAGTTAACCCTGTGTGAGACTGTCTTCATGCTATTTATTTTTCTGCTTTTGTAACTTTATACAGATTCATTTCATGTTAATCCAAGTTGATTTAGTTTTATTTGCTCCATTTTATAAAAAATAATAAATATTGGCATTGACGAACAATTTTCCTATCATTTCCTCCCCATCATTTGGTGTAACATTGTTTCAACTCATGTTATTAGACCATGTTATGGTAAATATTACTTTTCATCAGATAAAAGGGAATTAAACTTACCTGAGAGACAGTGGGGAGCTGGCCACTAACATCCCTACCACGTTTTCATTTTAGCTCTCCAACCACCAGCACAATTTGAAACTGCTAATGTACACAAACAATGATCCTTAATAGTAATTTAACTTTTTCTTTAAGATCCCTGTAAGACTTTAGTATCAGTTGATACAGATACCTGAAAGCGAACATGTTTTAGAATGAGCTATTTTTAATTGAATTACTTCACTTAAGATGAGAAACAGTTTAAAAGTAGACTATGATGCTGAAACTAGTCAATCACTTAGCCTGATACTCAGTGATTCTGATATGCCATCTCTAGTTCTTAGATGATTCCGTTCATGGCTTGGACATATGGTTCTAGGAAAAACCAAGAGCTATGTAAGTACATTGTAAACCAAAACAATGGTTTTGAGATTAAAATTCTAAACTCTAAGATGGTTCTTTGTTTGCATTAACCATTGTAGGAAAATGTAATTGGTATAGCAGCTTTACATTACATGGGGCTTCTTTAGAGGTTCTTCACATTCACTCCATCCCATTCTTCACACATCCCTTCCACAGAAATGGTTCCTTAAAAAGTAATCTATTGAATGCTGAGCGCTTCTACAATGACATTACTATAACTCTACTTGGCATCTTGATTTTTAAAATTGTAGTTAGTGTACATTTGTTTCAAAGCATTGGAGTCCTGATCCACAGATGCCTTGAAGTAATTACATTCAAATAAATATGAAAGGAAGAGAATGATCTACAGTTGGGCAATATGACAATATTTTATACTTATTGAATGAATGAATACATAACAATTCATAATACGTCACAATACAGTTTACTGTGCATATTTTAGATATAATCAATACACTGACTAACACTGACTAACTGAATTTCATTACAAAGTGAGCATAATTAGACATGTGTAGATTAGACCTAGATTTAGTACAGCATATATTGTAAAAGACTTGTTTGCTTAATATAGTATTTGTATGTGGTGCTACAGGTTCTATTTTACAACTTATTACATCACAGTTAAAATTTAGTACATAAAACTATATATTGTGTTGCATATTGTGTATCCAGAAAATGGCTTAAAGCACTGTGATATAATATTTTTGATGATGTGCTATAAGAAAAACCTGCAGTTAAAACAAACAGTATTGTTTCTGAGACCACACTCCCAAGGCATTTTAGTTTAATGATGTCACGGGGGGGGTCTCAGCAGGAACGTAAACGGACACAAATGCAGAGCTTTATTAGTATAAAGATGACTTTTAATAACCACGGAGGGAAAACAAAACGGGGTACATACACAGAAGAATAACTACGAGATAGAAGGACTGGTATACAAACAATGACACGACAGAACACGACAATGACCAACCCAGACATGGGGCAAACACTGGGTATATATCAACGGGCTAACAAGAGGGAACAGGTGACAAAACTAAACACTGATGGGGTACAGGTGTGCGAGGCGGGGCAAAGGCGGAGACAGGGAGCACGCGACGAAACAAACACATGGACGGGACGTAAACAAGGGCACATGGACGGGAGGCGTGACAGCACCCCCCCACAAAGGACGCAGCTCCAGAGGCGAGAAAGAGAACACACCCCGGGAGCCCGCCTCGAGGAGGAGACCCAGAAAACAAAACAGGGACCAGGAGAACAGGAACAGACGGACGGACCAGGAGAACAGGAACAGACGGACGGACCAGGAGACCAGGAACAGACGGACCAGGAGACCAGGAACAGACAGAGACCAGGAACAGACAGACGGACGGACCAGGAACAGACAGACGGACGGACCAGGAACAGACAGAGACCAGGAACAGACAGAGACCAGGAACAGACAGAGACCAGGAACAGACAGAGACCAGGAACAGACAGAGACCAGGAACAGACAGACGGACGGACCAGGAACAGACAGAGACCAGGAACAGACAGACGGACGGACCAGGAACAGACAGAGACCAGGCAGACAGGCACAGAAAACCAGGAACGGGCAGAGAGGAATAGGCAGAGAAAACCAGGAACGGGCAGACAGGCACAGAAAACCAGGAACGGGCACAGAAAAAAACGGGCAAACAGGAACCAGAACAAAAAACCAGGGACAGACAAACAAATCAGGAAAGACGAGGACGAGTAAGGACGACGAGACGAAACGGGAGGAAGACGACGAGAAGTTACAGGAGGAAGCCGACGAGACGACAAGGGAGGAGGGAGACGAGAGAAACGAGGAACACGACGAGAGGCCAAGGGAGGAGGCTGACGAGAAGACTCAGGAGGAGGATGACGAGACGAAACGGGAGGAGGCCAAAACGAGGACAAGGAAAACAACGAAACACCAGACAGGACTCAAAACCGGGAACAGGACAAAACACGAGACAACAGACCTGGAGGGGGACAAGGCAGAAAAACAGGAATAAACAGAACGACGGGGACAGGAACACGGAAACCAAAAACAGGAACAGGGACAAAAACGGGAACAGGAACAAAAACGGGAACAAAACAAGGCAAAGAAACAGAACAGGGCGGGCGGGCGGGAGCAACAAAGTCTGCCTTAACAGGTAGCTTACGCGGGACAAAACCATGAAGCGCTCTGGGCGCAAAGTCAGGAAGCGCACAGGGGGCGGAGTCAGGAGGCGCCCAGATCACCGTCCGGGGGGCGGAGTCAGGAGGCGCACAGGGGGCGGAGTCAGGAGGCGGAACAGACCGGACCACCGTCCGGGGAGCAGGCACGGGAACAGACCGGACCACCGTCCGGGGAGCAGGCACGGGAACAGACCGGACCACCGTCCGGGGAGCAGGCACGGGAACAGACCGGACCACCGTCCGGGGAGCAGGCACGGGAACAGACCGGACCACCGTCCGGGGAGCAGGCACGGGAACAGACCGGACCACCGTCCGGGGAGCAGGCACGGGAACAGACCGGACCACCGTCCGGGGAGCAGGCCGGACCACCGTCCGGGGAGCAGGCCGGACCACCGTCCGGGGAGCAGGCCGGACCACCGTCCGGGGAGCAGGCCGGACCACCGTCCGGGGAGCAGGCACGGGAACAGACCGGACCACCGTCCGGGGAGCAGGCACGGGAACAGACCGGGGAGCTTGAACAGGAGCCGGCTGGGGAGCCGGGACTGCGGCGACGTCCACGGAGGCAGCGGGCCGCGCTGCGGCGACGTCCACGGAGGCAGCGGGCCGCGCTGCGGCGACGTCCACGGAGGCAGCGGGCCGCGCTGCGGCGACGTCCACGGAGGCAGCGGGCCGCGCTGCATTGACGTCCACGGAGGCAGCGGGAGCTGCGGTGACGCCCTCGGAGACAGGGGGAGTAGGAACAGGAGCCGACTGAGGAGAAGGGACTGCGGCGGCGTCCACGGAGGCAGCGGGCCGCGCTGCATTGACGTCCACGGAGGCAGCGGGCCGCGCTGCATTGACGTCCACGGAGGCAGCGGGCCGCGCTGCATTGACGTCCACGGAGGCAGCGGGCGCTGCGGTGACGCCCTCGGAGACAGGGGGAGTAGGAACAGGAGCCGGCTGAGGAGCAGGTACTGCAGCGACGTCCACGGAGGCAGCAGGAGCTGCGGTGACGCCCTCGGAGACAGGGGGAGTAGGAACAGGAGCCGGCTGAGGAGCAGGTACTGCGGCGACGTCCACGGAGGCAGCGGACCGCGCTGCATTGACGTCCACGGAGGCAGCGGGCCGCGCTGCATTGACGTCCACGGAGGCAGCGGGCCGCGCTGCATTGACGTCCACGGAGGCAGCGGGCCGCGCTGCATTGACGTCCACGGAGGCAGCGAAGCAGAAGCGCCTCCGTTCCGGAGCACCAGGTGGCGCCGGAGCGCCAGTGGGGCTGGAGAGCGGGGCCGCGAAGGAGTGAGCGCGTGGCCGCGACGCTGAGCAGGCGGGGCTGGAGAGCGGCGCCACGACGGGGTAAGCGCGTGGCCGCGGCTCTGTGCAGGCGGGGCTGGAGAGCGGCGCCACGACGGAGTAAGCGCGTGGCCGCGGCTCTGTGCAGGCGGGCGCCCGCGAAGTCTGCTTCCAACCACGGCGTTTACTACGCCGCTTAGCCTGGTGCTCCGAGACGGCTGCATCCCTGGCCGCCATCTCAGCCGCGAGCAGAGCGGGGTTATCCGCCCTCAGCAACGCACCGAGCTCCCAAGCGGAGAGAAAATCCCCGTGCTCGATCCGAGGGATAAAACTCGCTGTGTCCTTGAAGAGGTTGGTCATTCTGTCACGGGGGGGGTCTCAGCAGGAACGTAAACGGACACAAATGCAGAGCTTTATACTAATAAAGATGACTTTTAATAACCACGGAGGGAAAACAAAACGGGGTACATACACAGAAGAATAACTACGAGATAGAAGGACTGGTATACAAACAATGACACGACAGAACACGACAATGACCAACCCAGACATGGGGCAAACACTGGGTATATATCAACGGGCTAACAAGAGGGAACAGGTGACAAAACTAAACACTGATGTGGTACAGGTGTGCGAGGCGGGGCAAAGGCGGAGACAGGGAGCACGCGACGAAACAGAAACACATGGACGGGACGTAAACAAGGGCACATGGACGGGAGGCGTGACAAATGAAAACATAGAAAAGAATACATCATCTAAACTGCTGGAGCTTATCGTGTTAGACATATGTGCAGAATACATCATAACTGGCACTTTTTGACAACTGTGATAGACAAAAGATACTTCTTAAGCTGAAATCTACCTAAGAAAATAATACAAGCTTCTGACCACATGCATGAGATCTGTTACAAATCAGTGCAGTGAAGTTTCAAGGAGTATGTTACTAGACTGATTCAGTGATTATCTACACATTGCTGATCAGCAGAATTGTAGGGTAAGGGGGAATGCTTTTTTCTTATACTTCTTTCTTTGATTTTATGTTTAGGAACACTGATCCTTTTCGAAAGTAAGCTATGCAACTGAGCAGCTAAGTGGTACTTTTTTAGTCTGCAGCAAAACATGGTAGTCTTAACTTATAATACTAATTCATTCTGTTTCAGTTTTAGATAGGTAAATGTTTAAGTATGAGTGAAAGTGCTAGACACTAAATGCCTTGTTTAAATGCTAAAAGTTATAAACATTCAAACAATTCACTAACATACTGATAAGACCTTCTATAGAAGTGGGATCATACACAGCCAAATGTGCCTAAACCAATCTGCATCACAATCATATTCAGCTTTTCCTCATTTCATTCACTGGAGTATTTCTGGATCTCCTTGTTGTTACTGCTTTACACTCAGTGGTCTTTTTATCTTCATCTTGCCCTGTACCTTCCTGATTATTGCAACCCTCATCTTCATCACTGTCTCAGGGTTGCCCCCAGCAAGGGGGTGACATCCTTGTGTATTGATGACTGCAGTTAAACATTTCTGGCAACTGTTGATCAGATCTGCACATTAGGTTGGAGAAATTTTAATTCATTCCTTCGTACATAACAGCTTCAACTCTGGAATGTTGGTGGGTTTCCTCACATAAACTGCTTGCTTCACATCCTTCAGCAACATTTCTGTAGGATTAAGGTCAGGACTTTGATGTGGGCATTCCAAAACATTATTCTTCAAACTTATTATTCAAACCATTCTAATATTTTGTGTTTTAATGGTCATTGTCATTCTTTTAAGATTCAGTTCACAGACAGATGTCCTGAAATTTTACTGCAGAATTTGCTGGTATTATTCAGACGTAATTGTTCCATTGATGATGGCCTTTCCAGTCCAGATACAGCAAAACAGGCCAAAACCTTGATTCTACCACCACCATGTTCCACAGGTGGGTCAATGTTCTTATGCTGGAATGCATTGTTTTTTCTTACTTCAGACATAACATCTCATTTAAACCAAAAGGTTCTGTTTTGGTTTTGTCAATACAACATTTTTCCTATAGTCCTCTGCCTCGTACATGTGACAATATTCTTCATGGAGCGTAATGCCTTTCTTATTGCAGCCCTACCATCTACATCATTGTTCTTCAATGTTCTCCTGAAGAGCAAATACAGCCTTTGCTCTTGCCATGATCTTTGTTAGTCAACAATCATTTATACAGTTGTACAATCTGCCAGACTGTGCATTGGTTAAGTTTAAACTCTTTATAGAAGGTTTTTTTAACCCTTTCCAGTCTGACGAGCGTCAACAACCCTTTTTCATTTTCTATGATATGCTTCCACAGACATGTGTATTGAAGATTGACTTTGATCAGATCAGAGTGTCTACTTACACCTGATTGTCATCCCATTAATCAAAAACAGCTCACTCTAATTTTGCCTTCAAACTAACTGCTAATTCAAGAAATGTACATGCGTTTGCCACTCACAGATATAAATATTGATAATTTTCCACAATAATTAAAAGAATAATTATTTTGTCTGGTTTGTTTAACTGGGTTATGTTCATCCAGGACTTGTGTGAGGATCTGGTTCTGTCCTTTGGTACTCTTCACTGGAAATATATTAAGAAATGTAATAAAGGGTTTTGTCCGCTAGAGGGTGGACTATCCCTAATGAATCTCTGAGATTAAAGGCGAACTCCAGTTATTTATTAATTAAGTGAATCTTTAAAATCAGTTATTCAGTAATACTTTAGTGACTATGTGATTATATAGAGAACCAGAAACATTCTTGATGTATGATTTTCTCTATGATGTATATTTCTCAAAAAAAAAAAAGTTTCCTTATTGTTCCAGGGGTTTTGTTGTGGCAGAGCCCTTTTCGGTTCTATATCAAAGCCTTTTGACTAAGAGTGTGTTCACTGAACTCAGTGCTGATGGCTTATCCCTATGTGTCTATGTGGAATAAGTTATCAGTAAACATATTACAGTTCTCTCTTTTACTGCTTACATGCAGCCAAGATATTTTTGCAGGAAAACATGTACTCTTAGATAGTTGATGTGAATAATGTTAGGTAGGTGATCTGCATTAAAATTTAGTGACAGTATTATCCCTATCCCTAAACACTATTAAGTCCAATTACACCTGTTATTGTTGTTTTACAGAAGTGTTTATTGTAGATTTTACTTTAGATTACTTTTTGATATTTCTGTATTTTCTAGGGAGAAACTATGACTTACCTGCCTTTTTGCCCACAGTGAAGTTCAAACAAAGGAAGCAGACACTCCTGATGACCTCTCCTGCATCCTTAATCATCTCTTAGAAAAAAGGATTTCGGATTTGTTAAGTACATCCTGAAAAAAAGGATATTCAAGAGGTCTTTAGTGAATAGGGTGGTTATATATAGAACAGTGGACCACTCAGAGAAGCATTTAATGGATTTTTTGCAAGGGTATACGATTCTTCTCTCAACGACATATGATTTTTAATTAATATACCTTTTAAAAACAGTTCTGTTTTGGTTCTATGTAGAAGCCTTTTGTCTAGGAGTGTATTTATGTAGCCCGGTGCTAATCCGTTCTCTGTATGTGTCTATGTGGAATATGTTTTTAATGAACCTCTTACAGTTCTCTCTTATACTGCTCAACTACAGCCATTCAGAATCAGAACAGAAATGCATTAATCAGGTGAATCAGCCTGATACAAAAGCACAAACAGGATTTCATTTTTTCCATCTGCGTCACTCTTTCTGTTCCCTGAGGAGTGCGTGTGGACTCGGTGACATTTTTTTCTCTCTAATCTTCTCTCTTTTGTTAATGGCTGTGCTGCTGTTTTTACCTCAGTAGCATCTTATGGCCCTTATGCGCTCATTGAATGCCGTGGACAGACTTATGCTCCTGCTTGCTGAAGTCCTGCTATATCTATGTGTTGAATAAATCCTTTACCTTCCAAAAGAAACTACCGAATAAAATTAAAACTGCACAACTTTTCTCTGTTCTCACAACCAGTCCTGACTCATTTCAGCCTGGAAATGCCACAAGTAATAAGTTACAAGAATATTGCTTTTGGCTGCCAGTCTGAACAGTATAGGGGTCCACATGTTTTACATTATTAGCCAATAAAAGTTGTATAACGCGCTGTGTAAAATGGGTTTTGTAATCTTCTTGCCACTGAAAGGCCCATATCACCAAAATGTCAAAAAACAACTCATTACTATAAATCTACCTATTCAACCTGTAGCAGTTTAGCCATGCTCATTCATGCTGAAGGGGTTGTTTCAGCCAATTTCACTGGGTCAGTTAAAGGCACAGCAAAATAACATATGTGGGTGACCAGGACCCATAATATCTTTATTGGACCCTTAGTTTTAACATCTGATAAAAGGGGTGCTTCGCCCCTCCCAATAGTTTAACTGAATTCATATGCCACTGCACTTTCTATAATCTGAGGCAAGCGGTTGTTTAGTATTGTGGATGTAATGATGATTTATTCAGATGAAAACATGTCATGAAGTGCATTACTGCACTAAAGATAATGTATTGTCATATTACACACCCTTAGTGACAGTAATGCAAGAGCAGCAGTCAAATAGTTCTCTGGGTTAGAGAATAGGTTTGCATTGCATTAAAATAACAACAATGGCGTAACAACAATTACAGCAGATGGAGAATTCTACATTTATACATATAAATAATGCTATAAAATAAGAGCTACTTTCTTACCTGAACAGTAAAAACTGTTCTATATGTTTCAGTTATTGACATTTACAGTTCAGTTTGTTGCTGTTCAGGTAAGAAAGTAGCTCTATTACTCTAACTCTATACTCTATTACTCTACTCTAACTCTATTACTGATAAATAACAGTATACTTCATTTACACCATCTAAAAAGCTGCCTAGGAAGCTTTGAAATATGTTATTAACATAGGTTTAAACTAAATGATATGGCCTAAAGTATGTGAATACCTGACCTTTACACCTATATGAACATCCCAGTTAAAGACATGCTCATTAATATTGTAGCATCACACTACTGGCTTATTCATTCATGGAGGCGCAGGGGCAGAGACATGCAGAGCATGTGGATCACCACAAGAGCACCGGGCTCGCAGTACGAGGGACTATCTTTAGTTGTATTATTTTGTGCTGAGCCGTGGAGTACTTAGTGCAGTGTTGGTGCCTTCTGTCAGGAAGAGGTATGAGGCTAGAGGTGACCTGCCTGCTCTTTTGGCCATTCAGCAGCTCTGGCCGTGGTTCTTCCCCTGCTGCTGTGTTCAATAAAAAAGTATTTACTTGAAGTGCTATGTTTCCTGCATCAAACTGTTCATCAATGCCACAAAATTGGGCTTGCGCAGATCATCAAATCATGTCTTTATAGATATGCTGGAACAAGAAATGGGAATATTTCACAGTCTAAAGTGTCTTTATATACTGTAGCAGTAATCCTGGATGAGCCCAAACACTGAAAAACAACCCCAGATCCAAAAGAAAAAGATCTATGTGATGTAAAAGAAAGTTTTTTATTGTGACACGAATGGCAGCATCAGATTAGTTGAGCTTCACCGCATTCTCTAGAAGTGGGCAAGTGCAAGTGTCTCGTGCACCAAGAGAATGTCCTGAATATCCACTTGTCTTTCCACTTATTTTTCTGACCGATGACCTCTAAGGAAACATGTCTATCCTGACAGGGGTGGTCTCTTTCAGGGTTACAATGCCCCCATTCAAAGGGCACATGGGGTCACCACTAAACACTAATTAAAGGAATAACAGAGAATAATAAAGAATGGTGTTCCATGCCTGCTTCTAGTACAGTTCCAGAAACGTATAGAATTTGTGTCAAGGCCACATCAAAGCTGTTCTGGTAGCTCGCTGTGGCCCAACACCCTAGTAACACAATTATTGTTTTTGGGTTTTTTTTGTATAATTAGTTAACAGTTAGCACACGCGCACACACACATGCACACACATACACACAAATAAATATTTATGTTAAGTATTATAAATGGCTCCAGCTCCAGCTGAGGGTTACATTTTATAACTTCTGTTTTCTCTTCTCCTTTTTTTGTATATATGTTTATGTTTGTTTATTTTTTCCCAATTTCTACCTTTTTTTTAATCATCCTTTATTCCCCCTGGTTAATCCCTGTTTGTTTGTATGTTTATTGTCCTCTCTCTACACAATGACTGCATATACTAATGTAATACTAGAAATAAAGGAAATGGTCTTTCGAAGAGGGGGGGTGGTGGCATTTTGTATCTATATTTATTGACCATTTTATTAAACACCTATAATATCTGATTAGTTCTCTTCCCACTGATGAATTAGGTCAAATGAGGTGCTAATAAAGTATGCAACATCACATGGGCTACAGTCAGATAGTTGTAAAGCTAAAAAGTGTGCCTATAAGGAGAGTGTATGCCAGTAGTTTACATGGACCATTTTAAACATGTTCATGTTCACCTCCAGCAAAAACTACTTCAACATATGTAGTCTAACACTAGCAAACATTAGCAAATTTGTGCTATACTCAGGTTAGAACATCATTCCTCCACACTAAGAAACCACACACAGAGCTGACTGAGCTAATGTCTGCCAATTCTGGGTCATTTCCGTTAGATCAGCCTGAGATACCGTCATCTCCGTAGTGCCTCAGAAGCATGAGCTTTGGCTTGGGCTTCTCTTATCGTCTTAAGTACAGCTAATTCCCACAAGGCCACCTGTCCGTCGCTGCGCTGTGATTACCCTCGAGCAGGCTTTGTCTCTGTAGTACATCATACTTCTCCTTGTTGGCCGGACATTGCACACGTATTTCTAAAACAAACTGTGAAATGCAGGACAGTTTTCAATAAAAAGTAAATGGAAGCTCTTGCTAGCAGCAGTACGACTGTTTTGCTGCTTGAGCTGGTTAAAGAAATTGGCCAACAAATTTTGTAAATGAGCGAGTCATTTTATTTTTCAGAAATATTGACACTTTCATTGGCAAACAGCAGACTTCAAAACAACTGGCACTTGACATTACAATAAAAGGCCTTTCATACAACACAAAACATTTATCATCTTATAACACAAAACTACAAAACAAAAACTCAACTTCATAAACCAAAAGAAAACAAGCAAACAAATAAAAAGTTTAATTTATGATCAATTAAAGTTAATTGTGCTGCTGTCTGAAAAAAGTACAAAAATATGACAAAAATATATGTATATGTATATATGTACGCAGCTAAATGAAATGATGCACATATACAGTGTTAATTTGGTTTAGTACTTTGTTACTTAGACAAAATAGACAGACAGTTTGAGGTCAGGTGCGTAACACAAGCAAATGACCTTATAAATAAAAAATCTATGAATTATATGGTTATGTGGCTTGAGCAAAGGATTATGAATGTCACTGATTTTGTTCCATTTATTCATTCACAAGTCTGTTAACAAACAAACAATGAAAGCCACAAATAAACAAAGCTACGGATGTGGGTGTCTTAATAAAAACCCATGCCAAATGGATATATAATGGATATTATGCCAAAGGTTAGCTAGTGAGCTTTAGTCCAGTAATACAATGCCGCTATTATCAGCTGCTGCGATCAACAGAGGCCCTTTTTCCACAGTTCTTTATTTTTTTACTTAAGGTCCACTTACGACTTTTGTATCATCTCATTAGTAAGTAGTAACGTCAGACTGTTTGTCTTGTATGGTGCCTCATTCAAAAAGCAGTCTAGACTGAAACAGTCTTTATAACCAGTATGAAAGGACAGGGCTGAACTTCTCTAGGCTTAATAGGTGGATATACATTAATGTTTGGGGGTTTGTGACATAAAAAAATAGCAGCTTAATTTATATATATATATATATATATATATATATATATATATATATATATATATATATATATATATATATATATATATGAACTATACAGACATAGGAGCTAATAGTAAATGAACACTTCATACTACATCAAGCTCCAAAAAATAAAGGAAATTTGGGTATTCTAGAATATGTATTGGTATTTGAGGTATTGCAGGTGTCTTACTGAATTCACCACAGAAGGACAGCAGGTGATGATCATAAGCCCAGAGGATACAAATGAAGGTGAGAACATTCAACTCTAATCTGACAGTGTTTGGCTTACAAGACCAGCAAGCACGTTTTCAGCACTCAAATCCACAGGCTTTAGGATGGAGAGAGAGACAGGAGAGAGAGAGAGAGAGAGAAACAGAGCGAGAGAAAGAGAGAGAGAAATTGCTTTGCTCAGTGGATTCTTTCGATATTCAACCTAACAAAGGATATGCAGAACTTGATCAGCATAACAAAGCACATGGACAGAGACACAGAGCACAACGTCTCTCTGAAGGACAAATGTTTTTTTCACTGAAAAACACTTTAATTGTCAAAAAGCCTGTCTTCACACAGCTCCAGTGGCCACTTAGAGGCCCCGCCGAACACCTCCACATCACTGTCAGCCCAGGCCACCACATTGCCAGGCATGTAAGCAGAGCAGTTAGCCATGTTGCTGATGTCTATGGGCCGTAGGACCCGGTCCCAGATGTTGAAGTGACTCAGCTCACCAACGAAGGCCTGTGTGGCATCAAAGCGACCCCCGACCACATCCTGTTGAGGCCATAAACGACAGGCCTCGTTAAAACAACAACGACAGCTTCTTTTATTCACTCTTAAGAGTTGTGCGGCCCCACACTCATGCTACTGTGACATACTGTCTACTGAATCATTATTTGAATCAATAGAATCTTTATTTTCATTATTGCACATTCCATATTTTGCCATGTAGCCACTTCACATCCTACGCAAGCTGGACGTACATTTATATTCAGCCTAAACTGAGTTTATTGATCTATTAAGGTGGACAAATAATTAAGCAACGTTTAGGCCAAAAATTTAATTTACAACACATGCATAGCCAAGACTGTTTGGATATTAAAGTTATTTAACATAGACTTGCTCATGTAGTTTCTGTATCTATAAAAAATATACAAAAAACCTTTCATATAGCACTTTCATACCTGTCACAGCCCAAAGTGCCAATAATAGAACAGTAATAGAAAAAACTCTGCACATTTATTGGGATAATATATTCATAAAGAATGACTCAGATGACTTGACTGTCTAAAAAAGGTGGAATTTACTTCCACTGTAAGGAAGCAGCACCGTAACTGAATTTTCTGTGTATTATGGAAGGTGTTTTCAGACGGCCAGTATCGGCAGATCTACGATCACGAGTTGAAACATTAACAGAGAGACATTCTGTGAGGTATGCTGGTGGTTTAAGGTAATTGAGAGACTTTAAATCTAGTAGCAGAACTTTAGGATCTATCCTTAAAGATACATGCAGCCAGTGCAGCTTTTTAAACAGGAGTGATAGGAGTTCTCTTTTTTGAGGATGAATTTCTCTGCTACACATTTTTCTCCATTGCTGTGAGACAGAAAAGACTGAACTTAACAATAATCCTCAAATGATAAAAAGCTACTTTAGGTCTGGTATGTGAATCTATCTTATACAATCTGTATATCTACATTTACATACAGTTTTAACACTCTGACAAGCCTGACAACAGAATCTTGAGGTTTAAGCCATTAGCTGTTATCTACATTTGCTTCATACTTCATTTATATTTTTCGACCAACCCACTGCTTTAATGATTTAGGGTTGAGAGGTATACAGTTTGCTCTGGTAGGACATGCATACACACATCCATCAGTATTATACACTTAATGCTATAGGATGTTATATGATCAATAGTGTAACTAGCAGATTTTAAAACAAAAAATAAAGAAGTGCAGAATATCCAACATTCAGTTTTGTAAATGCAATGTAAAAGCATGAAGAATGCTTTAAAATGCACTAGAACCTCCATATACTGAACATACACATAACAACCCATCATTCTTTACAAGTGCATTTCTTTAAGGATTCCTCGCAACACTGTTGCTGCTATTCTCACCTGTTCCTGTCCTAGGATGAGGACCCCATCAGGTTTGATAGGATGCCAAGGGGCTAGGTTCTCCCCAGAGCCTAGCCGCTGACCGTCCTGATAAGCCTCCCATAGACCATCTCTGGTGGTCCAGGTGATGCAGATGTGGTGCCATCTCCCGTCACTCAAAGACAGAGGCAACTGTGCCACCTCCATGGAAAAAAAGTAAAAAAATAAAAACATAAAGTAAACAATAAAATAATTAAACAATAAACAATAAAAAAACAATAAAAAAGTAAACATTTTTGTCTGTCTCAGTTTTGGGATGTTTCATGGCAGCAAGTACTTTCTTTTTATGCTTTAAAGAGAAACTCCATACCAAATGAAAGTCGTTACCATTACATTTTTGGTTGCATATTTGGAAAACATGCCCATTCACCTCATATACTGGTGCCACACTAGTCTTGTGGGTAAGACTTTCCAGTTAAAAAAATGACGATGTATTATTAGTCTTAAAATCAGTGCATTTTCTATAGCCTTGCCGGCAGAGATTCCCAATGGTTGTATAATTTATTTGCATAATACCGAATGTGTGATGCATAAAAGTTACAAAATGTCAAACAAACACTCTGTCAAACAGATGAGGCTTGGGGATGCAATTCTGTGACACAAGATACTATATAGCATGACAACAACATATTAAATGATAAATGATAGTTTTCATTTAAACCCTGTCAACAATACATAATGAATAGAAATGATTCAAAATGACTTATTACACAAGATACACAAGACAAGTTTTTGGCATCTAGTTACTCTTTCAAAGATTATGAGGCTTTCTTATAACATCTCTAATGCCGTCATAGAAATAGACCGCTTACTTTGTCATTGATGAGCAGCTCCATGGGATTGTTTCCCCATTCTATCAGCACTATCTCATTGGCCTGCCCAGGTACCCCATAAGAGAAAGGGGTCCCGATGCCAGGGCTGGCGCTGGACTTGAGCCACATGCACACAGTGAAGGCATACATTTCTGGCAGGCTCTTCTTCACTCGTCCAAAAAGGTAGTTTGTGCGCAGCGGTAAGGAGAGCTTGAAATCCTCAGGGGACCTGAAGCCAGTATTACCTGCAGGCCCAGGGTGTGAATTAGTAATGGATCACCTCCAGAGTGAAACATGTTTTTTCAGGTACATCAACAAAAAAAAACATTAACTCTTTCTGTGCCATATAGGTCCAGCTTTTATCACCACAAAAAGAACACTCAACGAAAACAACATCGCAGCAATTTATCATTGAGGTATTTACAGTGACACATTCAGTACTGTTCAAAAGTCAGAGACCACCATTTAATTTCTAGAATTTCCTGTCCAAATTAAATAAATGTATGGGTGGTCTCTGACTTTTGCATTGTGTTTTACAGAAACGTGTCGCAAACTATCAAAAAAAGCAAACAATAAAGGTCCAAACAGTATTTCAAAGACTGTCAGTTCTGTTTTAAACACTGTACTGTGACTTTTATAATGCCACTAAAATTGGCCTAAGTTAATTATAACATGAACTTAATATCAAAGCTGTGATCAACCTGAAATTAAAACCTTGTTTTTTGTCATATTCAGCACAATTTAACCATAACCACTGAAAAAAAAACTAAATTCATGCTCTTCTTTATTTTTCTGCTAAAACCTTATTTTTTAATCAAAACTATCATGTGGTGTTTAGGATTTAAACCACTGAGAGGTGCTTCAAAGTCAGCAATGCCGCAATGTTGCATTCACTGACAAAATTCACTAACAGCTCACTGCTGTTTATCAGCATTTAGTCCGAAAAAAAGAAAAAAATAACGGTAGCATAATGAACTTTTAGAACTATGCTGAAAAAGGTTTCACTGGTTGAGCTACCTATCCTGGTGAAAAACAGTTATGACTAGAATGAAGTCCATGCTGTTCTAAGCTGGTCTATGCTGGTTTATACTGGTCACCCAGCAGCATTTTACTCATTTGAACATGGCTGTGTTCCTTCCTGTCTCATAATACAGAGTAGGCGGTATTTGTTTTGTTCTGGTCACAAGATATTTGTCATTATCTGATTAATTCTTTCATATGACGAGGAAAATAGCAAAGAATCCAGAACAAATCATGAATCAGCCTGACTGTAAGCTAGATGATCAGTACTTAATTTACATATATATATATATTTTTTTTTTTTTTGGGTGGTTTTGGAGCTATAAAATAAAAACACAGTAAGAGGAACATGGAATAGTTGTGACCTTTGCTTATACAAAGTAACATATAATGCAGTACCATGTGCATAAATAATAATAATTATTAATATTATTATTATTATTATTATGAATGGACCACATTCAAGAATTGTTCTTAAGAAGACAACCCGCTTATGCAGGTTTTATGAAGATTCTGAGTTTTGGTTCATTAATGGCCAATTAACACACTCTCCCAAAATCATCAGAAAGCAGATGTGAGTGAAACATGGCACGACTGGTTCTTGTTGTCTGTTCCAGCTAATCAAACCTCAAAACAATGAAATATTGTAATGCATATCATTAATTATGATAATCTCGAAGCAGTCTTGAAGCATTTTTTCTGTATCATCCACCCTTACGTTTAGGCTTCATACACTACCGTCATAGTCAAGCTTCCCCAAATACCCCAAACAGCTAAAGTAAGAACTGTGGCATTTTTAAAACATTTTACAAAAGAAGTGTTTAAAATGTAAACAACTGGAGTTCTTGGCTATTATATCAGCTCCACTTACCATATAGGTGCATTTTGTAGTTCTACAATTACAGACTGTAGTCCATCTGATTCGCTGCATACATTGTTAGATACTTTTTACTCTACTGTTCAATGATCCAGGACCCCCCCACCATTTGGATGGTGCATCATTCTCAGCACTGCAGTGACACTCACATTGTGGTGGTATGTTAGTGTGTGTTGTGCTGGTATGAGTGGATCAGACACAGCAGTGCTACTTGAGTTTTTAAAGGCTGTGTTAACTCACTGTCCGCTGTATTGGACACAACTACATTCTTGGTCCACCCTAAAAATAGATGAAATTAGCTCATCTGTCACTGCACAGTTTGTGTTAGTCATTCTCTAGTCCATCATCAGTGGTCACAGGATGCACTTAGCTGGATATCTTAATTGATATCTTAATAGATGATTCTCAGTCCAGCAGTAAGATTGAGGTGTTTCCACCTCTTCCCAACATATATGTATTGTTATATAATGTATGTAAGGTTATATTATTTATCACACTACTGACAAGTATTGTCATATGACTCACTCATAAATTATACAGATATAGTGATCAAAATATAGGATATATCTATTTTTGTAAACTTAACTGCTATATACTGCCGATTGTAGAATTAGGTAAATAAGGATGATGCTGGAGGGAACACAGGGTTAGTGGATCTGAGGTGATGGAGGTGTACATCAGACACACAGTGCACTTCATTAAAATATTGGAGGAAAAAAAATGTGTCCTGTGCAAAACACTGGCATATTATATATTTTTAAAAGCAATACAGCTGCATATGAGTGGACGTGGATACCTTTCTCCAGATCAGAGATCCTGTTCATGAGGGAGTTGAGGGTGTTCTCAGTACGCTGGCGATGAGCGGCTGTCTCGTTATAAAGCTGTGATTTCTCTTCCTCCAGTTCATTGACTTTCTTCAGCAGTTGGCTCTCCAGGTCGCCCAGCCTGCGCTGCAGCAGATCTCGCAGCTCATTGGGAAATGAAGCTCCAGAGAGATTGGCTCGCACCTGTTGTTGCTGACGTAGAAAAAATGATTATAGTACAGAAAAAGGAGAAACACCTTTTAAATGAAACTTTTTAATGGATGGTTCTTTAAAGAACGGTTTTTAGAAACAAGATGTTTGAGGGTGGAGAACCTTGAAGTGAAGGTTCTATATAGATTTAAAGTTTTTCCTGGACATTTCGAAAGCTTTATTTTTAAAAAGTTCTATGTACTTATGGCAAGGGCAGCAATATATTGACATAAAATGTGATATTCTATAAAGCTGCTGCATATCACGATAATAATATTAGAAGCTTAAATGAAACACTGTGTCTCTCACTGGTTGTGATGCAAATACAGAAAGTAGAAATTTATCTCTAAACTCTTCTTTGCAAAATAAAGAGCTGCTTACATCAGAACTGCAGGTATATTTTTGTGCACTGAAAAGCTACAAAAAATATTTTATATAAAGACGCACATGTACACGCTTTTGTTTAATCTTATTTTTGTTTAGTTACTAAGTATTGTGGTGTCTGTGAATGCTTGGGTTTTAATCCAATTTTTAAATTCACTATATCCAGTTCCTAAAAAAATCTTTTATGCTGAAGAGCTTAGGCAAGGCATTGTTATAGCAAGCTTCAAGGACCGAGCTGTAAATAAAGATGGGCCACAGAGGATCCATACCCCCAGTATTTTTCACAAGACCTCTGTATTTTAAGATATGTGCAGAACATCTGGTTGTGAACAGGAGCCTTGTTTTGGTAAAGCTGATATAGCAATGCTAGTTTGTTAGCTGTACGATAATGATACAAATCTGATTTATCATACAGCCTTAACATTTGGTATGCCCAAAATACATTATTTCTAAAATGAAGTATGCATAAAGAAAAAGTGTGCAAAGTGAGTAGAAATCAATCAAACACAGTCATGATAACAGCAATTTTAATGAATATGAGAATTTTTGGTTTGAGGATATTTAATGCTAAACAATGTGGCTTTATGGTATGAATCAGCACAAAGATGCTACACTACATGCTTTGGTGGAGTGTACGCTCACATGAAAACATTTAATCTGAGTCTCTTAATCAAAACAGCAAAGTAGGATCTAGGTGAAAAAAGCATTTGCCAAGACTAATGCGGATTATCTGATCTGGAATCTGATCTATGTCACTAGGCATTACTGTGAAAAGAGTAACATGATATCTTTTCATCTTTTATTATTACCGAGTCATGTACTGCAGAGATGGACAGACATTTAATTGGCATTAGACACTTTGTTCACTAATTAGGGAGGCATAAGTGACTTTGCCAGAAGGGTAAGGGATATAGATAGACTAACAGGCGGGATAATCCCTGCAAATCCCCAACGCCTCCGCTTAATTACCCAAAACGCAAAGCACTCAAACATAGTAAACACCGTTTGCATTACAAATGTAGACAGGTGGCAAAAAGCTAAGGTCAGAATGAACAACATGTTTTCCGGGAGCAGTGTATCATGTTACCAAGCGTGGACTTGTGGCTATTACTGGCTATTAGATTGTTAAGTATAGAGCAATAATAGATATAGGTATAAATTAATAAATAATAAATGAAAGGGAGAAAATCCAATTCTGTAAGAAAGATAGCCTGAAATAGTTCATTGTTGTTTTCCTGTGAGCTAGCTAAGTGTTAAGTAGTTTTAGAATTATTTTGTTTTTGGAATAATCCTAAGTGAAGTGATTCAATTACAAATATCAAATAAATAAAGCGAACATATTGGTATCAGCCAAATATCAACAATCAAGGTGCAGTAAACACCTAGGTACAGTTAATATTTCCCACTAATTTTATCAGACAACTTCTAATTAGTTGTTGAATTCATCTTTGGAACAAGCCACCACTTCTTTAATATGTTAAACAAAAAAAGCATGTGCATTAAAATATACAGAAGCCTGTTCGTTATATAAGACGTGCAGTGATTTTTATGTAGACAATATGTAATTTGACTAGAACTTTTGTGTACAACTGTAGATATTTGTATCAAAAAAGAAAATGTTATCTTTCCTGCATATGCTTGAATGAGTTAAGTCCTCAAATTTCTTATAAAGAATCATCATTTTTGGTCTCTTTAGAAGATTTAAGTTAATGTGACGTTTGCATGTGAAAGTTCTTTAAACCTTTAAAAGATTTTTCACAGCCATAAATCTCTTTTCTAACATGGTTCCAGGGAATCTATCTATCATTCCATTCATCCATCCATCCATCCATCCGATACAGAATTGGGACAAAACACGACTCTCTGGTGTTGGTACTGGACGACATACCTCTAGATTCTGTAAGCGGTCCTTCAGGCTCTGCATGGTCTTCCCGAGGGCGTCAATGGTTTCGTTTGGATCTCTTGGCACGTCGTCCATCGTGTCTTTACTGCTCCTCCACGACCCGGAGTCATCAGAGGCAGATTCACATCGAGAAAGTTTGTAAGTCAGCTCTTTGATGGTTCCCAGCTGGTTTACAATCGTCTCCTTTTGCTGCAGGATAGTTTCTCTCAGCTGCATGACCGTGTTCCTCAGTTCCTCCTCCTGAGGCGAGGTGCTCTGGACGGACGCGGGCTGTACTGGGCAGCTCGTGTCCTTGCCAATGGGGATAGCCGTGCAGAGAAATCGGTTCCCCTTGTCTCCTTGTCCGTGGACGGCTTGTACACGTACGAGCGTGAAGATGCAGGTCAGAACGACAAGAAGATTCATTTTCAGAGATCAAGTCTTTCTTTCTGAAGTTCGACTTCAAACTCACGCCAGTGGAGCCAAGTGTTCGCTACGGCGATTTAGACGAGAATAATCGAAGAAGAGCTCCACTTAGGAGTTCTTTTCCCGCCTTATTCGAACTGTTTCGTCCAGTGAGCCACCAGAGTCTTAATTTCATTCACGCACGAGCTGTTGACCATCACCCAGAGCGGACAGCTGCCTCCTTTTAGCTCGCTGAGCATCGCGCGCGCCGGTGCTGAAAGAACAGCGACCTACTGATTAGCACCTCGCGCTGATTGGCTGTAGTATTTTACGTCACGACCTTTCAGAGTGAACTTATTATAAATGTAAGTCCTGATCCTGAAGCAATGTATTGTAGGAGTACTGTACTGTATGAGTACTGTGTTGTAGAAGTACTGTACTGTAAGAGTACTGTGTTCTAGGAGTACTGTATTGTATATGTACTGTATTGTAGATGTACTGTATTGTAGGAGTACTGTATTGTACATGTACTTTATTGTAGGAGCACTGTGTTGTAAGAGTACTGTATTGTACATGTACTTTATTGTAGGAGTACTATGTTGTAAGAGTACTGTATTGTAGGAGCACTGTACTATAGGAGCACTGTGTTGTAAGAGTACTGTATTGTATGAGTACTGTATTGTATGAGTACTGTATTGTAGATGTACTGTATTGTAGGAGTACTGTATTGTAGGAGTACTGTATTGTAGGAGTACTGTATTGTAGGAGTACTGTGTTGTAAGAGTACTGTATTGTAGATGTACTGTATTGTAGATGTACTGTATTGTAGGAGCACTGTATTGTATGAGTACTGTATTGTAGATGTACTGTATTGTAGGAGTACTGTATTGTAGGAGTACTGTGTTGTAAGATTACTGTATTGTAGATGTACTGTATTGTAGGAGTACCGTATTGTAGGAGTACTGTGTTGTAAGAGTACTGTGTTGTAGATGTACTGTACTATAGGAGCACTGTGTTGTAAGAGTACTGTATTGTAAAAGTACTGTATTGTAGATGTACTGTATTGTAGGAGTACTGTATTGTAGGAGTACTGTGTTGTAAGAGCACTGTATAGTAGATGTACTGTATTGTAGGAGTACTGTGCTGTAACAGTACTGCGTTGTAGATGTACTGTATTGTAGAAGTACTGTATTGTAGATGTACTGTATTGTAGGAGTACTGTATTGTAGGAGTACTGTGTTGTAAGAGTACTGTATAGTAGATGTACTGTATTGTAGGAGTACTGTATTGTAGGAGTACTGTATTGTAGGAGTACTGTGTTGTAAGAGTACTGTGTTGTAGATGTACTGTACTATAGGAGCACTGTGTTGTAAGAGTACTGTATTGTAAAAGTACTGTATTGTAAAAGTACTGTATTGTAGATGTACTGTATTGTAGGAGTACTGTATTGTAGGAGCACTGTGTTGTAAGAGTACTGTATTGTAGATGTACTGTATTGTAGGAATACTGTATTGTAGGAGTACTGTGTTGTAAGATTACTGTATTGTAGATGTACTGTATTGTAGGAGTACCGTATTGTAGGAGTACTGTATTGTAAGAGTACTGTGTTGTAGATGTACTGTACTATAGGAGCACTGTGTTGTAAGAGTACTGTATTGTAAAAGTACTGTATTGTAGATGTACTGTATTGTAGGAGTACTGTATTGTAGGAGTACTGTGTTGTAAGAGTACTGTATAGTAGATGTACTGTATTGTAGGAGTACTGTGCTGTAACAGTACTGCGTTGTAGATGTACTGTATTGTAGATGTACTGTACTGTAAGAGTACTGTGTTGTAAGAGTCCTGTATAGTAGATGTACTGTATTGTAGATGTACTGTACTGTAGGAGTACTGTGTTGTAAGAGTACTGTATAGTAGATGTACTGTATTGTAGGAGTACTGTGTTGTAAGAGTACTGTACTGTAGGAATACGGTGTTGTAAGAGTACTGTATTGTAGGAGTACTGTATTGTATGAGTACTGTATTGTAGATGTACTGTATTGTAGGAGTACTGTATTGTAGGAGTACCGTGTTGTAAGAGTACTGTATTGTAGATGTACTGTATTGTAGATGTACTGTATTGTAGGAGTACTGTATTGTAGGTGTACTGTGTTGTAAGAGTACTGTATTGTAGGAGCACTGTATTGTAGAAGTAATGTACTGTAAGAGCACTGTGTTTTAAGAGTACTGTATAGTAGCACTGTATTGTAGGGCAACTGTGCTGTAAGAGTACTGTAAAGTAGGAGCACTGTACTGTAGGAGCACTGTGCTGTAAGAGTACTGTATAGTAGGAGCACTGTACTGTAGGAGCACTGTGCTGTAAGAGTACTGTAAAGTAGGAGCACTGTACTGTAGGAGCACTGTGTTGTAAGAGTACTGTATTGTAGAAGTACTGTACTGTAGGAGCACTGTGTTGTAAGAGTACTGTATTCTAGAAGTACTGTATTGTAGGAACACTGTGTTGTACGAGTACTCTATTGTAGAAGTACTGTATTGTAGAAGTACTGCAGTGTAGAAGTACAGCATTGTAGGAGCACTGTATTGTGAGAACACTGTATTGAAGGAGTACTGTCTTGTAGAAGTACTGTATTGTAACAGTACTGTATTGTAGGAGGACTGCATTGTAGGAAAACACTGTATTGTAAGAGCACTGTATGGTATAAATACTGTATTGTAGGAGCACTGCGTTGTAGGAACAATGTATTGGAGCATTGTATGAGTACTGTTTTGTTGGACCAGTGTATTGTAGGAGTACTGTATTGTAGAACTACTGTGTTGTAAGAGTACTGTATTGTGGGAGCACTGTATTGTAGGAGCAATGTATTGTAGAAATATTGTATTGTATGAGTACTGTATTGTATGAGTACTGTATTGTGGGAGCACTGTATTGTGGGAGCACTGTATTGTAAGGGAACTGTATTGTAAGAGTACTGTATTGTAGAAATACTATATTGTATGAGTACTGTATTGTAAGAGCACTGTATTGTGAGAGCACTGTATTGTAAGAGCACTGTATTGTAAAAGCACTGTATTGTGGGAGCACTGTATTGTAAGAGCACTGTATTGTAAGAGCACTGTATTGTAGAAGTACTGTATTGTAACAGTACTGTGTTGTAAGAGTACTGTATTGTAGGTGTACTTTATTGTAGGAGTACTGTATTGTAGGAGTACTGTGTTGTAAGAGTACTGTATTGTAGGAGTACTGTATTGTAGGAGTACTGTGTTGTAAGAGTACTGTATTGTAGATGTACTGTATTGTAGGAGTACTGTATTGTAGGAGCGCTGTATTGTAGATGTACTGTATTGTAAGAGCACTGTATTGTAAGAGCACTGTATTGTTGGACCAGTGTATTGTAGATGTACTGTATTGTAGATGTACTGTATTGTCGGAGCACTGCATTGTAGAAGTACTGTATTGTAAGAGCACTGTATTGTAAGTGCGATGTATTGTAGGAGCGCTGTATTGTAGGAGCGCTGTATTGTAGGAGCACTGTATTGTAAGTGCGATGTATTGTAGGAGCGCTGTATTGTAGGAGTGCTGTATTGTAGGAGCACTGTATTGTAGAAGTACTGTATTGTAAGAGCACTGTATAGTAAGAGCACTGTATTGTAAGAGCACTGTATTGTAGAAGTACTGTATTGTAACAGTACTGTGTTGTAAGAGTACTGTATTGTAGGTGTACTTTATTGTAGGAGTACTGTATTGTAGGAGTACTGTGTTGTAAGAGTACTGTATTGTAGATGTAAATTATTGTAGGAGTACTGTATTGTAAGAGTACTGTATTGTAGGAGTACTGTATTGTAGGAGTACTGTGTTGTAAGAGTACTGTATTGTAGATGTACTGTATTGTAGGAGTACTGTATTGTAGGAGCACTGTGCTGTAAGAGTACTGTGTAGTAGGAGCACTGTATTGTAGAAGTACTGTATTGTAAGAGCACTGTATTGTAAGAGCGATGTATTGTAGTAGCGCTGTATTGTAGATGTACTGTATTGTAAGAGCACTGTATTGTAAGAGCACTGTATTGTCGGACGAGTGTATTGTAGAAATACTGTGCTGTAAGAGCACTGTATTGTAGAAGTACTGTATTGTAAGAGCACTGTATTGTAGGAGCGCTGTATTGTAGGAGCTCTGTATTGTAGAAGTACTGTATTGTAAGAGCTATGTATTGTAGGAGCGCTGTATTGTAGATGTACTGTATTGTAGATGTACTGTATTGTAAGAGCACTGTATTGTAAGAGCACTGTGTTGTTGGACCAGTGTATTGTAGATGTACTGTATTGTAGATGTACTGTATTGTCAGAGCACTGCATTGTAGATGTACTGTATTGTCGGAGCACTGCATTGTAGAAGTACTGTATTGTAAGTGCGATGTATTGTAGGAGCGCTGTATTGTAGGAGCACTGTATTGTAAGTGCGATGTATTGTAGGAGCGCTGTATTGTAGGAGCGCTGTATTGTAGAAGTACTGTATTGTAAGAGCACTGTATTGTAAGAGCACTGTATTGTTGGACCAGTGTATTGTAGATGTACTGTTTTGTAAGAGCACTGTATTGTAAGAGCACTGTATTGTTGGACCAGTGTATTGTAGATGTACTGTATTGTAAGAGCACTGTATTGAAAGAGCACTGTATTGTAAGAGCACTGTATTGTAGATGTACTGTATTGTAGATGTACTGTATTGTAAGAGCACTGTATTGTAGATGTACTGTATTGTAAGAGCACTGTATTGTAGGAGCACTGTATTGTAGAAGTACTGTATTGTAAGAGCACTGTATTGTAAGAGCACTGTATAGTAAGAGCACTGTATTGTAGGAGCACTGTATTGTAAGAGCACTGTATTGTAAGAGCACTGTATTGTAGGAGCACTGTATTGTAGAAGTACTGTATTGTAAGAGCACTGTATTGTAAGAGCACTGTATGGTAGATGTACTGTATTGTAAGAGCACTGTATAGTAAGAGCACTGTATTGTAGGAGCACTGTATTGTAGAAGTACTGTATTGTAAGAGCACTGTATTGTAAGAGCACTGTATTGTAGGAGCACTGTATTGTAGAAGTACTGTATTGTAAGAGCACTGTATTGTAAGAGCACTGTATGGTAGATGTACTGTATTGTAAGAACACTGTATAGTAAGAGCACTGTATTGTAGGAGCACTGTATTGTAGAAGTACTGTATTGTAAGAGCACTGTATTGTAAGAGCACTGTATTGTAGGAGCACTGTATTGTAGAAGTACTGTATTGTAAGAGCACTGTATTGTAGGAGCACTGTATGGTATATGTACTGTATTGTAAGAGCACTGTATAGTAAGAGCACTGTATTGTAGGAGCACTGTATTGTAAGAGCACTGTATTGTAAGAGCACTGTATTGTAGAAGTACTGTATTGTAAGAGCACTGTATTGTAAGAGCACTGTATGGTATATGTACTGTATTGTAAGAGCACTGTATAGTAAGAGCACTGTATTGTAGGAGCACTGTATTGTAGGAGCACTGTATTGTAAGAGCACTGTATTGTAGATGTACTGTATTGTAAGAGCACTGTATTGTAGGAGCATTGTATTGTAAGAGCACTGTATTGTAGATGTACTGTATTGTAAGAGCACTGTATTGTAGTAGCACTGTATTGTAAGAGCACTGTATGGTAGATATACTGTATTGTAAGAGCACTGTATAGTAAGAGCACTGTATTGTAAGAGCACTGTATTGTAAGAGCACTGCATTGTAAGAGCACTGTATTGTAGATGTACTGTATTGTAAGAGCACTGTATTGTAGATGTACTGTATTGTAAGAGCACTGTATTGTATGAGCACTGTATTGTAAGAGCACTGTATTGTAGATGTACTGTATTGTAAGAGCACTGTATTGTAAGAGCACTGTATGGTAGATATACTGTTTTGTAAGAGCACTGTATAGTAAGAGCACTGTATTGTAAGAGCACTGTATTGTAGATGTACTGTATTGTAAGAGCACTGTATTGCAAGAGCACTGTATTGAGCACTTTCATTTTTGTTGTTTAATGCACCTATCCATAGAAGCCGGTTGTAAAGAATACTAATAAAAAGACTGACATCTACTGATATGATGTTATTTAAGTGGCTGTAACCCCATCACAGTCATTTTTCTTTTTACTGCAAACAGTATTCTTCTAAATCAGAGGTCACTGATAGGACCCAGACGTTGTCCAAAGCGGACCCAAACTGATAAACTATTGAGAAGGATTTTATTTAGACTGTGTTTATTTTAAGCGGTGGAGCTTAACAATATACCGGCTTTACGGCACAGTAAACTCAGACCAATCACGTGCGCTGTAAGATCAACAAAGGCGCTTCTCAGCCAATCAGATCTGTGCAGATTGGGGTGCACACACAGGAAGCTAGGAGCCAGCAGCCAGAGACTAAAGCGAGTCAGAAAGAATAACATGCTCTAAAAAGTCATCAGTGAAAACTGACTGTTTAAACTGGAACGGTTATGGAACGGACCTGCTCATCTAGTTTTGGAGAATACTGTTCTGTAAAACCAACATGTCAATCTGTGAAGCTGAGTTAACAAGAAAATGCACTGTTTATTTACTTTCTCTGTAAGTAAACACTTTATGATGCACTTTTGTTCAAAAGCATTCTGTTTTTTAATGTAGCCCTTCTTTTTTTACCTGAAGTGAGGAGAAAACATTTATTTGGAGCTTTATAAATAATTCATTCAGTTCAGCATATAAATCTACTGAAATATATTAAACAGTATTTGTAATTTGTTTTGTCTTTCAGTTGCTGATGGTATAAGATGCTGATACTAGGCTACTGCAGTTTACAGGATCTGGCAATAAATCATAACACAAGTTAGAAATGATATTGTTCCGGACCTTGGCCTGAGGAAATCTCCTCTAACTGGACTGAATTCTAATTAAATACCCCTGTTCTAAATTAAAAGCTGCTAGTTTCAAAACCAAAGAAAGAAGAAATTGTTACACATACTTGATATTTCACTCTAATGAATGTGATCTACAGTGTACAGATGTCTTCTGCTCTGATCCTGTAAAGTCATCATATTAGCGTTCTCCCTTTGGAGGAAGCCTTCGTTGCAAAGTGCTTAGCTTACATTGTTTTTTTAAACAGTGTTCTGTTTGTATTTTTGGAAGAAAAACTCTGGCAACACTAACATGAGGAAAGCATATGCAACAACTATTTTGTGAAAACTTTGCACAGTAAGAGTGGTGTAACATTATAGTGACCACAGCTTGGCAGGCTGCAGGGGCCACTGCAGTGAAAGGTGATGCCAAACACAGTCCATCAGGCAGCAGTACACTGCTGAGGCCATCAGAACAGTGACACCTTTCACCCCAGCATCAGGACACTTTAGACAGCCAGAGGAGATGCAACTGGGGGTTTATGATATCAGCATGGGCTCAGAAATATTTAAAGCATTTGGTTCTTTGGCATCAAAGATGCTCTTCAACAGATCAAACCCCTAAAATGTTTGTTAGAGGAAAATGTCGGTACACTGGCTAATACTATCGCAAAGGCAACACTCAATCATATGCAGTCAGGTTCATTAATATTTGGACATTGACAACATGGTTATTTCAGAATGTCGAAATCAAATAATAAACATTTCTTCCTAGTGCAGATGTTCATTATTTGAAGGTATTTACATTCAAACTGGGTCAATGGGTCAACACACAGCCCCACAAGTCAGAAGTCTGAAATGAATTAACATCACAAGACACTGTGTCTTCTCCTTGGTGATTTTCTGGTAAGCCTTTACTAAAGCAGTCTTCAGTTCTTGCTTGTTCTTGGGGTGTTTACCTTTAGTTTTGCCTTCAATAAACGAAATGCATGCTGGAGTCACACCTATTGCTTTGTTATCTCTCTGAAGGCAAGCCTAATGATGACTTGCTTCACCAGCACTGGCAGCTCTCTGGACTACATATTGAGGGTTGCCATGGGATTCCTAAGAATGGGGGACTATGTATAAAAATGGTTGTAATTCCTACAACCAACCTCACCTCTAAAAAAGAATGCTGAGCAAAATTAAAATAAAAACACAATGTGCAAATGATTTAACCCCTATATTTAATTGACAGTAGTAAAAACACAACATATCAAATGTTGAAAACTAAGAAATGTTATTGTTTTCTTAAAAAGTACATGGCTTTTGGATGACAGCAACATGTTTAAAAAAAACTCACCTGATGAAACATCTCGCAGTTTCCTGTGGTCTGTAAATCTTGGATGCTGTGCCCTGTTGACTAAAAGGGAGGGGGACCATCTGGCTTGTTATCAAGGAGAAGAAGCATCTGTGACGGTATGAGACATGGGTGACTTGCACACCTTTGTAGGCATCATTAATGCTGAACGAGGTTTGGAGCAAACGCTGCCATCCAGCTGACGTCTTTTTCAGTGAAGGCCTCCAACAAGACAATAATAAACCACATTCTGAGTATACTACAACAAAATAGTTCCATAGTAAACTAGTCCGGGAAATAAAGAGACCTGTCTGCAGTATGGAAGTCCAAATTAAAACATTTGCACCATAAACTCATATTCATTACTTACTGTATAGTTCAGACAGTATACTGTGGCAGAGAGCTAAAATAAAAATACCTTTGTTGGTGTCAAAATATACAAAATATACAACTGCCATAGCCATAATGCCAAGATGCAGATTAAAATATTACACATCTAAGCATTAATTTTCACATACACTGAAGTACACTGATCATAAACAATGCATTTTTTCTGTTGACCCATAAATTACTTTTTTTTATAATTAAAATGGATTCAAAATTTAAACCTTGTAGTTTAGTGTAAATGTTCATTTAAACAATTAAACAATTGCACTGCATACCCCAAATAGCTCTTAAGTAATGCAGGGCATCAGCAGCCCAAGGGTGCCAATGAAAGTACTTTTTCACAGGTCAAGCTACTAATCTCATCGTCAGAGGAAAATCTCTGACCACTGGCATTTGCTCTCTGGCTTAATAGTCTGGCCTATTAAAGGTCAGTCCTCAGTTTGTGGCCAATGCAGCAGCTATCATTTATAGGTCCTGCTCTTTGGATATATATTGTCGGTATCTAAAGAAATCTGCAAAACTATAACTTTACAGGGGAGAACAAAAACAGTTATTAATTTCAATGTAAGTTCATGGAAATGTATATTGTTAAAAGAAGCACAGTAAACTCAGCCACTAAACCCATTGTTTAAAACCCTTAATCTTAGCAATAAATGTAAATAAGCATAAATACAGTAAATAAATACAGCATAAATATCTAATTTTGAAAGAAGTAGATAATCTTGTGCAACAGTTTGATTTGATTTAGCTTAATGAAGTACTAAGTTGTCAAAGCAGGTATTAGATGATACAGTTGGGGCAGTGCTAAGACACACTACAGTGACCAAGTATACAGATTCAAAGTAATATTATGAGACAGGACAGGCTAAGACGAGCTGGTTAATACCTGGTTAACTTCAGTAGATATCCCTGCAATATGACACATAGACAGTTACTTCTTTACATTTTGCTCAACTAAAAATCTTACATATGGCTCATTTAAGATGCAGGACAGGAGCAATACTCTTATCAGTCTTAAGACTCTTTTCTGCCTTTTCAACCAAGTTGGAGACAACTTTTTATTGGCTGTTTGAACAGTGGTGACCCTTTAATCTTCAAATACCAACCAGGAACCAATTAGTTTTTATTACGTAATAAAAAAAACAATCCAGCACTGAAACAAGTTCAAGGTTGGTAGCTTTCTTCAGGTGCCCGGCCCGAGAAGACTCAGCAAAAGTCACTCTTCTCGGTCGCTATGGTGGAAACTCCACAGCCAGTGCAGAAACATCACAATATGCACACAAACAATGTAAAACAGTACAGAAACAAAATAAATAAGACTTAGGTACATCCCCTGTTACCTGCTTAGAGTGCCTCTCCAGCCAGGACTCAAAGGACTTTCATGCAAAACCATAGATTTGAAAACAAACGAAGGACAGACGAGAAGAAGCAGTTGAAAAGAAGCATGGCTGGTGACAAGGGCAGAATCTGTAGAGTTTGAAGCCAGACTGGTAGGAGTCCTGAAGCTGATTCTGAGTGAGAGAGAGATAACTGACGGTTAATGTATCCCACAGGTAATAAAATCTTATAGCCAGGAATCAGCATCATGCTAACTGCATGAACAAATCTTACTTCAGCCTTTTTCGATAGATGTGATTAAGCAGGTTGTAACACTGTTTCTATTAAAATGGGCAAAAATACATCCCATAGTTATAAAGAAAAAAATACTGACAGTCATGTCAAAGCCTGCGTGTTTATTAATAACAGTATGCCATACATTCCATGCATACTGAGGCATCCATTCATTTAGGCATCCTATTTTAGCAATTCTAAACTGGCAGCTATGGTAGATATTTGGTGGCCTTTCCTCGACTGGAGCTGTCTCTGGAAATTTAACCATTAAATTTGTCCCTGTTTTAAATTGCGATTCAAAAACACACACGAAAGGTCCTGAAAAAGACCTGGGGGTATTATTAACAAAGCACAGAATACCGCTGTGTAAAGCTCAAACAGAAACTAACATGTATCAAGTGCTAACTGCTAAAATTACTTTATTTCTAAAAAGTTACAAATCACACAGTGTCTCCAGTTTTCATTTCAGAAATCTGGTCACTTTAAGTTTCACTTGTTAACTACTTTATCTTGTAACTCCTATCCAAAAGTAACAGCATACATGACCTGATTGGTTGCATTTGAAATAGTTAGAAAACTGTATATATAAAAACTGATACTGCTGAAGACATTTCAAGTGAAATAATGATAATTACTCGTGTACCAGTGTGTTAAAAGCCCTCTAAGAAAAATGTTACTTGTGAAAAGGGCACTTTCACAATGTATCTGGTACATCGGAGCATAGACTAAAAGCTTTTGAATAGACCTCTCAAGGCTCTTCATGAAAACATCTCCGATGGGTTAAGGCTGCAACCACAATGACCATCCAGCCAGCTTCCATTCAGCTTTTTATCATCAATGTTATATAAGAACATATGAGACTGACATTTGTAAGCAATATTTGTTCCATTATGCGCTGCGTCACAGAGTGAATGAAGGTGTTAGGGATTAGATATGATCATGCAGTGAACTCATAACCCTCCCTGACCATGAGAGGACTGGATCACGTTCTGTGGAAAAGGTGTTTTGTAACATTACTAAGAGCTACAGGCATTTACAGGTTCATCTACTAATCTGGGTCAGGACCTTACCCAGTAAGGCGGAAATTCAATTAAGAAAACACTGAATTAATTTACAGAGCTACGACTTATAAATACAAAATGAAAACAGGAATGCTGTGGTGCTTTAGTACACTAACTAAATTGTTCATCCAGTAGTGAATTGTTTAGTGAATTTGTGGATACTAAATATCAGATTGTATATATACAATATCTTTACATCTACTAGAAGAACATGAAACTATCAGGTATAGGTATTGCGGGAGCGTTAAGATTTCACAAGCAACATTTCTATTTGGAAACAGTCATTAAAGCACAAATCCAATTTCCTGTGACATTCTGATTTTGCGCTGTTCCACAAGGAGTCAAAGTTGAGGGCCATTCTTCTATGAGAGACTGCAAGTAGCCACTAACAGGCCACATTTTATCATCTGCACAGTGAAGCTCTCCTGGTTCACATGAATCTGTCATATTAAACTATTTTGAAGTTTCATTCAGTGGGAGACAGGATGTCGTCTCCTCTTTTATGTCCCCACAGCTCAACAGTGAGGCCATTGAAATGATAATGCAACCTTTTCACCATCTGGATCATTTATTGTGCTCCAGCAGGGTTACTGTGATTGTGCTCAGTCAGATGGCAAAGGTGGCAAATGGCTTGTGTGACATCATTAACCAGAGAATCGAGAGAAAAAGCGTCTCATAGGCATCGTTTCTTTTTTCCATAAACATTTGTCATTAATAATATTAGTTTCTTCGGTAGGAGCTGTTTAGTGCAGACATAATTGACACAACTAAATAAATTCAGTGTTTCAACAGTTCTCTAGAACTCTACAGGAGAAATGCTACACCACGGTTTCAGCAATACGACAATATTTAACATTATGATGTTTAATTTTATGACAAAATGTAATAATATGCTTTTCTGATAAGATTGTGGATGTCATCAGTACCTAAAATCACTACGCTGCATGTTTGATAGCATGATTGGTCCTGTTTTATTGATTTTAGTGCAGCACGCCGTGTCGCTCTGCTCATTCTGTTCTGTACACCAGTGTGGAGTACAACGATGAAAGAAACATTTAAACAAAAGCTGTTAATTAACCCATGGCAGCTAGACAAGACACCGCCAGCACTGTCTGAATGGCCATGAAGCATATTTATCAACCAGCAACTTCTTTAAAACCACCTGCTTGTATCTACACTCAAGGTAAATTTACCATAAAGGTGCACTTGGTTGCATTACAAGTCCATCTGTTTCTTTGCACACTTTATTAGACTACGGTCTGTAATTATAGAATTACAAGGTGCACCTACACGGTATGGGAAGCTAATAAAATGGAAAATGAGTGTAGAAACAGGGAGGTGCTTTTAATGAAGTGGCTGGTCAAGTTACATATTGTTCTTTGTTTCCAATCTGAATGATAAAAATGCTGCACGGACGTGCATGTACACTGACACCAGAATGCCAATGATACTGTACTTGTATACTAGTGGTTGTTTTTTTATGAAATGTTGTTACCTTGTATTCCCCAGCAGTACTCATGTGTAAAATCTCAAGTATTGTGTCAAGTTAAATTTGATGATTTGTTTCAATGTGGGTGGAGTATCTTTCAAGAGAGCACACCCATCAGGATAGAAATGTTTTATAATAGGATTAAAGTGACCAGTCAGGTTAACTTTGTATTGATTTGCAGTGAACCCTCCTTCAAAGCTGACAAGAGGATCCAATCCATGCCAGCAAAATGTTTCCCAGATCATAACAGAGCCATCTGTAGAGGTCAGGCATTCAGTCCTGTTCTGGTCTACACTTGCTCAGCTGGTGGTAAAGGCTGGTGGTTTGACCATATCACTTTTCCATCATCTTTTTAGGACAGTGTGTGTGGTAATATTAACGCCCTCTTTACTGCATGTTTACTGATGTTTCTCCAGTAATTCTAAGCAGATATTGCTTTAGTCACTATTGTAACTGCAGCTCTTGCAACATGTGCCCCTAAAACAATTCATCATTCAATCATTCAAAGTCACTTAAAGTGCTCAAAGCCCACATTTTCTGTATTTTATTTTTTCTCATTGAGATTAAAAGGCTATATTTGTGTGGTTTTTGTACCAAGTTTCACAATTCATTTTACATGACCATTTCCCAACCTTTCTTTATCCCTTAGAACGTAACAGGCTATTTTGGTTACTGTGTCTTCAAGACTGATCTAAGCTAAATGTGCTCTGTTCTGACTGACTGCCCTGTGCTCAGAAAAGCACTCAAGCTGCATTGGGTTGCTCATGGGAAGGTTGTATATATAGTTGACCAGTAAATATGACTTCCTTCTTTGTGGATTTTACCACCATATGGAGAAAAAACTATGTCAGTTTCTACCACCATTCTAAAGATTTTCAGTATGAGTAAATGATGATAAACTGCAGTAGGGTGAATAGGTGGATATATGTTAATGTGTTCGTTCCTGTGACATCAAAAAGTTTAGTTTCCATATATGAACTGTATGCTCTGCATAGTAATTGTTGGTAATTTGTTATTATATGGGCCCTTTAAATATTTTCCTAGCGTCATCCTGGTCTGGATTTGAGGTCAGTTCACATATGGCAAAGCAGGCCAGAGTGTTAACTGTATAATTATATCATACAGTACATCAATCTGGAGTCATCTCTCAGTATGCTTCTCCATTCAGGTTTCTCCTTTAATTTGTTATTTATCTGTAACTCAATAGCTTACCACATGATAAATGCATAAAAAGACACATTTTCTCTCAAATTCAGTTTAATTAAAGCTTTTTAAAAAATAACTATGCCTCCACACAACGCACGCAAATCATATACTTTAACAAAATAAAGCTTATACAGCCAAAGTTGTGGCGACCTCAAGTGGCCTTTTAATGTACTTGCAGGTCAATTTGCGTGCATGTTTACTAGATACAGGCCAAATAAACTCATAATTGTATGTTAATTGTGATTGTTTATACAGATTTGTGTAAACGCTTAACATATAAAACGTGCAGAGAGCTCAGTATAATTAACTTTATGTGTAAATATATTTCCAGGTTTTCTCAAAGATATCTATTGTTTTTAAAGCCACACATGTACAAGTGCTGCAGAACAGTTTTATTTTCAGGGGGCAACAGAATAAATCCCCTTTAGCAGTGAAAACACAATAGAAATGTAAGACCTTCATTTTCGATGGTCTTCCGACTACTCGTAGTATTTGAGTATCCTTCCGCCTGGGATTATATTGCGATGTTATAAATGGCAAAATACAGAGCTGCTCACACTCGTCTTTTGAAAAATGTAAATATTGGGGAAATTGAAAACCATCGCGTGCTGTTTCATTTTTAAAAGTGCAAGATCCACGCTTAAAATTGATAAACAACCTAACACGGTGCGGGCTTCCTTAAATCATTCCGCTGTGTTTGAGTCGCACAGAGCGGAAACAGAAGAAAACCCCTTTCCTTTTTCTATCTGCTGCGCTTCTGTTATTTAATTCTATTGACGGGGGTCTTGTATGGGTTTGCATGTGCGTGAGTCGGTCATTTGTATTTGTTACTGATGGTTAAATCTTAAAACGGAGTTTTAATCGCGTTACTAGAGGAAAATGAGAATGGCTAGCCAGGCAGTACGTTAGCCTGTTTACTTAAAGGGACCTAAAATCTGCGGCGTCGGATTTAAGAGAAAGGGGGGTCGCCGGCGTGTTGTATGTTCTTTATGCAGAGATTTAAGAATGTTACTTTAACATTTTAAATTGGGACTTATTTATTTTTGTTTTACCGCACTGGCTCATTTTGCTCTTAACCGCAGTGACGTCATCTCAACGCGTCTGACTGCAGTAGGCGTGCAGTTAGCTTAGCCTAGCCTAGCTTGCAATTTGGCGCGCCGGCTTCATTGGAAAACTGCAGGTGAAGTTGTTTGGAGTGTACATGCTGGTATCCTTGTGCTTTCGTTTATTGAGGGTATGTTTATGTTGCCCAAGGGAGCGTGAATAGATGGTTAACCTGTGTTTATTGTTCAGTGAATATAACAGTCTAGTGCACTGCAGAGTGTGATGGCTAGCTAATGTTCTCGACACCGCCTTCTTTGCTTCGTGCTGCTAGTTCACCGCAAATATCGTGACTTGTAGAACTTTCACATTCCTAATAGCCAGGTGTACTGTTCCTGTATGATGCTCTTCTAATTTGCTGATTCTTTGTGATGCATGGCTTATTTGAAGTTGTCGTGCAAAAGTTTTGATTCTGATTCCGAATACACGATAACCAGATGATACACAATCGTGCTGCAATTGTTTATCACACCGTACGTTGCTTCAATTTGGAGTTGCAATGTGATGGACCTTGTGTTTTCGTCTGATTGTTCTGCAGGCGGCATGAGTATTAACTAAATACTGCGCAGGCTCCGGTCTGCCTCTTCTTCGTCGCAAACCTGTCTGTCCCGGCCGCCACCATGGCCTTTGTGCCGACGCCCAGCCCCACCGTGGTGGATCAGACCACGCTTATGAAGAAGTACCTGCAGTTTGTGGCTGCTCTAACCGACAACAACACACGTGAGTACACGAATATGCCGGTCCTTCTCGCGCTATGGCTCTACACTGTATGTCCAAGAGTGTCCACCTTCTCGTTAGTCAGTTCAGCTACCTTGAGGGCTGGCAAAAGAATTGGATGCTCTGCACATGAGCCTAAATTAACCTTGCCCAATGCCAAGCACCAAACAGTGGAGAGTAAAAGCCCCCATCACTGATCCATCACTCCAATCAGTAGCCTAGGAATAAGTTGGAATAGCATTTATGTTTAAGCTATAGTACACAGAAGGGAATGTTGTTGCAGGTTGAAGGCACATGCTGTGGCGCTTCATAGCTGTGATGTTATTTACATCAACACTTGAGGACACTGTTGCTTTTTGTACAGGAGTTCTGCAAAACAAAAAGAGTTAAGAACATAAATCTTGTACATTGCTTTAATGTTTGCAGTTCTTTCGGTGAAAATTGGTAGCTTTTTGTGTTGCAAAGTCAGGTTTTTAAATATTTTTTTTCTCCAGAAGAACCATGACACTGTTTTTTTTTCCAACTGGTCTATAAAGCATTTCACCAAAAAGTCAATTTTAATCTGCAGTTACGTTTCGTATTAGAATTTGGCTAAATGGGTGGCAAAACACATCTTATAGGAATCTTATAGTGGTTATTCTGTGTGAACTTTTCTGTCATATCTGTACATATTGTAGAATTAGTAACCTTGACTGCAAAATAAGAGAATGAACAGGTGTCTGCAAACTTTTGGACATAAAGTGTAGGCTTTGCTCAAACTGTAGTTCCAGAGGTTTGTGATGAGAGCGATGTGCTTTAGTCCAAACTATAGGGTGTGTGTGTGTGTGTGTGTGTGTGTGTGTTTTTTCTGGTTGTATGTGCCTGTATGTTTGGACGATGAAAGTAAAACTGATAAGATCTGAATACCTCTGTTTGTGTCTGTAACAATGTTGTGTGGTATACTTGTATCGGTCTCTGATTCTGTACTTTCTGATGAACATTTTAGAGGATGAGACCAAATTAAAAATGATGCAAGAAGTCAGCGAGAACTTTGAGGTAAGACCTGATGGAATTTTCCTTTAAATGGAGTGATATTACCAGAGGTCTGTTTTCAGAAGAGAGCATTTAAAGAGCCTATCCTAGAAAACTGATTTTCACAACTTGTGAAATAAAGGAATTTGTGAGAAGAAGTCTGATTTAAACTTGACTAGTTAGCTTCTCAATGCATACATTTTGAATCAAGAACCAACTTATTTAAATGCCTCCCAGCCCATTCATGTTGAAGTTTTTGGGAGTGTTTTAGCATGAATTTTGAATGAGGCTCCATTCAAGACAGCCAATGAGAGCAGAGCTTCTTTATCTTATATCTATTTTAAAGGTACAGAGCCAAACCCACTTGCTTCGTTCTGAGGGGTAATAGGAGTCTTAAAACGGTCAAATATTGTGTATTGATAAACATTGAAAATGATATAATTGGTCCCCTTTAAGGTTTCTCATTACCACTGCCAGAAAACAAAAATGTTTCAAATATTTAATTCATTCATATTCATGTGTTCATTCATGTTGCAGTGGGCTAAAACTAAATAGTTTAAAGGAATGCTCCAGCATTTTTCAACCTAATCTTCATCAACTGCATCTTTAACATATAGTTTATTATCATATACAGTATTGTAATATTTTTCCCCGTGCTTTATAAAAGAGCATAATGTTAATAAATGCCACCAGGAAGATGAGATTGAAAAAAGCTGTATTATTTCTTTGACCTCTGTTTGTAAATGGTTAAATATTCATAATATGATTTAAAAAATAAAATACTAACAAATGCATTTTTTCCCCCCAGAATGTGACGTCCTCTCCTCAGTACTCTACTTTTTTGGAACACATCATCCCTCGTTTTCTAACCTTTCTTCAAGATGGAGAAGTGCAGTTTCTTCAAGAAAAGCCCACCCAGGTTGGTTTACTGCACATTTTCCTTTAAATTGCATTCCTGGGAGATTTCTCTTAATATTAACCCTTTTATGGTTCAAGCGTGGTCTAATTTCTCATTCTGATGTTGTGTGGCAGCAATTAAGAAAACTGGTCCTTGAGATTATTCACCGCATCCCCACCAATGAGCACCTGCGGCCTCACATAAAGAACATTCTCTCTGTGATGTTTCGCTTTCTTGAGGTGAGTTGGCATCACACTACAAGTTCTTTACAGCACAAACAAAACAGCAATATACTTGTACCAGTGCAGCATACACTAACATGGCACTACTATTTCTCTGTCACTGCTGTACTGAGAATGGTCTGCCACTCAAATAATACCTGCTCAGCGGTGGTCCCTTTCTGCTAATGGGTGGATTAGAAAGGGCCTAGTAAATTGTGTAGCAGCAAAAGGCAGTAACTGAAAACCTCCAAAATGAGTCTAAAGCAAAAATAGTCGATGAATTGTGATGCATCTACCTAATCATTTGGCTGCTCTGCGTATGTGGCGTTCCTCCTGTTCAGTATAATCATAACTAGGGCTGTGTGTTGGCAAGATCCTGGCGATACAATACGTATTGTGGTACAGCGGTCACGATTCAATATATCGTAATATATTGCAATACTGCAGACAAAGTGATATATTGCATATTTTTCAAATCCTAATATTAAACACACCACTGTATAAACAAATTTGTCAATGCTTACAATAGCATTGCGCCCTTGTGCTGCTTGTTAATGTTGGAGTGGAACTGAAAATGGATTACAACACTGTCATCTAGTGGCCAGAGGTTTTAACCCAACACACAGTGAGTCACTGTCTGCCAGAATCTGTGTATCGATACTGTGTCTTTGAGAATCAATACAGTATCACGAAACATATCCCGATGTTTGATATTTTCTTACACCCCTAATCATAACTGCTGCAGTGTGAGCTCCACTTACTTTGTTTTGTTTATTTTTTAGATTGAAAGTGAAGAAAATGTGCTCATCTGTTTACGCATTATCATTGAGCTTCACAAGCAGTTCAGACCTCCCATTTCTCAAGAGGTAAGTCTCAGCGACTCAGAGTTGATGCCATTCCATAGAGCTGAGTGATATGGCAAAAATGTAATATCACAGTTATGTCCTGAGAGTGTTCACAGTATATTCAGAAATAGTATTTTGGGACGTATTATGACAATTTATCACGATAATGGTACAAATTGTCATTGTCCTTTCATGTGTGTTGTGTTTAAAATAAAAAAAAAATGTAAAAGTTGCTGGAGTAACTAATTTTCACCTCCTTTTTTAACAGATTCATCATTTTCTGGATTTTGTGAAGCAAATCTACAAAGATCTGCCAAAAGTAGTGGTAAGCTGTTATAATGTTACCATATTTAAATATGATGAAGTCATATATTTGCATTGTACTGTTTTTAACAGACTTTCTTTCTTATTTATTTCAAGACAAGGTACTTTGAGAATCCTCAGGTGATAGCGGAGAACACTGTGCCATCGCCGGAGATGGTGGGCATGATCACCTCAGTGATGGTGAAGACTGCTCCTGAGAGGGAGGACAGTGAGACTCGAACGGTCAGTGTGCTTGGAACACTTGCTACTATTGCAGTACACCTTTAGCCTAATGGAAAGAAATGTTTTTGTCACATGTGAGTAGAGGAGACACAGTGAAGATGGCGATATGCTTTAGCCCAGAATGGTGTGTATGTCTTATTACCATCAGTCCTGGGTGCTGAAAGTGAAACTGATAAGATCTGAGTGTCTCCACTGATGCATTTACTTCTACAGGGGAGTTCTGTCTACAGATTACATTTCCCTAACCATATCATGTCACTGCTGTGATTTTTATCAATAGGCTGTAGGATTTAACATTTAAACCTCCATGCTTCTCAACCATGTCTACTGTTTTAGGCCAGATAGCATGATATTGTACCATCAGTGGTGAAAAATTATCTAAGCAAAGCTCTTTATTTGAAAAATGCATAATGTGCAGATCACATTGAATTGGCACACCACGTGGACTGACCTAAAAGTTGTAGCAGATAAACCAGAGCAGCAGAAAAATAGAAATATTTGAAATCTTCCAAATTGTTGACTAGCCCATTGGTCTAACAACTCCTAGATTGGGATCTGCTCACTTAGACAAATCGTTGCCATTATGTTTTCTCTCTTTTACTTGCTCTTTTAAATATATCTTTTAAATTAAGTCAAAATGTGGATAACACTTTCATTTTGATGTTACCATTCTTGCTTTTATTTTAACATAATTTATGTATTGATAAATTATTGAACTCTTTAAGGGTTAAATTGTTGTGGATAAATGACAACTTCTAAACATGACCTTGTTCACATTTACTATACTCTAAGGGGATGGTTAACAGTGAGGAGGGCAGATACCCACAACATTCATCACACTGTGTCTGTGTATGTATATACATATATGTATTGTCGCTCTCTAATGAAAAACATGTATCTCCATTTTTGTCGATTTTAAGTTTTCTACATCATTTGAACATGTTAGTGGTCGTTTACATTGTGTGAAAATTTCATGATGAATGGACCAATAAATAGAAGTGCTCTAAAATAGCTCTAAAATATTCTGGTTCCATTGACTTCTATTGAAAGCAAAATATGTTTTTGGTCTCTCCTGTAAAGCTGTAATTTTTGAGATACTTGTCATGTTTTATATATACACACACAAAACTGTGTTTATCTTGAATTTTAAGGAAGGTTTACGTATGTTACTAAATAAAAATTCACCTATAAAATAATAAGTCACCTATATTTTAGACCCTGTGCAGTGTATTTGGAGCGTATCAGAGTAGTATTGGCCCATTTGAATAACCAATTACATTTGTTTTCCACATTGTAGCACTGAAAAAAGCACTGAACATCTATTTGCAGCACAGGTTTTTTCTCTCTGTCATTTTTTTATATAGCCACTAGAGGGGGCCGCTCCTCTGTGTTGAACATTTCACAGTGTCGTTTGATGTGAATTACAAGTGCTAACTCTCTTCAGTGTCTAAAACAAAAGCCATCACGTCCTGTAAACCTGTTAGATAATTCATTAACGTCCCCACAAATAGACAAGACGATCATTACGCTTTATGGGAGGAAAAAGCTCTTTTGATTAATTACTGTCTCTGTCATTCTTTATTAGTGACAGCTGGTGCACCTTTGAGCAGCCATGCTCTCTGTTGTATCTGACTGATGTCTTCCCCCAGTCTGTATCTCATTTGTCTCTTCTCTGGGCTCCAGCATACTATAATCCCGCGGGGGTCGCTGTCGCTCAAGGTCCTCGCTGAGCTGCCCATCATCGTGGTGCTCATGTATCAGGTGAGGACGTACAGCGCACATATAGAGGACATTTCACAAATGTATACAACTCTGATGTAACAGATCACTCAAGGCATGTTTGGAGTCTTTAGTTGTTACTTCAGTTTTTCAGCATATGTGCTAATGAGGCTAGTGTGTTATCCAGTGTAATGATGCTTATACATCACCTTCCTGATAGTTTTGTAATTGAAATGTTGAGTTAAAGCTGTAAAGCCCAAAGTACGTACCAGAGTTAGAAGTGTATCTGAATTTGTGGATAACAGTACATTGAACAGTGTTAGAAACCAAATGCACAAGTCTGTTTAAGATACTATTTGTCTGAATCTAATTGTTCTCAATGAATTGCAGTTGCTTGCAATTACTTGTTGGGTGTATTAGCATTATAACGCGATTGTTTAATAACTAAAAGAAAGAAATATTGTGTCTGTATTTTTCCTTTGTAGAAATTTATATCCACTCAAGAAGCAAAACATTTTATGTCTTAATTTCCATCAGTTAAAAGTGAAAATTACACTTAAAATTATTTCTGTTTTCTTTTTCATAGCTCTACAAGCTGAACATTCACAACGTTGTGTCTGAGTTTGTGCCACTGATTATGAATACCATCATGCTGCAGGTGTCTCCTCAGGCTCGGTCAGTATCCCCTTTGCATGACTTGGCTGTTGTAAATGTGATTGGTTGTATTCCTTTCTAAATTTTGCTTATGTTTTTAAATTGTAGGCAACACAAACTATACAATAAAGAACTTTATGCAGATTTCATTGCTGCTCAGATCAAGACTCTGTCCTTCCTGGCCTATATCATCCGCATCTACCAGGTACTGTGCTCAAGCTGCGCTGGTGAATTGATTAGGTCTACCATTGACAAGTATTTCGTTTTACATTATCATCTAATTAGCAGCATAGCAACTTTTTGTTTGGGCTCATCTGTCCATGGTCAGTGAACTGGTGTTCCTGTTTTGGTCAGGACCTGGTTGGGAAGTATTCTCAGCAGATGGTGAAGGGAATGCTGCAGCTGCTGTCTAACTGTCCTCCTGAGACTGCTCACCTCCGCAAAGAGCTGCTCATCGCTGCCAAACACATCCTCACCACAGACCTGCGCAGCCGTGAGTTTCTATAGAGGCAGCTGAATGTTAAAACCAAGGGTCGTGGTAATTGATTTCATATTGCTTGTAAAGATTATTTTTAGAAGTCTAAGTATGTGGCTCGCCTAAATTGACTAAATCTTCTGTTGCCGCAATCTGGTGGGTCACTTGGTCTTGCATAGAACTGCCAGTTTGATTGACATGCAAGGAGTTATGAAGTTATTTTTGAGTGACATGCCAAGGTAGACGACTATAAAAGACTTTGCTACAGCGAAGACCCACTAGACCCACTGGAAAGAGGATTCTACGAGGACTTACTAGCCAACAGTTGATGTCAACTTGAAAACAAAGCTCATGAATAACTTTCAAAGATGTGCTCATGCAAATCTATGAATATTTTAAAGATTAATTACTGAGTTGACGAAGGCCTGATGCTGCATTCTTTTCAGATTCCTGCAGTGCTTTCTCTGAGCGTCAGTTCTCAATCAATAGCAGTTGAGAAAGGAATGCGATACACTCTGCTAAATCATTAGTCCTGTGGAGGATAAATGAATCAATGGGAAGCTCTAACTACAAAGCTACTGCATCGATGTGTCTCATGGTTCAGGGGCTGCATGCCCTTTCTGTAGTTGCTGAGAGATTTTGATGGCGTCTGATGAGGACTATTTGTCTTTCAGAATTCATTCCATGCATGGACAAGCTTTTCGATGAGTCGATACTCATCGGTTCAGGCTACACGGCTAGAGAGACGCTGAGGTAAGAACACAGGCCGGTTAACCCTTTTCTCGCATGTCGTGGACAGGTGTGAATTGACGTGAGATTGCTTCTAAACGTTGGCATTGTCTCATATGAGCTGCTGGCAGGTGTCAACACGTTGTCTGGCAGATCACAAATTCACGTGGAAGTTTAGTGGGGGCGGCAACAGCAGTGTGACACCGTCATAATGCTTCTCGCACTGTCGCTATGTCTCTGCAGTCTCTGCTTCTTTTCTGAGAAACGTGATAACACAGTGGTAGGCGGAGGAAAAGACAGTGGACTATGATCTGAAAATGTGAAAATGGCTGGGTAATGGTGCATGGCTGAGCTGTAAAGCCCCATTGGACCGTAGAGATCCAGGTGCCATCTCAGAATGCCAACCTGTCAGTACGGCGGCGTGGTGGGGCTGTCCTGCACTGTCCATCACCCGGCCCCAGGTGTCACGCTGCTGCCAGCACCGTTTCCGCTCAGGTCGTCATCCTTCAGCCGGCAAATCTGGCTCGACTGCGGATCCTTCAGAATCATTAGTGTCGTTTATTCTGGCGTGCCGTTTCGCAAATTTGGCCAGCCTCCCCTCGTGTCTACCTTAGAAGTTCTGTCGCAGTTAAACTAATTAAACAAGAAAGCTGAAGTTTGCTGTGCATTTTCAGGATATTAGCTCGTGGCAGAAAATAGAAATACAGCATAAGACTGTAAAATGTCTTAGTTAATTGTGATCAGAGTTCCAGTATTATAGTTATTATGCCTCACTATCACTCTTTTATGAGCTTTCTCACCAATCAAAGATGTTTTTTTTTTTTTGGACAGGGGCATGACATGCCCCATAATTAATAACAGTTTGAGGGGTTAATACTACTAGTAATAGTTTTTACTGTATTATGCAGATAGATGTAGATATGTATTTAAGAGCTCCGATGTGTTTCAGACCCTTGGCCTACAGCACGCTGGCAGACCTGGTGCACCATGTCAGGCAGAACCTGCCTCTGACTGACCTCTCACTGGCTGTGCAACTATTCGCCAAGAACATTGACGACGAGTCCTTGCCCAGCAGCATTCAGACCATGTCCTGCAAGCTGCTGCTCAACCTGGTAGACTGCATCCGTTCTAAGAGCGAACAGGAGAACGGCAATGGCAGAGACATCCTCATGAGGATGTTGGAGGTGAGCCTGGATCATTTTATAGCCATGATGCAGCTACGTATTGATAATTTCATGTTGGTTTGTATGGCTTTCAAATATATCTTGTGTAAACCTTTATTGCGATATTAGACTGCAATATACAAAGTAGTTGATTAAAAATGATCCGGCTTTAAGTCACATGTACTGTCCTGGAAAACTCCATTTGAACAGCCTTCAGTTTCTCCCAACTTCATGTCCATAAACATGTTTATCTTGCTATTGGTTTTAGTAAGAATTGTACATTGACAGGCGATACCAGTGTGCTCTGAACACACTGCTCTTGTAAGCTTTTTTTGGGGTCTTTGGTTTTACAAGCTTAAATCATACTGTGTAAGATTTGTCAATCAATCAATCAACCAACAGGCCTTTACGTCACACAGTCACAAGTTCAAGTACAAGAACCAAAATTGTGCATTCATTGTCTTCCAATCCATATAAAGTAAACAGAAATCAAAGCTTTTACAGAGGTTATATACTTAAACAGACAAACAAGTACTGGATTACTTAACATTTTTTCCAACCCTATGCAGCTGTTTTGGGGCACGAAGTAGGATTTTTAGTAGTCTGAGATCCCAGAGATCTCGAATGCTGCATGAGATTGGTTAAACCACAGTGTTCAACCTCTAGTGTTGAGACTAGTGTTTAAACCAGTCAAGGACACTAATGTTCAAAAGTACCCACCTGTCTATTGTTTTTAGGTATTTGTGTTGAAATTCCACACCATCGCACGCTACCAGCTTGTGTCCATCTTCAAAAAGTGCAAGCCCCAGTCAGAGATGGGCGTAGTGGATCCAGGGGCGTTGCCTGGTGTACCGGCCACCCCAACAGCCACCACACCATCATTACCTCCCCCTGCACCTCCCACGCCCGTCACACCAGCTCCAACCCCTGCCACGCCGTTCGACAGAGCAGGGGAGAAAGAAGACAAACAGACCTTCCAGGTGTCAGACTGTCGCAGCCTGGTGAAGACCCTTGTGTGTGGGGTGAAAACCATAACCTGGGGAATTACCTCCTGCAAAGCTCCTGGAGGTATTAGGGTGTTCAATCATATGTTAATGTTACCTGAGCATATATAGCAAATACATAACCTGGCCAGTTTGACTGATACAGGTTTTCTTTTGCTTTGTGTTATAGAAGCTCAGTTCATTCCCAACAAGCAACTTCAACCTAAAGAGACACAGATCTACATCAAGCTGGTCAAATATGCCATGCAGGCTTTGGATATCTACCAGGTACGACTGTCCCCTGATTGCTTAATGTTCTCATCTGTGATCAACATAGTCGTTGCAGTGGTTTGTCCAGTAGATGAATGCATAATCTGTTTAGAACGAACTGTAAGAATAGAGTAATATCTATGTTGCTAAGTCCTGTATTGTCAAAATTAAGGACTTTTTTTTTTCTTCTGCTCAACTGAATCTTACTCATGTAAATTGAGATCATAAAACTTGCTACTTTTAGACAAGGTGTCAATAGTCAGCCATCATTATCAGCCCATATTGGTGCGTCCCTAATCTGATGAGGCACACAGGGTTAATGCTGGTAGCAGAGTTCTACAGCCTATAACAGAGCCAGCCCCCCTTTTGGCTAGGTACAGATTGCTGGCAATGGGCAGACGTACATCCGTGTGGCCAACTGTCAGACCGTACGCATGAAGGAGGAGAAGGAGGTGCTGGAGCACTTTGCTGGAGTCTTCACCATGATGAATCCACTAACTTTTAAAGAGATCTTTCAAACCACCGTGCCCTATATGGTTGAGCGGATCTCCAAAAACTATGCCCTACAGGTATAGTACTGTTTGGTATTAAAATAAAGCATTTAATTTGTTAGTTTAAGGTTCTGTGTTTTAGAATAATAAGATCAAATAGAGATGTGAGGCCTGAGAGGTCATGCATTACTGTAAACAATAAATGAATTCTATGGTATTCTATGTGTAGTGCAGTGTAGTGGTTTCTGGTGCATTAATGCAGAATTTAACTTGTGTGCAAACATCTGGTTTGTACAACTGCTGACTCAGAACTATTTGACTACAACATGTGTTTCTTTGCAGATTGTGGCAAACTCCTTCCTGGCCAACTTGTCAACCTCTGCACTGTTTGCAACTATCTTAGTGGAGTACCTTTTAGAGCGACTGCCCGAGATGGGCTCCAATGTGGAACTGTCCAACCTCTACCTCAAACTTTTTAAGCTCGTGTTTGGCTCTGTGTCACTCTTCGCTGCAGAGAATGAACAGATGCTGAAGGTCAGTCATGTTCTACTCAAAAGCATACAATTCATAACATTACTAGAGTTCGCGACAAACAACATTCAAACATGGAATGACATTTATTATATGATAAGCATTAAAAAGATGTAGGAAGCTAATGCGAATTCCATAGTCAAGAAATCCTGAATCACTGTTCAGGGGGTAACAGTTAAAAATCATTGCTGGGGCTCTTCAAGACCCGTCTTCCATATTCAAATAGAATATTCTTCATTAACAGAACCTGAAGACATAAAAGGTCCTTGCTGTTTGAGGGGGCCTGGATAGTAGCGTAGCTGGATTGGGCCAGTTGATGTCTCAGACAGAGTTGTTGGACTGAGGCGTCTCGCACACCCTCCTAACTGTGACAACAGCCATGCCGCCGATCGCGTCTGTGCCAGCGGCCTCGCCACATTAATTTTAATGCGTTCTGTCAGCTCCTCAAATGAGAAATGGCACTTGTGCCTCAGATTGACAGCAAGGACCTGAGTGAAGGTCATTGGAAAATAAAGGAGCGCAGAGGAAAGAGCTATGCTCTCTTTTCCTCTGACCCATAGCCCTGGAGTTTATTGAGAGCATGATATGATATTCAGAAGCATTAATTGACTTGCTCTTTCATAAGTTGTCACGTTTCATGCTGACAACTGTAATTCAGATTTCAGTTTATTAGTGCCACATGACATCCTCATGCTTTTTATGGCTTCCACAGCTAAGTGGATGGATTTCTTAATTGCGGAGAAATCTCACTAAATTGCAGAGAGGGTCTGTTGACCCTTATGCCCTAGTTTGAATGTTTGGTGCAATCATTTCTCTCTATATATTTATTTATTTATTTTTATATTTTTTTTAAGTTTTGGACTGCTTTTTGTATTTGGATGGTTTGTGATGTCATTTCGTCTCTTCATTCCAAAGCAAAAGTTATCTAGCCTTGATTTACTTTGCAAGGATGCTAAATGATGCAAAATGTGTATTTAAGCTGTCTTTTCTTTTTCATGTGCAGCCTCACCTCCATAAAATTGTAAATAGCTCCATGGAATTGGCCCAGTCAGCCAAAGAGCCCTACAACTACTTCTTGTTGCTTAGAGCTTTGTTCCGCTCTATTGGTGGAGGCAGCCACGACCTGCTGTACCAGGAGTTCCTGCCCCTTTTACCCAACCTGCTACAGGGTAAGCAGCTCTACATGACCGCACTGCTGTATTATTGTGCTTAAGGTACACTCAGCTGTTATAAAATCATGATTAGGCCACTTCACTTCCTTAGAAGTAGACGTCAAAGGTGTTAAAAGTATGCATATTCATTACTCAGGTAGAAGTATAGATACTGCGTGAAAAAATACTCAATACTAAGTAGCACTTCAAGCTTTTTACTCAAGTAAAAGTTTAAAAGTAAAAGTACTGGTTTTAAAACTACTTAAAATGTAAAAGTAAATGTAATGTAAGAAAAAAATGGCATTAAAAACAAAAGCATAGGCTGCACTACCGGGGTCTATAGTGCACTACCCCACCTCCCCAGAAAAACTTTCTTCTTAAAGCCATGACTGTGATGTTATATTAACTGTTTATGTTGATAAATTTGGGATGCACTAGGCTTCCTGTTTCAGCCGCATATATACCTATTAAAAATAAATGTATTTTAGTACAATGTAAATATATTAAAGAAGCATATCTGTGTACTAATGAGCATTAACATGTTTCATGGAGCAGAAGATATGATGACTAGGTGTCTATAAGTATTGTAATGGTGCAAAAACTTCAAAGACATGTTATAAATAATCTTTACTGGAATGGAAACAAGCTGTAAATGAAATAGGAGTAACGAGGCTATGTTTAACATGTAAGGAGTAGAAAGTACTGATAATGGTGTGAAAATGTAAGGAGTAGAAGTAAAAAGTCATCTGAAAAATAATTACTCCAGTAGAGTATAAATAACCAAAATTTCTACTTAAGTAAGGTAACAAAGTATTTGTACATCGTTACTTGACACCTTTGGTAGACGCACATTATCTCTCTCTGAATTTATAGAGTATCACATTAAACATGCATTCCTGAGCAGTTGAATCTTAACTCTTTGAACTGCTTTGGGTTGGAGGAATAGTTGATTTGAGTTTGTCAAACACAATAAAATCTTGTGTTTGGTTTGATTCGGTTGTTGATTGATTCAGTGTGTCACTGCCTTGATGCTTCACTATTAAGGCTTTTTGTAGTCTTTCTGATTTTAAGTGGCACAGTCTAAACTAAGCAGTCCTCTTGGTTCTGTAGCTCCAACGCACAGGTATGAGCTACAGCATTACATTGTGTCAAAACTAGGCCTTGCAAAAATGTGCAGTGAAAAATATAAACCTGCACGCTTTAACATTTCATACACATAAACTGTCTTTCCCTCTTTTTAATGTTTTTTGCTCTTTCAATTTAAAATGTCTCTGCATAAATTGCAGTACTGCTCAGTGCACTCGAGAGTATTCAGAGGGGGCGGCTTTGTTTGAGGACATGGCCCAAATGCTATTGGCTAATCGCACCTGGTTTCGTGACTGACAGCTCGTTACTAACCTCTTCCTTAAAACATGCTGCATGGTGTGTGCATTGTGCATTGACGTAACTGATTAATCTAATTGTTGTCTGCGCTGCTGTATTATCTTTTGTCCTCTTTTAGGTTTAAACATGCTACAGAGTGGCCTCCATAAGCAGCACATGAAAGATTTGTTTGTAGAGCTGTGTCTCACAGTGCCTGTAAGGCTGAGCTCCCTTCTGCCATACCTGCCCATGCTGATGGACCCACTAGTGTCTGCCCTTAATGGCTCCCAGACATTGGTCAGCCAGGGCCTGCGTACCCTCGAACTGTGCGTAGACAATCTGCAGCCTGACTTCCTCTATGACCACATCCAGCCTGTCCGTGCAGAACTCATGCAGGTACGCTGTTTTTTTCACTGCTGTTTGAGAGATGTAAGCAATAATTCATGGTTTACTTTACATAATCAACCAAGCACATATTTATATACAGATCTGCTTTTATGGGCCATTTACTTTATCCACTGCTTCTGTTTGATATTATATTTTACAGTTTTATGACTGTTAGAAGGAACTTACATATTGGACAAATGATTAAATAAACAAATACGATGTTCTGTGTGGGTGTCCATATTTCCAAACAGCCATGACCATTTTTAGTTTTGTTGCTGTTTTTAAAATCACTAATTCGTGGTTCCAGGCTTTGTGGAGAACACTAAGGAACCCAGCAGAAACCATCTCTCATGTGGCCTACCGCGTTCTGGGCAAGTTTGGCGGCAGTAACCGAAAGATGCTGAAGGAGTCTCAGAGACTGCAGTATGTGGTGACCGAGGTGCAAGGCCCCAGCATTAAAGCAGAGTTTACTGACTGCAAAGCTTCGATTCAGCTGCCCATGGAGAAGGTATAGTGTTTTGTAAAATGCATATCTATCTATGTATCTATGTATCTATCTATCCATCTATCTATCTATCTATCAAAGTAAACTATGTCTAGTTGGACACATCTGTTGTTGAGTGGAAGAAACCGAAGCACTCCATCCATTAAATATGGTTTAAGGGAAAGAGGAAAAACCATTGAACTGGTTAGTCTTTACTTTTCGTTACTGTGGCACATATTCTGGCGGGCTGACTGGCTAGTAAAAGAAACTGTTGTGTGACGTACTAAAATACATAGCTACATGCCCGCTAACCATTGTAGGGTTCTTGTGACATCCCATAAGTAGTGTGTTCAGAATCGGCTGTTTTTGAAACATAGTTGACATATGGACTGGAAAATATAAGTTTTAAAACTATAGCAGTGTTTACATATTAAAACTTTTTTGGTTCAGTAAAGCAAAATAAGTTTTGTTTTCTGTCATATGGGACTAAAAAGTCAAAATAATAACTTGAATTCAGTAGATTGTAACACATGACTTGTAGCTTAGTGTACTAAATTCTACAGCACTTAAGTTTAGTTTAAATGCATCCATGTTAAATTCACTTCTTCTAGGTGCTGGGTTTTTGTTTCTCTTTCATAAGATGGTTTTGGATGCATCTTTCTTTCGTATTGAGAGCTGCGTAGTGTGCTACCTATTGCGTTTCAATTTGGGCTGGAAGTGTACAGAGGAAGGCCTTGCCGGGATTCTCATTGCGTGATGAATCCTTGTCACAGAGAAGCGTGTGTGAGAGGAGACAGGCCTCCCCAGGTAATTAAAGAGATCATCAGGCTGTAAGCTGCTCTCATCTCCTTCCTCCTGCCCGTCCCCCTTTCCTTTAATCAATCTCCCCGTGCCGTGCAGACGGGATTATTTGCTGGGGCTAATGGCTCTTCCTGCTGGCCGCCGCTACTTGGGAAAACACAAACTGTCATTTCTGTAATTGCGTTCGCGCCTCCAAGATGGATACCTCCCCGCCATTGCGCCGCCGCGGCTTAATTTCATTTGCATGCGCCCCGCGGTTGGTGCGGGCGGCAGCTGCTGTTTGGTGCGGCCCGGAGCCCGGCTCTGTCTGTTTGGATTAAGAGAAGCTTCGGTGCATCAAGTCTGTGATCCATAACTCACAATGTCCCCCAAAGGACCAGTGGCAGCCCTCAGCTTCTTTCCAAAGCAGGGTCTCTATCTGTGTGTATGCTCCTCCACAAGTGCAAAAGTGTTTTTTGTTAATTTTTTTTCTCCTTGAAAGATTTGTGGTGTTGATGATCATTGAACAACTGAACTGAACTCTCCTCTCTCTCTCCGCACACATAAGTGTATCTTAGTCCTCAACTCCCTGTCCCTCCAACTAGTTTTATATTAATACCTAAAGTTTGAATATTGGCAAATACTAATATGAAGTAGCTATTTTTAGTCTTTTTACTTAAGATGAGCATCTTAAAGTGTCTTGATTAAATTGTTAGAGCATGCTACAGAAAGGAGTACATTGCAAACAACATGACTTCAACAAAATACGTTTTTTTTATTTATTTATTTATTTTGGTATCCCGTTGAACATCAGTGCTGCTTTTGTTGCTGTTTCTATGCAAAGTCAAGGTATTTAAATAGGACAAGTCATAATTCTATTATGAAACCTGGCTAGCTTGTGGCTCTTCTTGTATCTTGTAGAATGAGATATTCTGTCATATCTAGGTATGGCAGTTCACGATGTCTGTGAACAAGCTCCTGAACATCAGCATGTTGACTGGGAATTAACTGCAGTATAAAACGAGAGTACTCTTAAACTATTATTAGTAATTTCTGGCCATTGATACTTCTGTTTGATTCTTCTGTTTGAGTGAATGTGTCTCATTATTCAGCACCATACATCTTATTGGTTCAGGGGCAGCAGAAATTTGAAGTCTACATTTGTGTATGTGTGTAAGGTGTCTAACTTCTTGTGCAACCAAAACTTGCTCAAAACACTTGCATTTCTGAAACCCTTCTGGTGTAGATTCGTACTGGTTCCCTTTCCGTAAATGAGGCACAAAAAAACTGATAATAGTAACTCGGTGTTGTTAAACATTAGCCTGCTACATGTGAGTAAGCATAAATAAATATATTTATATATTTAAATTAACATATTTGCCTGCAGTAATCATTATACTTAATAGTTATACTTAATTTCATATTGTCATGCTGCCAACTATTCATTGATACTTTATAAATTATCAATGATTCCTTTGTTGACACTTTGAAGTGAGCTCTCACAGTAAAACATGTTAATTCAGTTAGTCCACTTATCAATTTGGTCTTTTTAAATATGAATTACTTTTGCTTCTTGTATGCTACTTGATTATTAATGTTATGAATTATTACAACTTTTTGTGTTACAGAATTGGGAGATAATAGATAGCAGTTTTCCACCACTACACCCATATTCAGGCTTTTCAGTGTTAATGTTGTTTAGAACGCAGTTGCAATTAGGGCTGGGTATCGCCACTGATTTCCTGGATCGATCCTGATTCACAAGGTCCCAATTCAATTCGATTTCCAATTCAATATCAATTAATTTAGGGATATTTCAGTTACAATAATATGTTTTGTTTGAATATGAAAAGAGGTTTTCAGAAAACTAATGCTAGTGTTAAATGTACAAGGAACACTCAACCTACCATTACTAAAAACATTAGTGTTTATATACCGTCATGGTTTCTAAATCCAAATTGTAGACAGGAGCGGTCAGGGGGGGCTGGAATGCTAATTTTAAAGGTGGATCTTGGGTTTATAGGAATCGATATCGGATTATTCAAATGAAAATCGATTTGAATCGATTTTTTTTTTTAAACACACCCCTAGTTGCAATGTTACCCTTTATAACTCAAATTAGACCACCTCTGTGAAGTCCTGGTTACCCTGTGCTCCCCAGCTGTGCACTGTGCTATTGTCCACTAGCTCTGTGCTAGGAGAGGCTAGCGGGGCTGTTAGATGGAGTGAGGCAGCGATGTGGGTGCAGCAGCGATGTGCAAGGAAAGCAGCTGGCTAAGAGATTCTGATTTTACAGTGAATAAAGCCACAGCTGTGCTTTCAGCAGTGACAAACCCCAGAGGCTTTGACTGTTCGCTGCTGATTAGTGCCGAAGCTCTAAAAAAATGGTATTTGGGACAGCCATAGTATCAGTATCGAACTAGTACCATCGCTACCTTCCAGCACTGTGGAGTGAATAGTTTAGTCAGGCTTGATCCTGCTCTCGTGCTAAACTTTCTTCACTGCTGCTTTGATTAATCTCCCCCCTTCTCTCTTTCACCTTGGAGCTTCCACCCATATTCATCTCTAGTCTGAGTGTGGCGGCTTTAAATGAAGTTTAGCGTTCAGACGAGGTGAGAAAGCCTCTGGTCTCACGCGCTGCAGCTCCTGGAGCTTGTCTGCTGCGTACTATGTGGGAGGGAAACGTTGATTTAGTGCTGAATAGACTCATTCAATAAGGACCTCCAGTTATGTGGGGAAGGTATTCACTAAAGGGCTGAGTAGCCATGGTGTGGAAAAGTCCTTGAGCGCTTGAAAAATGGACATGGTTTTAACAGACAGTTCTCTCGGGGGCTGGTACATGTGTACAAGGTTCGGGTGACATTTATTATAATGTCTCAACAAGATGAAACAGTGCAAGACCCACAGGAATTGAACCACAGTGGTGTTCTGCCAGATTTTTTTTGCCCTCCTTTTCTAGTTTCCAATTTTTTTTTATTTATTTTTTTTTATGTTCAGCTCCAGTTAGTAAAGGCAGCTTCACACTGTAAAGCTTATGCCACGATAAGGCCTATGCAGACAGTTGTAGAAAATATTTAATTAAATTTTGATTAAGTTAACGTTATGAACGTTATATGTGACATCATCCACCCTGGCTGAGTCACCACCACTATGTATGTACTTATGTATGTTGATATGACATACAAAGTGACCTGCCAGCTCAATACTATGTAATGTCAGTTAAAATTTCTACTGTTCTATAAATCATGGGTTTGTAAGATATGTAATATAATCAGTTAGTAGCATTGGCCCACAGTTCCCCTCTCAGTTCATCCCTGTTACCAGTGTCATGTTACTAATTGCACAGTGTTGTTGTTGTTGTTTGAATATGTTAAGTATGGCTAGGAAATACAATGAGATAGATAGATATAAAATTTTATTTTTATTATTTAATCTGTTACACGTTTTCACAGCGCAAAAAAAGATATCCTGGTATTTGATGTATCGTTAAATGTTTTTTGCTATATTGCCCACCCCTAATTGCAAGGCACACTGCATTCGCAATGTAATCACAGTATTAATTTCACCCATATTGTGCAGCCCTGCTTCTCATAATCGTTTCTTTCCATGTCTCATGAAGTGGCTGTCATTTCTGTCAGTCGTTCTGCAGACAGTGGCTTGAATTCATTAGGACAGCGCTGCCTCCTCTGTCCTTGAGTCAGGCTAATTAGCTCATCTTCCGTGCCACTTTAACTTGTCTTTTCATAATTCTGATGGTGTGATGGCCGTGTTCACTGGGGCAGAGTGGATTAGTGTGTATGATGGGATCCCTAAGTGCCTCCACAGAAGCCAAGGGAGAAGGATGCATTACACTTTACAGTGTCTAAAAGTACATAGTGTAGGATGTGCATATGACATGTAATGACATGTAATTTGTATTTGAAGAACAATTAGGGCTGCACCCCATGTCGCCTGTCAGTGCAAAAACAAATTAACCTTCTAACCAATCACAATGTTTTCATGTGTGCTATGAGCTATGTCAAGATGTTGTAGCGTAAATGTAGATAGTTGCTTTTTAATCTCACTCTTGCTCTGGCTTTTTAACTCTTTTAGTAAAGTGGTCAAGACTTTTTTTTTTTAAATATATGTTTCTTTAGCCAAGTGATGAACAGTTAGTTTAACCAGTTGATGGTAAAATTATGTTATCTCTCTTTTGATTTTGGAGAGTAGGACATACTGGAATGCTGGAATTAAGCTTCATGCTAAATATTAGGAATAAAAAAATCCTGTTCAGTACACTTCTCGTTTCTGTTAATGCTTTTTGTCCTCTTTTAAAAAATATTTTGTGCTTTAATTGTGATTTATTTTCTGAAAGGTTTTGTTTTTACTTGTGTCATTGGGATTAAATTACCAGCGGATTCTGGACATATGTAATGTTTTTTTTTGTTTGTTTGTTTATTTATTTTTTTAGAGAAAAAGCTTTTGCCCCATCAACATGACAACATTCATATTTTTCAGCAAATAGCGATTTTAAAAACAATGTAAGCTGCTCTTTGCTGTATCATCACTGTATGGAAATTTCTCTGACATTTTCCGACAATCTTCTAATTTAGATTTGATTTTCAACATTTACATTTTCCCTCTGAACAAGCTGTGTGAATGTTTTGTACATTTTTTTATTTTAAGCCTGTCTCAGTGGTTGTCTGTGATGAATGATTTTGTTTATGATAAATGTCATACTGGATCTTTTTTTATATCTCTGGTTTTCCTTGTGGTGTGAGAGATCTTCTCTGGTTGATGTTTTTAGGCTATAGAGACAGCTCTGGACTGCCTTAAGAGTGCCAACACTGAGCCATATTACAGGAGACAGGCCTGGGAGGTCATCAAGTGCTTTTTGGTGGCCATGACGAGCCTGGAGGACAACAAACACGCCCTTTACCAGCTCCTCGCGCATCCCAAGTAAGAGCACTGGCACCATATCTGACCAACAAAACTTTCACTCTGCAAAGACAAAGTAAATCTTGTTACATTTCTCAGAAAAGACAGTTATCATGACCACGGTCAGGATTCACACAAGCCACAAACTAACAATGTGCAGCAATACAGTATGGTATGTAGTAGTGTGTGTGTCCCAAGACCTACTATAAAGTTGCACTGAACCAGCATAATTATCTAGTAATTTACAATCATATTGGTTATGTTACTAAAGGCTGTGATTCTACTTTTAAACCGTAGTGTTATCGGGCCTGTTAAAATCATAATATTTTAGTTGATTAATTGTTTTATAAATAATTGCAATTAACTATTTTATGGCCTTTTCATGGTCAGAAACTGCAGCTATTACATTCTAAAGTGGCCAAAATTATAGTCATCTTTCTTCCTAGCTATGTTTAATTAGTAGTTAATCTTCTACTTTAGAAATGATACACTACACCATTGTACATCCACACCTATGTACACGTCTACAGTCACAGAAATTCATTAGTCAAGCAAATCTATGTGATAGTGACTATAAACTAATGCTCTGCTTGCATACCTACCAAAAAAGTAGCTACATGCCTAATGAATACATATTAGCGCCAGAACTTATTCCAGTTTGCTTGCTTGAACACGGCACCCCCTACTTTTTTTTTGTGATCATTTTAGATAATTGTGACTACAGTTCACAGTGCCTTGCCTAGCTTTGCCTGTACACAATGTATAAATCACTACACCCGTTACGGTGGCTTTCTGTCATTGGGACCATGAGCTTCTCAAATGGCTGGTGTAACCTTTGAATGGTAGTGTACACTCTGAAAGGCCTGCTGTAGCTTCTTCAATCTGCTCTCAGTCAGATGTAACAGCTCTGCCTTCTGAGCCCTAGGCGAAAGCTTTCCCACCACCCCCCCTCGCCCCTGCCCACCATGCTCCCTGCACTGCCATTCCTTTGGGCTCCGTTCGGCCTGCCCGCCGCTGTCTGCCCTGTTAAAAGGGCTAATTACTCAGAGACACTTCTAGTGGCTGCTGCACTGTGGAGGATGGGAGGGTCACATTACCCAGGCATTGATCTCCACGCCGGGGCTAATTGACTTTCTCTCTCTGTCTGTTTACCCCAAAAGCCTGCCGCCCGTGCCCCCGCCAAGATAATGAAGTGTGTCAGTTATGAAGTGAAGTGTGGGGAGAATGGCCGTCGCTGTCAAATGTCTTGATTCATGACGTCCTCTCTCTCCCTCTTCCAGCGCGGCGGCCGACTGTGCCAGTCACCGTGAAAAGCCGCCTTTTCAGAAGGCAGAGCGCTCTCTTAATATCGCAAATGCCAGCCCGGATAATGGAGTCCCATTGAAGTGGCGGCGGTATGAATTTGAATTGATCCGCCGCTCCCTCCCCCTGCTAGCCACCTCCTCCACTCTCTGCCTCTCCCAAAGCCAAAGTCTTTTAAATAGCGATAATGAAATGGAGCAATCCATCACCACCGCCGCTGGCATTTGGCATTATAAAACACAAGCTCAAGCGCGGATAAAACAGTCACTCCATCATAATGTCCCTATCAGCTGGGGTAAATAACAAAACATGCAACAAAATGCCAGCCAAACACAAAGCAGAATCCTCCCATAGGGCTCAGCTGTTGGGACACAGGCAGCCTTTCGTGCCGGCTAATCAAACTCAATTGCTTGATTTTGGGTATTCAAATCATGGCTCTTGTAATGGAAGAGTACGTCAAATGCCAATATGAATAGTGTGTTAAATGCCTTTTCTTGTAGCTTTACAGAGAAGTGGATTCCCAATGTGATCATTTCCCACCGGTACAAGGCCCAGGACACACCTGCACGCAGGACGTTTGAGCAGGCCCTAACAGGAGCCTTCATGTCTGCAGTCATCAAAGACCTGCGCCCCAGCGCGCTCCCCTTTGTGGCCAGTCTCATCAGACATTACACCATGGTCGCCGTAGCTCAACAGTGTGGTAAGACCTCTTACTACTCTAGTAGTGTGTTTAACATTAAAATCCAAAGTTTTATTATTCTGAAATTGCACAAAAACAATGCAACAATAAAACTATGCAACATAACATTTTACTATTTTACCTTTTTAAAATTTTTGCTTTACTCGGTTGGTGAGACAGTCATTCAGAGTTCACAGTGTTTGTTACACAAATATAGTCATTTTATTTAATATTCAAAAACATTAGTGAATCTACACTTTCAGTTTTTAGTAATTTTAATAAAACTAAAAATGAAAAAAAATGAAAGATATACATTTGTACCACTTGTCCATGAATGGGTTAAGGGCATTTTAGGCCAAAACTTTCTAAAACTATCATAAAACAATGTGTCAGGCATAAGCCAGCATATTCATAATTATTGCTTATAATACTTTGAGAGTTTTTACACATATTAAATATTTGCTCCTGCTGGCAAGTCCTGGCCATTTAAAAGGTTTTTAAAGTTTATTAAAGAATCAAACCTATTTTCGGAAAAGATTTGTTTAGCATCTGAAGTTTGCTTCTTTAGTTTTTCAGTGGACCAAAATGCTAACGTAGCTAACAAGCAATTGAAGTCTATATCCCCTATGTAGTGCTGTTGCAAAGTGTCTGAGTCAACAGACAAACAGACAAAGTAAACCAACCAAATGCATTGTTTTATAATCAGCTTTCTTCATCTTGTGCTGCGATAATTACAATACATTTTCACACATAATCTCTTTGTATTGAATTATGCAGCTGGCCAATGTTTTTTAAAGAATGGTGATTTGTGTGATATACTCAGAAGCATATTGTGATGTCATTTATTTATTTATATATTTTTTAAATTTCTTAGAATGCACAGCCTAAGTAAATGTATTGGTTCTTGGACAGACCTTTAATTGTCTAAATACGACTGAGCTATCACTTTAGTTCAGTTTGAATGGAGGAGTAGACTAAGCTAACATGATTTGCAGGTTGCTGGTAAGCACTTTGGCTAGATGAGGAAGAGACTGAAGCCTGTGTGATATGGTGTTGCCCACCTCTACCTGCTTATGTGGTGGTTGTTGTTTACATCGTAGGCCCCTTCCTGCTACCGTGCTATCAGCTGGGCAGTCAGCCGAGCACGGCCATGTTTCACAGTGAGGAGAACGGCTCTAAGGGAATGGACCCTCTGGTGCTGATTGATGCCATCGCTATCTGCATGGCTTATGAGGAGAAGGAATTGTGCAAGATTGGAGAAGTCGCACTGGCTGTCATATTTGACGTTGCTAGCATTATCTTAGGATCCAAAGAGAGGGTGGGACTTTCTTTACCAAATATTTGAATGCCCTTATTATAAATGACCCGTTTTAGAAGTTGTTTTAAAGTCTAACATCTGCTCCTGCCAGGCATGCCAGCTGCCCTTGTTCTCCTACATCGTTGAGCGTCTGTGTGCATGTTGCTATGAGCAGGCGTGGTACGCCAAGCTGGGTGGAGTGGTATCCATCAAGTTTCTCATGGAAAGGCTTCCTCTCATATGGGTTCTGCAAAACCAGCTTACCTTCCTCAAGGCTCTGCTTTTTGTCATGATGGACCTCACAGGCGAGGTAGGAGCAGTGCTGGGTAATAAATAAAGGTGTATTGATTACGTAGGAGCTCAAAAATAAAGATTAAGCCTTTGAAAATACTTACCTTCAGCTTTCCTTTCTTTTTTGAGCATTACATTATCACTATGCTGTGACAAGATATGGATATTTTCTTGCTTTTAATTCTTTTCACTTGTGAAACTAACATGTAATCAAATATAATCTTGCTTAGCCTATGGCAGTTTAATCCCAGCTTTTTTCCCCTGCAGGTTTCTAATGGTGCGGTTGCGATGGCCAAGACCACACTGGAGCAGCTGCTGGTGCGCTGTGCCACACCGCTGAAAGAAGAGGAGAAGACAGAGGAGCTGCTGAGCGCCCAGGACAAGTCCTTCCACATGGTGACCCATGACTTGGTGAGAGAGGTCACCTCCCCTAACTCCACCGTGCGCAAGCAGGCCATGCACTCACTACAGGTGCTCGCCCAGGTCACTGGAAAGAGTGTCACCATCATCATGGAGCCACACAAAGAGGTTTGTGTACCTATTAATGACTAATGTTATGATACCATCTAGGTCCACTTTAGGTTTTAAGCTAAGATATGCATGAATTTGGCTAAAAAACACATACCAAGTATATCAAATACTTTCTTTTTTTAAAGGTCATCCTACTTTTAAATTGACACAGTGTGCTGATATTTTAAGTCAACAGACAATATTATTGCATACATTTTGAAATAATGTTTTTTTTGTGCTGAGTCGTTTTACAAGGGCCCACTATGCCTGAACATTATGTTGCCATTCTTTATTTGATGTTTGTATAAACATTTTAATGTGTTACTAGTCTAGCTACAGGGCAAAACTAAAGATGTTAACACATTCTTTTATGTATACTTCATGTCTGTATGTTTTCTAAAACCATTGATGGATAATTTGTATACTTGATGTTTGTGCTCAGGTACTGCAGGACATGGTTCCTCCCAAAAAACACCTGTTGCGACACCAGCCTGCCAATGCTCAGATAGGCCTCATGGAGGGCAACACCTTCTGCACCACACTGCAGCCCCGCCTCTTTACCATGGACCTCAGTGTTGTCGAGCACAAAGTCTTCTACACTGAGGTGAACGTTTGCTTGAAATCTTTACCGCTGGAAATGCAAAACAATAATAGTAGGATAGGACCTCTCTTGGGCCTGGGTAAATGAAATCCATCATCTTGTTTTTTTAGTAATAAATCAGAATATCCTGTTTGTTTTTTTTTACATTGTAATTGCTGCTTGTTGAAACTCATAATTGAATGATATGATATGGAAAAATGTATTAAAATAACACATTTGCAGGTCAATGACTGATTTTTCTTGATGACTTTTCTATATTGGCAATACCAGCCTGTTTTTTTTTAATTTATTTAAGTAAGTTGCATCTAGTGCTATTTTGCTGCTTTCAAATAAATTGACAGAATGGCGATTGTTGGTTTAGAGCAGAAATCTTGGCTGGTTCTGTTCATGCAGCCCTGTTTTTGTAGAGATCAGCCAGCCCTAATCCATGTGTGCTTTAGACTGTTCCTTCATTAGTATGTTTGTGCCTTGTAGTTATTGAATCTGTGTGAAGCTGAGGATGCTGCCCTGATGAAGCTGCCTTGCTACAAGAGCCTGCCCTCTTTGGTGCCCTTACGCATCGCTGCACTCAGTGAGTGACTTCCAGTACATATGATAAAACAAAAATAACACATTTTTATAAATGAAATAATTGAAACTGTCTGTAGGGGCATGTTCTACAATTTAAAATAAATTACTTTAATGTCTATGTGTACATATAACATATTACAATAACACATGGCTCTCTCTCCCAGTCTAAGCTGTCTATTTATGGAAGCTGCAAAAGCAGTTTTAGCTCATTGGCCTATACCATTCTTAAGGGCACAATAACAGAAACAGCCTGTTTAATGAGAGCAATTGCAGCAAAAATGTAGGCTGTGGCCCCTTTTAATGAAGGAGATTTCTGCATGTTACTATATTTGATGTATTGATGCAGAGTTGGTAAGCATCAGTGGGAATGAGTAAGTATCTTGCCTTTGCACTGAACTCTTATCCTTTGGGCTTGAATGCAGATGCACTGGCGGCCTGTAACTACCTGCCGCAGTCCAGAGAGAAGATAATCGCGGCGCTTTTCAAGGCCCTCAATTCCACAAACAGTGAGCTTCAGGAAGCTGGGGAGGCCTGTATGAGAAAGGTCAGACTCTCTCTCTCTCTCTCTCTCTCTCGCACTCCCTCTCTCCCTCACTTTCTCCCCGCCCTGCTGCTACTAATGAGTTCTGCCAGGAACAATCAATACAGGATGGAGTGAGGCAGGCGGAGAGGAAAATGAATGTGGCTGTGATGCATCATCTCGCTGTGGAAGGCCGGCCTGGGCATTATTAGAGTGGCCTTTCCACTGCTAATGGAGATACACTGGGCTTTGAGTTTTTTCTGCTCCCCCTCTCTTGACAGGATGAGATTGACAGGCAGTGTTTAGATTACTATCTTGATACCACAGTGTAATATTCTGGTTCTTCTCTTTTAAGCTCTCTAGGCAAAGATGTGTACTTTATGGGCGAACGCTGCTTAATCACGTATTTGAAATGTGGGTCATTCAGAATATCTTGATGCGAAACGCTCTGTCATTTTGATGGAATTGATTTTTTTAAACTTTTGGTGAACTGCATGTTTGTCTGAATAGGGGAGCAGTCTGGTCAGCATTTATAAAAGTGTTTTTATTGTGTTGTGCTGTCTGCTTTCTCAGTAACACTAAGTGGAGAGCTCTCACTCTTGCTTTTTCACCCCTCATTGCTAGGGCTGTGTATTGGCAAGAACCTGGCGATACAATACATATCGTGATACAGCGATCACGATTCAATATATAACGATATATTGTGATACTGCAAGCAAAGTGATATATTGCCATTTTTCAAATCCTACTTTTAAAACACACCACTATATGAACATGTTTGCCAATGCTTACTATAGCGTTGCGCCATTGTGCTGCTTGTTAATGTTGGAGTGGAGCTGAAAGTGAATAACAACACTGCCATCTAGTGGTCAGAGGTTTAAACACAATACACAATGTTTCACTGTCTTCCAGGAATCTGTGTATCGATACTGTGTTTGTAAGAAAAATCGATACAGTATCACTAAACATAATATCCCGATATTCGATATTTTCTATATTTTCTTACACCCCTACTCATTAGCAGCACAACATGGAGTCAGGACATTTCACATACAGCACCAGGGGTGTCCTTGTTAATCTGGTAACAAAGTTAAAAGGAAAATATTTATTGATGATATTAATGCAAAAGCCCTGAGTGATTTTCCATTCTGCTGATATTAGGCCACTAAAGGACCTGCAAAGGGTTAAAACTGTTAGATTACTGTTAAGTTAAAAAAATGGTATTTTTAATTGAAGCTCTTTGCTAAAGATGGGCAATAAATTGCCAATTCAAATAATGTACTAGCTAGCAGTGTCATGTCACAAAATCTGTATGTGTTTCATGTTATGCTGGATTTGTTACAGGATCAGATTTAGATCCTTGACATTGTCTATCATTTTCATTAAAATCTGAAATAATTTTTTTTTTTTTTCTGCAACTAATGATTGTAAAGTGCTTGTGCGTCTCATAAAATGTGAATACGTTTTGGGTCTCTATGTTCTTAGTTCTTGGAGGGAGCCACTATTGAAGTGGATCAGATCCACACTCACATGCGGCCTTTGCTAATGATGCTGGGAGACTATCGCAGCCTGACTCTGAACGTGGTTAATAGACTCACCTCAGTCACGCGCCTTTTCCCCAATTCCTTCAACGACAAGTTCTGTGACCAGATGATGGTGAGTTCACAAGACATGTTAAACAATATATTACTCTGTTATTGGCCCTTAGATATGTTGTGTTATCCTGATAGATTACTTTGTTTGTCATAAATGAGGAATTGCTATGTCTTATAAAAAGAAAAGTTTTAAGCTCATTGTGGTGCAGCTGGTGCTTTAGTCTTAGGACACAGGCTAACATAATTTATGCTGGAAATGGTTACAGTAAAAGTCAGGAGCATGTGTTTTGTTTCTTTCAGCAACATTTAAGGAAGTGGATGGAGGTGGTGGTGCTCACTCATAAAGGAGGCCAGCGCAGCGATGGCAGTGTAAGTGCGAGCTTGTTTCCTTGGATACTGGCTTTACTCTTGCTTCGATTGGGGTTCAGCGGGGCTCAGTGAGCTATTATTGGGAGTGGTTGCTGGGTGCTGGTGTTCTTTACTACGACCTTTCTCGTTTTCTCTGGTTGGGTTAAAACTCAGGCCTTCAGTCCAGATATTCCTCGCACTCTGATGAGCTTTCTTTCTGCTTTAGCTTAAGGCTCTGCAGTCAGTTCTGCAGCTCTGTTCCAGCAGTGCCGTATGTAATGAGAGAGTGGTAGTGGAGGCCTGAGGTGTCTGGACTGCGCGAGTCGGTTCTCCCTCGTACCCAGTGCACCCTGTTCTCACACAAGGTGCGAGTGGCCGTATTACAATCAATGATTAATTAGGCGCCAGGCTCCCTGGGGCCGGCTTGGTAACGAGCCTCTGAGCGCCAGATTCTTGTTATCTCGCAGGCAGATAACCTTGTAAAGGAAAGAAAAGGTGAAAGGAGGAGGTCTGCTATTTCACACATCGTGCAAATAACTGCCAGTCTTTCTAGCTTTCTGTTTTCACCAACTTTGCAAAACATTCTGTAATTACATGCAAATTGACCCTCTGTTCCTGCAGCCTTTAATATACCTGCAGTTGGGACAGGGGAAGGGGAAGGGCTAGGACACTGTTTGTATAGAAAGTAGGAGGCAAACTTGAGAATAATGCACCTTTTCTTATCCTGCAGTCTTACAAACTGGATATTGAAGTGGACTAGTAACTAGGGTTGCAGCTAAAACAGCCTTTATTTATTTACTAATATTTTTATTTACTTATTTATTTTCTATCCCGAAAGGCCAGTAAAGAAACAGACGAACTCTACAACCGGAATAAAAGGAGCAAAGAAATCTTTGATCTTAGCAAAATGAGACCATGCTGTAGTCGCTACGTTATAAAATGGGAAGTACATTAAAATAGTTCACAGAAACATTTCCTCTCAGTGTGCAGCATGGATTTACTTTGTTAGGGTACTCTGATACAGCAGACGTCATCACATAGACTTCTGAACAAGTGTATATGAGCAAGAGTTTGCAATTAAAGAATTTGGTTTCTCCATTTAACCCATCTGTGCAGTGAAAACACATGCTAGGGCCAGTGGACACACTTGCCCGGGGTGGTGGGCAGCCCTAGTCACAGTGCCCAGAGGGCAGATGGGGGTTAGGTGCCTTGCTCAAGGGCACTTTAGTTGTATTTGTCGGTCCAGGTTTTTCCCTAACCTCCAGGGCACAACTGCAATGTCATATGAACGTTGCAGAACATGTTTGTTTGTAAGTAAAAGGAATAATCGACCTTGCTGACTAACAAATGGCAAACAGGGAGTCCTCATTCTTGCAGTTTCATTTTTGTTGAAGAAAACTGTCTTTTTTTTCTGTTTCAAACATGAGCGGGAAGAGTTCTGTTGGTTTATCAACACACATTCAGACAGCAGTCTGTTCATCACTTTCTCCGTGTCCTTTACCACCTACCATCCTGCTCACTCACTCTCACTCTTACTTTCTCATGAGTCATTAGCTATGTTTACTCTGGATTTCAGTGCACATTAGAAGTGATTAAATGTATACAGAAGAATGCAGTTTAAGGTTTTGCTGCTCTGCAGCTGGTTTTCATTAGAGTGATGTTTTGCAGAAGAAAAGGCTGAAGAAATCTGTTTTATGTAACTTTTGCTTTATTGATTAAAAATGTATTTGAGATATTTGTGTCTTAATTAATGTATTTTGCAACTGGAATTCCTAATTATTCCAGAACCTATTGATTTAATAATGGGATCAAACTGCAGGGTTATAGCACTGTCTATGTTTAATTTGTTACATTACTTGTGGTTTGTAGTTATATGTAGTTAATAACACTACTATGCAGTTATACTAGTGTTATTGTACTGTTAGTGAATAAGTCCTCAATATGCAATTTAGTTTCTCTGAAGTGTTACCAAAATCTAATATATATTAAAATATTACTGTTTCTATAGCCTACATTAACATAGTTGCTTTTTCATCACAAATCCTAGAGATAAAAACATAGTTACTGACTCTGTCATCTATTTCTTTATTTCTTTCTCACTCACCCTCCCCACACTGATTGTTCTCTGCTGTCACTCACTGCTTTGCTGATTGTGTCCGTTGTCTCCTGCTCCGGTGCAGCCTGCCATGGAGGGTGTGGAGGTGAGATGGTGCTGTGTTGGGAGGCCCCCCTGACCCAGCCCTCGCTCGCACTGTGCTTGTTGATCTCTCTTTCTTTCTCTCTCTCTCTCTTATTCTCTCTGACTCTTTCTCTCTCTGTGTCTCTGTCTCTCTTGCTCTCTCTGTCTCTCTCTTTCTTTCTCTCTTATTCTGTCTCTCTTTTTCTCTCTCTCTGTGTCTCTCTGTCTCTCTCTCTGTGTCTCTCTCTCTCTCTCTCTGTCTCTCTTGCTCTCTCTGTCTCTCTCTTTCTTTCTCTCTTATTCTGTGTCTCTTTTTCTCTCTCTGTGTCTCTCTTGCTCTCTGTCTCTTTCTCTCTCTGTCTCTCTCTCGCTCTTGCGCGCTCTCTCTCTCTCTATGTCTCTTTCTCTCTCTGTCTCTCTCTCTTTTTCGCTCTCTCTTATTCTGTATCTCTTTTTCTCTCTGTGTCTCTGTCTCTCTCTTTGTCTCTCTCTCTCTTTCTCTCTTATTCTGTGTCTCTGTCTCTCTCTCTCTCGCTCTCCCTCTCTCCTTCTGTGCTAGTGGAGTGCTCTGTAACCGTGCCTGTGGTTTTTTTGTGATGTCGTGTTTGATTCCTGAGTTTCTCTTTGGTCCTGAGCCGGCCCTTCTCAAGCTTGCCCTGGTGCCCTCTGGATTCAGTGTGTGTTTGTGGAGTTTTTAAACATCTGCCTGTGATTTAGCTCACTTATTCGTTTGAGACGTTGAATGCTGTTTAAAATGTTTCTGGAGTTGATTCATTACTTCGTTAATAATTAAATACTAGAATATCACAAGTTTCAGCCTTATGTCACAAAAAAGCCCCAAAGGTTCATACTACTCTCTGACAGCCATAACAATGTATTGTTAGCAAGGCGCTCACATTTAGGCACTAAATGTGGTTTTGGAGTGCAGCAGTGTGATATAAATACTACCCCACAAACACTAGCCAAATCATGACACTCTTCAGTCCTGTTAATATATACATTTAGTGCATCGTTAAACGGGTAAGGCTCTATTTGCTAACAGGTATGGTGTTTTTAGGTTTTAAATATTGACGCCTTAAATGAGTAATAGGGTGCTTGAGTACCTGTGCACATCCCCGTTTGAAGCCTGTGGGAAAAGTTGTATGCGCTGTATGTATCTGCAGTTCACTCGAAAGAACTAAACTCCAGGTTTTTGTTCCTGAGGGGTGGCCCCACTATCTTTTGCCGTTTAGTGTGCACCACAGCCCTCCAGCAAGTTGTCAGTTGCTGATTGTAACGTCTGCTTGTCCTTTCTTCTTCCTCATAGGAGATGAAAATCTGCTCAGCCATCATAAACCTGTTCCATCTGATCCCAGCTGCTCCACAGACTCTGGTCAAACCCCTCCTAGAGGTGGTGATGAAGACTGAGAGAGCCATGCTCATCGAGGTACTCTCTTTATTCCTTTTAATGAAATGGGCTGTTAACGTTTGCTGTGTATTGTGCTTTGAAACAAAAAGTGGGTGAATGGGTGAGAGCAATCTCCTGTAGGCCGTATAGGTAGATGCATGTAAATGAGTTAGCTTTGAGGCATCACAGAATGAGTGGATTGTGAAATGGAAGATTCAGTTTAAAACTTTGATAACAGTATTTACATATTATATCATATTGTTTTGAATTTTTAGTTGTCCATAAATTGGAAAACCTTTCTAATTTATAGTTATTATTTCTCATTGTGTGTGTGTGTGTGTGTGTGTGTAGGCTGGCAGTCCTTTCCGAGAGCCCCTCATTAAGTTTCTGACCCGCCATCCATCCCAGACTGTTGAACTGTTCATGATGGAGGCCACTCTGAATGACCCACAGTGGAGCCGCATGTTCATGGTTTGACAAAACATTTATCTTTTTTAAAGTATTTGCACATAACAGCCTTTTTTAGATACATCGATCTTGTTTGTACACCTTAGTTCTTAGGGTTAAACAATAGATAAATAAAATGATGGTCCCACATTGGCCCCCTTACTTAAGGTTTACTATAAAACATGGTGTCGCTTCGAAGTTGCTTGTATAGGATGTAGGGCGTTAGTGTACCAGAAATTAATATGCAGGTTATTGTACATGATAAACTGACAACTTGGTCTATGTCTGTCTTCTTTTATTTATTTATTTATTTATATATTTTTTTCCCTTTTTTTCTGAAAATGTTTATTGGCTAGATAAATGTAACCGGGATCTGATCCCTATATTTCAGAGTTTCTTGAAGCACAAAGATGCCAAGCCACTTCGGGACGTGTTGGCCTCAAACCCAAGCCGTTTCGTCCCTCTGCTGGTACCTGCAGGGACTGCTGCCACGGTGCGCCCTGGGTCGCCCTCCACCAGCACTGCTCGACTGGATCTGCAGTTCCAGGCTATTAAGGTGAACGCAGTCTAATATCGTTACATCGATTGTTAATCATCGTCTGACCTTTGCAATACTGATATTGCAGACGGATGCAGTTTTTCTTTGTTCTGGGGTTGTTTTGATAAATCATGACATTATATACGTATTGGTTAAAATGGTGCAGGACAGTCTTCAGTTGACCAGTTTGCTTATAAAAATGTGTTATGATAAGTACCAGTGTAATCACAATACAGTATTTTGTGCAGTCCTGTTTTTCAATGATAAGCTGAAGATTTCAAGTGCACTGCGGAAATTTAGTTTGACTCCTCTCTCTTATTCAGATTATAAGCATTATAGTGAAGAATGATGAAGGCTGGCTGGCCGGGCAGCACTCTTTGGTCAGCCAGCTCAGGCGCGTATGGGTCAGCGAGGCCTTCCAGGAACGTCATCGCAAAGACAACATGGCTGCCACCAACTGGAAGGAGCCTAAACTGCTGGCTTACTGTCTGCTCAGCTATTGCAAGTATGTACAATTTTCTTCATATCAATTTTTTTATACAAAATAGTAATTTTCTGATCAAACCAACAAAGAGGAGTCTTTATGACCTGGCTGTTGTTGCTTTCACAGACGCAATTACTCAGAGATTGAGCTGCTGTTCCAGCTTTTGCGAGCCTTCACTGGCCGTTTTCTCTGCAACATGACCTTCCTGAAGGAGTACATGGAGGAAGAAATCCCCAAGAACTACAGCATCGCCCACAAACGAGCACTCTTCTTTCGCTTTGTTGAGTTCAATGATCCGCACTTCAATGACGAGCTCAAAGCCAAGGTGAGACACCCAGAGACCGGCCATATCCACACCCACTATAGTCTTTGCGGCTTGTTGGTGACCTACAATAAGTAGGAACCCTGATAGGTTCTTGAAAGGTGCTTGGGTTGGTGTTTAATGTTCGGAATCAAATGTGAAGCTATCAGTACCGGTAAATGAAATCATGAAATTCTAGCTGACAACGAATTGCCATTTAAATGTTTGTGATTAGCAATTTATTTGCCCAATGCAATTGTGAGCATCCCAAGTGATTGCTGTTTTGTTGTTATAATTACAAAACATTATATAATTATACTTATAATTATTATAATTATATAATTATAATTACTATAATTGTTATATATAATTATATAATTATAATTATGTAATATATTCATTTAGTAGTAAATTTATTATGGATTTCCTGTAACTTAGAGTTAAGATGTAACCACATCCACACTACAGTGGATCTGTGGCCTTTTTAGCCACAGTCTTCTCTTGTTAAAAGATTTTTCTTCAAACTTTGGCTCTCTACCACTCTACTCTAGTAACTGAGCCCATTTGTGGTGTTGTAAGTGAATGGCTAGACTACATCTCACTTTTCTAGCATGAACACTGAGTGTACAGACGTAGCTGGTCTTCTCTGTATATGGCAAGTTAAGGACTATAGCTTGACTTTGCTTTGACCATTTTCTTATATTAGATGGCAGTTGTTGATGGGTGTGACCAATTCTGTGACATGGGCCAGCGTTTCTGTGCTCCATAGCTAGCCTTGTGCTCAATTACGACCAAGCCGGCCGGGACACGCTGCTGCCTTTACACTTCCCCTGCGTTGGGTGTCTGTTCCAGCACGTGATTTAGCCCTGCTGAATATGTATGGGCGAAAGCATGCATCTGTAGCTGACACACTCAGCTCGCCTCTCAAAGGCACTGCGTCTCCACTGTGCACCAAGCCACAGCTCTCTGAGGAGCGCTAATGAATATTTATCCGCAGATTACTTTAATGGCCATCGCTCATGAGCCTCCAGCTCAACCTTAATCAGCTCTGACGAGGTTGGGGAGCAATCAGAAGGCGAAATGGAATAGTGCACAGGCTACATCGAAAGGAGATGGATGTCTTTGCGTTGGTTCACATTGAGTTTCAATTTGATTCCTTGAGTTTGGTTGTCAGATGAGCAGTGTTCCAGTGACCCGTTTCAGTGTCTGCTTTTATGCATGGGAATGTACACTGCGTTTTAAAAGTTTGGCCTGTCTAACTTTAGATGTAGACACCTAGGGTATTTGTTCAGAGACTTATTTAATATTTTATGAATAATATAATATTTAAATTTTATGATTAGTGGAATAATAAAAATAGTTACATTGGAATTTAATTATCACTTATGTTATTACAGTGCCATATCTTTGTTAGCAGTATTGGGGAACTATTTATTTTACATACTACTGTACACTTGCATTTATTAAGCATATTACATTGCTATTATCTTTAATTTGACTAACTTAAAGTCTTAAGTTCCTTTATCCTATAAAAAGGATCATTTCTTCTGATGGGCGGTCTTTTCATGTAAATACCGTTCTCTAATCCTGTGTTTGTAAATATCTAAAAGCAAAAATAAAGAGAAACAAAAAAGTTTGAATCCCCAACCCTGTTTAAATTGTTACTATTTATAGTACCATTCATTTTTTTGGGAGATATTAGAAGCCCACTGTGCCAGGCTAAATATTTAAACACGGCTAATTTGCTAACTTTTCTATAAATTCTGCCAGCTCAGAGGCGTTCTGTCGTCATTCTAAACTGAAAGGCATGCTGAACAAAGTTCTTCCCGCTACAGTTGGCTGTCTGTATGCACTAACTTTGCCAGCCTTTTTGTGTCAACATCAGAAATCTTATAAAAGAGGAGGAGACAGTTTACTGGTTGAGAAATGAATGAAAAATCTTGTAACCCTCATTGTGGTATCTGTTTATGGGGGGAAAGTCTTGTGATTCTATAAAGGCAGGTTTACACTGTGCAATAATTGCTGAGGAACTGCTGTTGCAGTCTTAACTTCTGTCTGCAGAGTTCTTGGGTCCTAAGTTAAATTTGGTAGACACTGACATGCTATACAACAGTTTACTGCCACTGTGACCAAAGACAGCCTGTGATAAACTTCTGGAGGCTTCTGAAATTCTGGTACAAAATATTACTTGATAAATACATGATAAATGAAGGTTAAAAACCTTATTCTTCACAAATTAAAAAATATAGTGTTTTTCTGTTTTTCTGGCTTGCATGGGGCTTTCTGGGGCAAGAAAAGAAGGCACATGTCATAATTTTCTTGTATCATAATTGTATATCTAGACAATTCTGCAGGCAGATGTGCAGCAAAACTGTCTTGCGACATGCAGCAAACGTAAGGCCACTGTAATTTTTTAGAATGAGCCAGTTGGCTTTTGTTTTATAAGAGAAAAATGCAACAAATAATTAGAGGTTTTAGTCAGATTATACCAGTGATTTCAAATATGATTGTGAAGCATTAATGTGGCATTTAGTTTCATCTTTATAAGCCTCTCTCTCGAGAAAGACAGAGAGAGAGAGCGTGAGCAAAAGACTTGAGTGCAAAAATCTGCCTGAGGATGCTACCAGGTGCATAGATATTCCTATAGGAACTTTAAGCTCTTTGTTTGACATCACATGATTAAAAGCTATGCTTAACACTGAGTATAAGTAAAGCATACCTGTGCCTGTTTAGTGTTTTTGACTGACTGAGCTTGAGCCACCATGTGTGATGTTATTAACTAGCAATCAAGCGTTGCACTGCGTAACCAACATCCCCTGCTCTTTATTTTAGAAGCTGTGTTCTTTATTCTGAACACGTTTCTTCTAATTATTTGAAAAGGGTGACAATTAGCATCTTGAAATCATTTAAAACATTTATCTACAACTAACGACACTGATTCACAACAGTTGAACAATAGTTTGTAACAGTGTTTACATTTTCATGACTCTTTTTCTAGATCCTTTAATAAAAGATTTCAATTTCAATTCTCCTGCAAATTGGGGAATTCTGACAGCTCTGCATAACCGAACCTTCCCTCGCGTTTGTTAGACCAGGGCATCCGTAACCGAAGCACTGCTGGTAAAAGTGCACACGGAGATGTTTTCCCCGAGCGGGCACAGCTGCATGTTTTAACGTAATGCGTGTTTTGGGCGTTATTCTCGGAGGGGGTTTGGTGAGGGGGAGGTGCGCGGGTGTCTGTGTGCTGCTGTAATAGATAGTGTGTAATGGAGTCTGCGCTGCTCCATCAGTCACGCTAACGGTGGAGGGGCTCATTAGGGTGGTGGATAATGAAGGTGCACCTGCAGCCCCACGGCCCGGCTGATACCATCACTATACACACCGTCATTTATTTTTCACATGCGTAAACAACAGAAACGCACACAGCGGCCATCGTCAGACATCGCAGCACGGCCAACCGGCACAGCGGGGGCTTTGTCTCACCCGAAGACGCAACACTGGTTTTGCCCACTAATTTGAATTACCTGAGTGAGAGAGAGGGGAGATATGATTATTGATCACTTGTGTCAACTTGTATTTAGGAAGAGTTGCAGCAAAGCCTAAAATCATGGAGTCATTTGGAACGCCTGTGCTGAGCATTAAGCCTAAGGCTGTCAGATGTCAAAATACTTTAAGAATTTGGTCCAATACATAATATATTTTGCTGGAATGGGCAAGACACAGTAACAGTTAGTTTTGTGTTTTGAGCACTGTGGTATTAGGTTCCTACAAAGGTAAAAGTTGTAAAAGTACTAGTGTTACTGTTAATGATATGCTCAGAAAAGTGACTGGTGTAATTAATTATTAATGCTTTAATAATAATAATAGTAATGAACATTACCTTATTGCTCACCTTTATTGTGGCATAATTAAGTTTAATGCAACGATATTGTTGTATAGCTTAGCTACGGTTGTACATGATGAAAGAACTGCTTTGAAAGTTGCATCATTCAACAGGTATTTATGTTTGAATATCTTTCCTGAGTGCTGATCTTTACTGGTGGCCACTAGAAGTGCTTGGGGGTGGGGGCAATTGCTCAGGCATGTGCTCAATGTACTGATTGAAGGTTTGTGCTGGAGGTAGAGATCAGTCAGACAGTCATGGGGCACTTGTGTCCTATACATTGCAATGGCTTTTGTTTTTTTTTTTCTTGCTTTCTGTTTAGTCCTTTGTTGTACCTCACTGATTTCTCTTCTGCTTTCTATTTCCTATGCATATTTACATTCGTCACACTTGTGACCGTTTCCTTACATACATGTCACATTTTTGTTGTCTTTTCTGTCCCTGAGAATTGAGCTGAAAATCCAGAGGGAAGCATACATGGTCTAATGACGTTATTATTGTAATGCTCGCTCATGTCAGGGTGATTAATATCACGAAGCTAGAGAATGAACTGCCGTCCATGCCTCGAAATCGGAGCAGCTACCCAGCACCCGTCTCTTCTCATTCTCTCTTCGTCACACTTCTTAATGGCTTTATTTTAGCCTGGGATGCCAAAGCTGCCTGAGGTTGATCTATTAAGCAAGTGCTTTGGAAGTAATAAATTATAGCACATACTTGACAAGCTAGTCACCAAAACGGTCCAGGCTTAGCTTTTGAAGCAATATTGCTGTATTATTGCTGATCTGAGGGACTGATGAATGTAGTTCTGTGTGTAGATTGATGTGTTTGTTGCCTTCGTATCATATATTTCCTTTTTTTTTTTTTCCTCCCATCATGCCATTTCTGCCAAATGCGCGCTTCCCTTTACATCATGTGAACATTTAATGATATCTAGATTAATAGAATGGTCTACAGTGACCTGAAATAAAATCTCATCGCACTTTAAGTACTTTAAAGGTGCAGCCCTGTCAAAAAAGCTGAAGTTGCTGTGGCTTGATATACATTTAATTGCTGTGTTTATTTCTATTTCTCAGGTGTTGCAGCACATCCTGCACCCAGCCTTTCTGTACAGCTTTGAGAAAGGCGAGGGGGAGCAGCTCCTGGGACCCCCCAACCCTGAGGGAGACAATCCAGAGAGCATCACTAGTGTGTTCATCACCAAGGTAACCAGTTCTGTCCATGTAATGTTCCACTGGCTGCTGCAACAGAGCTGTCACTCCCTCTTTACCAAGCGTCATGTTCGTCAGGGCCCCTGACCCGGGGCTGTTATTTGCCTGGAAGAAATGTCACGGCCTCAATAAAGGTCATAGTGTTTGTGTTGTTTCGAATCCGATAATAGCTGAGACCAAAAACCTCGGGGTTAATGGCCTTATTTGTTTCACGCTCAAATTGATTGTCTCTCCCCCTTCTGGCAATAACGTTGTCAAAAAGCTGGTCCTCCGTCACCTTATTAGACTGCTCCTCCATAGCCACCTCAGATATCCAGCTGCTGTAGTTTAAGGGTTTTTTTTTTTTTTCTTTTCTTCTTCTCTTCTCCCTCTTGTGAAGTGGGTCATGTGACCTGGCTATTGTCTCGTCCTGCAGGTGCTGGACCCGGAGAAGCAGGCTGACCTTCTGGATTCGCTGAGGATCAACTTGCTACAGTTCTCCACGTTGCTTGTAGAACATGCACCCCACCACATTCACGACAATAACAAGAGTAGGAACAGCAAGCTCAGGCGCCTCATGACCTTCGCCTGGCCCTGCCTGCTGCCTAAAGCCTGCGTGGACCCGGCCTGCAAGTACAGCGGCCACCTACTCCTGGCCCACATCATTGCCAAGTTCGCCATTCACAAGAAGATTGTCCTGCAGGTTGGAACCTTAAGAGCGAGCACAGCAGTTAAAAATACACATACACATATACAAATACACATAGTGTGATCCAGTATTCACTGTTTTTCATGTGTAAAGCTGAAATCCACACTGAACATGTGATTCTGAAATCCAGATAGAAAGCAAGAAGTGATGAATGGATGAAATGAAGGCGAGCCTGTACTGTGCTAGTTTAAACTTTATTACTAAAAAATGTATATTCGTTAAATTGCTGATTTTGGGATCCCGGTTAAGGCAGTCTGTCTTCCAGACATCCTTCTGCTAATGAGAGCATGCAAGTGTTGTGAGGTACAGTGTTTTAGTGGGTGGGGTGTTTGTACCAAGGCATTGTCTTCTGGATTAACCTAGCAACAACCATTTAGCGCCACTTCGCCTCTTCATGTTAATGTTAAATCCACCATCACTGTACACCTACAGAGAGGAACTGTGTATGTTTTTTTCCCTGGTTTTCTCGCTTCTTTGTAAAGTGTGTGAGTTACAGTCTGGCACTTACTGCACAATTTAAGGTGGAACAGTGAAACTGGCAAAGCTGGCTTCCCTTCTTGTGGCCGTAGGAAAAGAAAGGGAGGGTTGTGTATTTGCAGTTATACTATGAGTGTAAGCAGGAGGTGGATTTAAATCCAAACAAGAATCTGGTGAATAATAAATTGACTTGAGCCTCAGTCCTTTGCCATGTTTCTTCATCATGAGCAATAGCTTTTTGTTGTACAAAATTAAAGGTCTTTGTGGTTAGTTGGTTAAATCGATTTTGAGCTGCCATAAATGACACACAACATTTTGAGAGCTTGTGAGTGTGCTCCTTGTGTAGAAAATCACTTCCTGCCCTCCAGCTATGGTTTGCAAATGACTGCATGTCACCACATTGCTGTGGAGCAAACAATTTATACAGAGACTGTAACATTTAATTGCGGAGGACTACAGTTACAGTACAATTGAAATACTCTCATTTTAGTATTACGTAGGCCAATAAGAAAGAATCACACTTTACACATATGGGCTTAATTGTATACAACTTTATACATGATGTAGTGGATTTGTAGTGATTGGTATCTCAAAGTCTTGGCAAGTACAATATGAGTAGTCTCATAGTGTTAGCTCAGCTGAAAGAGATGATCAGCATTTGTCTGTTTATCTTAAAGACTTTAGATTGACTCTTCCTCTGTGTAAATTTCAAGTCGCTTACTTTAGATTTGTTATGGTTTAATATAGCACAGTAATAGTAAGACGCTGAGTGGCTTTACAGGCTTTACCGGCCTGTAGTTCTATACATCTGTACTGCCGATGGCACTATCAGTGCAGCCCTTTTTTCTTCATGTATGTTTTTATTTGTTTGTATTGTTACATAGCTTTTACATTTTTTTCCACATCTTTTAAACAAACTCTTTGGACCCAGGTGGCCAAAACTTTGCATGTGGCTGTAGGTTCATATTTATTTGGATTTCTGTTCATATCATCTAGCATGTTTTTCATTTGTAATGTGTTTGTGCCTTTTGCGCGTGTAGGTGTTTCACAGCTTGCTGAAAGCTCATACTATGGAGGCCCGTGCCATCGTCCGACAAGCTATGGCCATCCTCACGCCGGCCGTACCCGCCCGTATGGAGGACGGACACCAGATGCTCACCCACTGGACCCGCAAGATCATTGTGGAGGAGGGTCACACTGTGCCACAGCTGGTGCACATCTTGCACCTTATTGTGCAGCACTTCAGGGTAAGTCGCTACACTTATTAAGGGTGCCTGGTTGCTGTCTCAGTGACATTAGGTCAGGTTTTTTTACTCTGCTCTGTGTACGTGTGTGTGTGTTCAGGTGTACTACCCTGTGAGGCATCACCTGGTACAGCACATGATTAGTGCTATGCAGCGATTGGGATTCACACCCAGTGTCACCATAGAGCAGAGGAAGTTGGCCGTGGACCTGGCTGAAGTGGTCATCAAATGGGAGCTGCAAAGGATTAAAGATCAACAGGTCTGGATGGGAGTTTTAATAGATGCATTTTTGCTTCAGTGTGCTTGATACTGTCATTGAAATCAAAACTTTCGTCTTACTTACTTTTTTAGTTTTTTTTTGAAAGTGTGATTGTGGTTAAGGCTTGAATTTTCAATAGCTGCTACTTTGGTGCACACTGTTGCAGTGTGAGCTTTTTGCTTGCCAGATGAGTAGAAGGTGGGAGAGTTGGCTAGCGAGCTGCTTTTGGCATTACGGATTGTTAAAAAGACTGGGGGTTTAAGGCAGCTGAGTATATAACGTGAGTGTATATATATACACATCTAAAGGCTACAAGGCTTAAGTTGGGTTCAGACCTGGCAGGTCTGTTTTTTTTAAATCAAAATCAGACACATTTTTTTCTGTTAGTGCAGTTTGTTGAAGTGGTAGTTTATTTTATTTTTATTTAAGTTATTTAATTTAAAGCAGTAGTGTTTCTCAATGGGGGGAGATTATAATAATTGGTATAAATGTTCTGGTGTTTTCATCCCTAATATATTATCTATTCATTCTAAGAACATGCATAGGTTTCTGCAGGAGTTTGTCTGACTGTGTCAAAGGTCTTTTCGTACTTACTTACTTGCTTTATTTAGTTTAAATGGTTTAAAACCTAAATGCAGTTATTGTGCTGCTAAAAATGTCAACAGTATACAGTTCTCTTATCCTCTGAAGACCTTTCCTTCATTAAGTTTTGATTAAGCTCGCTCTGAATACTCTGCTCTGACTATTCTTCAGATTTATCGGCTTTGAAAGGAGACCCCACCACAACGCAAGCTTTAAAAGTATTCTTCCATATGCTCAGTGCAATTACACATTCTCCCTAGGGAGGTCTCTAAATTCCTAAATCCACAAAACTATGGAGTATTGCTTTAAAGCAGGTTTAAAAGCAGTAAGCCACTCCAGGCTGTGTTACAGGGGTTTCAGCCAGCTGTACATCATACAAAACCATGATAATGCATAGAACAGAGAACAGCATATTCAGAAAGTTCAGTGGACAGTTATTGTTCCTCATAAAATATGCCCAATCATATGTGACCTTTTACTACTCTGCTACCACTGCCCTTCATATTTTAGCGTTTTCTAGACTAATTTAAGCTGCTTGCTTGTATCACTTTTCATAGTACTACCCTTATCGACAGCAGCTGCCATTGGGCAAAATGATGTTTTAAAATTTTTAGATACACTGATTCAAATAATGGATGGTGCTTTTGTATGAGAAGACTCCTTGCTAGCACATGTGAACAGATGTGAACTTTATTGCATGGTTCTTATTTTTGCCTAGTCGGGCAAGTGGCGGAAAGCGTTTATACTGGGCTTTTTAGCTTGTTAAAGTCAAATTATTCCTAATTATTTGTATTTTTCCTTTGTAGCCGGAGTCAGAAGCGGACCCCAGCTTAGGCGGCGAGGGAACAAGCTCAGGCTCAGGGGGAGTGAAGCGAGGCATGTCTGTGGACTCTGCTCAGGATGTGAAGAGGTTCCGGTCAGCCACTGGAGCTGTTGGCACGGTGAGGAAACTCTACACCCAGCAATGAGTCGGCACATCCACTTGTCTCTCCCTTCCTCACTCACTGACTCAAAGTGCCATGTTTGTACACATTAGCCGTAGCGAGGCGTTTTTACAGCTTGGGTTTCTCTCGCTAGGTGTTTGGCCGCAGTCAGTCAATTCCAGGCTCAGAGACGCTGCTTACCAAGCCTGTGGAGAAACAGCACACGGACACTGTGGTCAACTTCCTCATCCGCATCGCTTGCCAGGTAAAGGAATGAGTCTGTCCTGCACTGCTGTGGGTAATGGTGAAGGAAAGCTTGTGGGCATGGGTATGGATACACCAAGAAGATAACGTTTTGTTTTTCCACCAGCTGTCATTCATTGTTAGCTTCTTAAATAGACCCCTATTATGAATTTCTTGTGTCTCTTTTTTGTTGCTAAAGTAAATTTATGTGGCTTTATGTGGCAAAAACTTGTTTCCAGCTCTCTTTTGTTTCTTAGAATTAAACAGGGCGCTGTGAGCTGATATGTAAATGATGTCTCTTCTGATTGGGTTGCCCTGTGTTTCTTGTTTATAAAGCAGTCAAGGCTGAAATTTGAAACAAACTGTTAAGTTTAGACTGAAACACTCAGGGTTGTTAAAAGAAAACGCTCATTATAGATGTGTGCGTGTTTGTGTGTATGTATATGAAATGGGTCCTATACATGCTCTGTTTTTACAGGTGAACGACAGTGCCAGTGTAGCAGGTTCTCCTGGTGAGCTGCTGTCCCGCCGCTGTGTGAACCTGATGAAGACAGCGCTGAGGCCGGACATGTGGCCCCGTGCTGAACTTAAGCTGCAGTGGTTTGACAAGCTGCTCATGACTGTGGTGAGAGCCAGAGGCTGTTTTTTTCTTATTTAATCGAGGATTTATTTCAGTTTATAGAACTGAGGTAAGAACAGGTGTCAGTTGTGCACCACACAGTCTGTTCATCTTAAAGAAAGTTCGTTCTCTTTGTCGAGATCTCCTTGTCTGCCCCTCGTTTGCCCTTCCCTCCTCTTTTCTCAGTCCTCCTCATTTCCAAAAGCAGTTTTGACGTGAAGTAAATCAATATCCTCTGGCTTATGACTGATTTCTCTCGTATGCCTGTGAGTTCAGCGCTATGACTAATTCTGTTGTCCTCTGGGAGACTGGCTCTCAGTTAAGCAGCTCGCCTACCTGCCCTGGCCTTTTAGTGCTCGCTGTCTCTTTGGCTCAGTCTTCCCCTCGTTCACTCACATTCTCACTTGACCGAGGTTTCTCTTGTTCTCCCTGGCTTTTCCTCTTCACCTTCCCATTTGTACTCTTTCACTCATTTGCCATGTCTCTCCCGGTCTCTTAACTCTTTTGCCTCTCTCTCATTCTTTGCCGTATTTCCTCTTTTTTTTTTTTTGCTCTTTCATGTCCCTTTTCTCCTTCACTCTTTCTCATTATGTCCTCTTTCTTTCTCTCCTTCTGTCTCCTTTAACCTCATGTGTTGCTCTTTCTCTTGTTCTCCCTCTCTCTTTCTGGCTTTTTTTTGTTTCTCCTCCTCTCTCACGCTCTCGCTCCTGTTATCAGAGCTGGTTTTCTTGTCTTGCAGACACGCCAGGCTATTGATTCTTTTCAGGGCCAGACGTATGTGCCCTGCTGTAGGCTCGTGTAGGCCTTTGATTGAAATGCACGGATGGTGCCTGATTCCCCAGCGTGCAATGAGTCTGTCTGGAGTGTTGTGTAATTGTAGAATCCTGGAGTTTGGCCTTCGGCTGTCATGAAAACCAGAAAACAGCTCGTTTTTTCTCACTTTGCATTTAACAGTAAGCAGACATCTGTTAAGGGGTGCAGTCAGAGCCTGCGTTCGGTTTCTGCAAGCTCGGTTACTTTTGGCCTACCCCGTATTTTGTGAGTGACCTGGATATTTTTATTTACCCCTTGTTTAGTTTGTGTACATACATTCAAAGGACACAGCCGTATATGAAACATTGAATGTAATACTCCAAAACCCCAAAGTTCCCGCAGAGGAACACATTTTAAATGACTTTGAAACTCTGCCCCCATACGTTTCTTCACTGCTGGCTTCATCGCCTGTGGCTTTAGCATTTTCTCTGGTTTGTGGAAAGTCTTTTCTTGACCTATAGATTGATTCCAGTAAACAGGCCAGTAAGTCTTAGTGGCCCTGAGGCCTGTAGGGTTGCGAGCTACCTACACAGTGTTCTTATCCAAACTAGTGAAGTCCAAGTCGCCTTTAATCGTCTGATTGTGCTTGCCTTTGTGTGATTAAGGGACACACTGCAGATATAGGCAGTTCACTGCAGATCTACTTGCATGTCTCTCGGGGCCAGACCTGCTTCTGCCACAATGTTTTCCCGGACGCATTGGCCCTACGTTGGCCGCCTTTACCGGAATGAGCTCTGCTTCTTACTTGATCTGCTGAGCTTGGAAACTGTGCTTGTTTTTCTATCAACCCTATTTGTCGATTACCCTATTTGTAGTGCTGGGGCATTATATTCTCTGTATTGTGGTGTGACCGTGTAGAGAGGACATATGCCTCTTTGTAGTACTGAAGCAATATATTCTTTATACTGTCAATTAACAGAATTGAAAGGTGCAGTATTATCAGTTTTGTTAGATAACAAACATGGAAATTTCTGGGTTAAATATATATTTTTAAATTTTGGTTAGGTTTTGACAAAAAAAGTTTCAAATAATCTAAAGCCAAATACATAGTAAGTCTGGTGCATATATGGTAACACCGTATTGTGGAAGATTTTCTTTGGTGTGGCTTGAATAAAAGAAAGCAAAAGAAATAACTGTTCCAGTCAAAACAAATAGTATTTATAGGTCAAGTGTCAGTACTCTTAAGTATGCTCATTAACGTAATGCATATTTAAAACGTTAAATAAGTATCATGATGCATTGACACTTGTGAAAAACTGTGATGTTGAATTTTAATATTAGTGCAGTCACTCTGTTTCAAGCATCAGATGATTTGTGAAGATCACTATTATTTATTTATTTTTTTAATTAATCATTTGAGACTTTTTTTTTTTGCAGGAGCAGCCCAATCAGGCCAACTTCTCTAACATCTGCACAGGGCTGGAGATCCTCAGCTTCCTGCTCACTGTACTCCAGTCTCCAGCCATCCTGGCCCACTTTAAGCCTCTGCAGCGTGGCATTGCCGCCTGCATGACTTGTGGCAACACCAAAGTCCTGCGGGCTGTCCACTCTCTGCTGTCTAGACTCATGAGCATCTTTCCCACCGAACCCAGTGAGTAGATGGGTCAACATCCTTGTGGTCACTGGATTGCACTTATGCATCTTGTGACAAATCCATATTAGGAACAATGTTTTTAGTGCTTTATTTGTTATGCAGAAAAAGAGGATTAGTGATGCATTAAAATGAAAATTCTTGACTAAAAACAGAGGCCAAGAAATGTCACTGTGAAACTGCTGGTAAAATATGTTCATTGTATAGGCTTCAAAATGTATGTTCGATACAAATAGACAAAAAAGGCTAAATCATGTTTACTATTATAACAAGGTCTGTTTTACAAATACATACATTTTTTATAATATTCAACATTTTCTGTTTGTCTCTTCTCAGGCACCTCTTCAGTGGCTTCTAAATATGAAGAGTTGGAATGTTTGTATGCTGCTGTAGGAAAAGTCATTTATGAGGGTCTCACTAACTACGAGAAGGCCACCAGTGCCAACCCGACTCAGCTGTTCGGTAAGAGACAGCGCTGTCATTATGCAGTCAGAAGTAATCAAAGTTGGACATTCAGAAACCTTTTTAAAGCTGGGTGGAGTTTGCTTGCTTTGTTGTAGAGTTTAAGTGCTAAGATTTGAGAAGCAGGGACATGCATTTCTTTAGTGGCAGCATCTGCTCTGATGTTTCCTGTTTCTCAGTTTACACACAGCAGGCAGATTCTTAAGACCTACAAATGAACAAAAGGTGATAAAACCCTATTGGATTACAATCTAAAGTTAGTGGTACTTGATATGGGCCTGAAATGGCAGGGCTGGTCAATAAATACCTCCCAATTCCGCCCTAGTGGAGGCATACAGTTACACGCGCACCACTGATATGATGTATGTGTCCCGCGGAGGGTGACTTTTTACATTTGTCTCCGCTCCCCGGGGGCGCAGGCAAAGAAAAGCATTACTCATCCCGCCCAACCCCACCTCAGCCGCTAACTCAGTCAGATTTCTTCAAAACGACCTTGTAATACAACTAAAGTGACAAAGAAGCTGCCTCCAATGTCGTTAGCTGCCCCCTGGGCCACTGACTGACCCTGGCAGTAGCATTACAGTGGAAGTGTCATGCTACCCCCCCCCACCTCTACCTCTATTGGGTATCATGTCATGTATCATCTCTTTCTCTCTTACATTTGTTTAGTCTCTCTTGCTTGCTTGCTTGCTTGCTCGTTCGCTCTCTTGCTCTCTCTCTCTCTCACTTGCTGTCTCTCTTTCCACTTCCAGGAACGCTCATGATCCTAAAGTCCGCCTGCAGCTACAACTCCAGCTACATCGACCGCCTCATCTCCGTCTTCATGCGCTCACTGCAGAAGATGGTGCGTGAGCACCTGAGCCCACAGACCAACCCTGGCGCCACAGAAACCAGCGCAGGTGAGTAGTGCACAAGCGGTACAGGACACTGCTCTAACCCATTCAAAGGCCTCCGACAGCAGTTAAAGGACTCTACCTCATCTATGGGACGATGAATTAATTTAAATTAACTGCTGCCTCAGACTGGTCATTTTAGGTTAATATGATGTAGCATGCCAAGCACCAAATTAAACAATAATATGGTTTATAAGAACTGACCTCCTTCTGTCACCAAAGACACCTGCAGGTGCTCAGGCTTGCTCTTCTCTCTCACACACACATTTGTTCTCATGCCTGAGATGTGCCTGTTGTGTCCCTGCTTTAGTCTGAATGTGTGTTTTTGTTTGATTGACACTTCTTGTAGAGCTGAGCTGTCTTCCACTATCTTTCAGCATGGTTCACACCTCCAGGTGAAAGTCAGCACGGAAAGGTTGCGAAGCCTCCTCCACTTTGGATTAGCAGTTTGGCAGTGGCTTGCTGACTCACCCTCTACACCCAGTACAAGACACAAGATAGCTGTACAACCTCTTTAATTAATGAGCGTCAAGACCTTTCTTTTTTTAAACAAACGTTTGAACAAGCCGGTCTAATTGCATAAACAAAAAACATTAGTGCACAAATTGTAGGTATAGGGGGAAAATAAAACTTAGCATAGAATTGGCACAGGCCACTTTAAAGGTTGAGTGAAAGTGACATACCCAAGTCCCACAATGCCTGACGTCTTAATAAAATCTATATGGCCAGCTCTGGTCAATATACCATGCATCACAACACCCTTCTCACTCTGTCTAAACAGCTATCTTCTGACCTGTCAACAGCCATTTTTAGTGCCTGTGCCTTAAAACGATTATAAGCCATTGTTTACTCAGACCTCCCTCTTTCTTTGAGGTGTGCCGACACAAGTATGGTTAGCAAAGAAAAATGTCATTACCAGTCTTGCATTGTACTGAACTAGGCTGGGAAAAACAGTCAGACACACATAGCTACAGTTGTCTTTCTGTTCGCTACCTTCTTGTTTGAGTTTCACTTTAAAAGTTACAAATCTGAATGGCTTGTTGAATCTTACTGTTTTCTCACCTAGGCAGCCAACGGAAACCTCATTTCACAGTCTTATTTTACACTATGTGGGTGGGTAGGCACCCCAGATACCAAAATATGTGCATTAATATGAAAACATGCGTTTTTAATAATGTACCCCCATTAAAATGAGCAGAAGTGTGTTCTCCATGGAGCATGCGATTCACTATGTTTATTGAGATGCTACCGATCCAGTACCGTATTGGTATTAGGGGTGTAAGAAAATATCGAAAGTATCAAATATCAGGATATTATGTTTGGTGATACTGTATCGATTCTCAAAAACACAGTATCGATACACAGATCTGGCAGACAGTGAATCACTGTGTGTTGTGTTTAAACCTCTGACCACTAGATGGTAGTGTTGTTATCCATTTTCAGCTCCACTCCAACATTAACAAGCAGCACAAGGGTGCAGTGCTATTGTCAGCATTGGCAAACCTGTTCATATAGTGGTGTGTTTTAATAGTAGGGTTTGAAAAATCACAACATATCACTTTGCTTGCAGTATCGCAGTATATCGCAATATATCGTGATATATTGAAACGTATCATGATACGTATTGTATCGCCAGGATCTTGCCGATACACAGCCCTAATTGGTATTGTAGTGGGTTTTGTAAATCTGATGCAGTCCAATAACAAATCTGGCCTTAAATAGCATCCCCATTGCTTGATGTGGTGTTAACTGTGAATTTCTGTTTTGTGTGGTTGTAGGGCTGGATATCCTATTTTTACATGCACATTTTAGCTGAAATGCTTTATTACTTTTAATACTTGTGAGTACAATATACTGTATAATAATAATTTGAGGGAGTATGGATTCATTTGAGTCACAAACAGTCTTCCCACATGGCCGTAGGATGCCCTCTTCGGAATGTGGCTGTCTTCACAGAGAAAGTGAGCTTGTTAGTTTAGTGTAGAAAACCGTTCACTTGAATCACAAACGGTTACCTAAAATAGCATTCTTGTTTTCCACTGTAGAGAATTGCGATAAGGTGGGCCCCATTTCTTTCCGCATTAACAGTGCTCTATCTAGTGTTACTGATTACAACAGACCCCTAATCACTATTCCCTACAGTGGAAAACCAAGATATAAACACACACTGGCCTTAAAGGAGAGCACCAAGACAAGGGGGTAAGAGCGTAGCTTGTGGTGTCTACATCTGACCACTGGGTGTTGCAGAAGGACCAGTGTAACTATTGTCATGTGGGCCCACTAATCCCTCAGAAGTGAGAAGTGGCTCAGTCCAAACAGTCCCACCGTGTCTAATGACTTTGAAACACTGGACTGACCTCTCGTCTCAAAACCTTTCCCAGATGCTATTGTGGCGTTTAAATGGTTTGGACTGTGTCGTGCTTATGGACACATGTAGGCCCGCTGCTGTGCGCACCCGGCCACAGCCGCCTGACGACGTCACATCACAATGTCAGTGGGGCAGAATCCCTGCACGCAGCAGGAGCCCCCCCGCACAGCTTTAAAAAATCAACCGCTTCCACCGCTTCCTCCCTGTGCCCACTGCTACACTGATCAGCACTCAGACTTTAACCACTCGCAAATCAGCCAGAAAATGCATTCAGATGGCTGAACAAATTCACAGTCACTTTCTCCAGCCTCGCTTCGCCATGCTAAAATGCTCAATCCCGTTTAGACCCCATGTTAAGATGTGTAACAGCTTTCATGATTTTTATGCTTTATATAGAGGGATGTCTGTTTAGATTTTTTTTTCTTTGTGCCAGTTTAGCCATGTTTAGTTTTTTGATTGTTTTGTCACACTGAGAGCTGTTTGGAATTTGTCATCATTTATATTATAACAGAGGAGGTGTGTGTGAGATTGAATGAGAAAAAAGATGTAATGACATTTTTCCAAATACTAAATATATATGGGTGTACCTCTCTGGTCTTGCAATCAACATTTAGCAATCTCAGATTTCATTGTAATTCAAAGAGGATGGTGTAATTGGACATTTACAGTGATTGACTAGTAGGTTAATGTCAGTGCTTCAAAGGTGGTAATTGCCTTGCTGGGGGAAAAAGGACTAATTGCCGTTGTTTTTTTGATTTTATATATTAATTATTATTGGCTTAATTATTTTTTGCTCTTTCCCATGCCTAGAGTCAGCCTGATTTTGATTTTGATTAGTTGATTTGTAGCCGAGCCTGTTTTTAAGAATACACTGAATACACAGACACGATTGGTTGGACAGTCATATGCAGATTTTTGAACACCCCCAGTTAATTGACATATTTAACACTTTCTTTACAAAGAAATGTTGTAAAATTTTATTGTGGAATATAAAATGTTCTGTAACTTTTGCACAGGCCATGTTTTATTAGATTCTTTAAATAAATAGTACTTGTGCACGGTGTATAGGGTATGTGTACTTATATTCACACAGAATTTCAGCTAAATGTCATGTGCTCAGGGGTGCCAAAACCTTTGTAAATAACTGTAGACAACAGCTTTTTTTGCTATTTAAAAAAATCATATGTCATATCTTTATTAAATAATACTTTCACATTGCTGCATCATTGCAGTCGGGTAGTCACTTTCAAGTCAGTGCATATGAATCCACTATGTTTATGTAATGTGGATTAAATAATATGGACCTGTCATTCAGACTCATCTTTCATTCCTGTGTCTCAGTGACTAATGAGCTGGTCATGCTGAGTTTGGACCTGGTGAAGACCAGACTGTCAGTCATGAACATGGAGATGAGGAAGAACTTCATTCAGGTCATCCTTACCTCTCTAATCGAGAAATCGCCCGACCCGAAGATCCTACGAGCCGTGGTGAAGATTGTGGAGGAGTGGGTCAAGAACAATTCCCCCATGGCTGCCAACCAGGTACGCTTTCAGGGATTACGCTCATAGTCAGCTTCTGCCAAAGAGCCTCTACCAAAAGCGTAAATCCAAAGATCACCAACTAACATACATCCTTTGAATGCCACATAGAGAGACTGTAGCATAGCTTTTCAGTTCAGTTAAATGAGATCTGCTGTCTGGTGAAAAGTACAATGGACAAGCTTATCCAGGAAGAAGGTGCCAATATTACTGTGATTTATTTTCCAGTTCAATAAATATATGGGAAATTTTAGATCTTAATCATATTTTGCACATATAGCATGTGATGCTGTCATCATAAATTATTACATATGATATTGCATGATATTAGAGTTGATATTAGATTAGAAAATGGTGAGTTGTAGGGTTAGGTTCTGTAGCGCTCACATATGGTACTTGGTAACTGAACTTGGATCTCGATGATTGTCACAATAACTCAAGCCTGATCCTGACTGTTATCATGACTACCGTATTGAACCTGTAAGTAGAACAACCATGCATCCAGTGTTTGTGTGTACCATGATACAAACATAGAGCAGCTGCTGATGTTCTCGCCAACCTTACAAGCAACAGATAAAACAGATTTAAAGGAAGGTAATGGATGGAAAAATGTTATCAGTGAGGTAGTTTGTGGAGTTTTTGAAGTTCATGCACTTGATCGACCGAGCTCTAAATTTGAGAGGAGTATCTGTTGGCCATTTTTCTTTATTTTCTTTGTTTACTTGTGGTTTTAATTGTCTGCTGGAAAAAAATGTTCTGATGGAGTTGAGCTGATTACGTTCAGAGTTGAAACCAAACATGTTTTAAACTCTCGCTTGCCTGAAACGAGATCAGACAAGTAATCTTAGTCTGTGCTGCTCACACACATACTTGATTTCCTCTTTCGAACTGCCCCCAAAATCTGCACACTAGAGCCAACCAGTACAGACTGGAGATCGGGGCTAAAATTAGGGTAAAAACTATGTGGTGTAACCCTGCCTTAAAGAAGCAGACTTCACCCAAGACACTGAACATGTCTCGCCTGATTAACTGCTTTTGGGCTAACAGGAAAATTTGGTTGATTTTTCGTTGAACTGTCACTTTTAGTGCTTGGGTTTTGTGCTTTTGTCATGCTGTGGTAGCTGTACTCGGTGGGCAGGCTGCCCCGGCTGGGCAACTGAACCCAGGTGGCCTCTCGGTTAGCCTGAGGCAGCAGAGCAGACAGGGAGAGAAAGGAGGGAGACAAAGGTGCTGCATGCAGCCCTCCTGATAGATTCAAGATAAATGGAGTGTATCAATCTGTTCACCCTGCTTCTGTCCCCTTCTCTTGCACTCTCACTCCTTCCTTTTCTCTTTTTCCCTCTGCTGTATGTCCTTCTCACACACATTCTCTCTCTCTCGGCCCAGATGCCTAATCTGAGAGAGAAGTCTATTCTGCTGGTGAAAATGATGACCTACATTGAGAAGCGCTTTCCCGACGACCTTGAATTGAACGCCCAGTTCCTGGACCTCGTTAATTACGTCTACAGGTAATTATGCCGATTAATCACAGGGTCCAGCGGCCACGCTTGGCCCTCCATCAATTGCCATGGCGACAAAGCCGTGGGTGGTTTGCGGGTGGCAGGCCTGGTTCGCATGGCTGAAGGGCGGAGGCAGGCGTGGTGTTTAAAAGGCAGGTGGCATGTAGGGGTCTACCACGCATCCTTTAGTCAACAGCTATTCAGCCCTCACAGACAAGTCCTGGACCAGTCTTAGTGTCTGTGTATACTAGTGTAGATTTGGAGAACACCCCCTAGAGATCCTTTTAAATGAGAGCCATTACTTGAGTAGTACATGTCAACTATGATTCTTCCTCTTCAGGGACGAAAGCCTCTCAGGAAGTGACATCACGTCAAAGCTGGAGCCGGCTTTCCTATCGGGACTGCGCTGCGCTCAGCCGCTGATCAGGGCGAAGTTCTTTGAGGTGTTTGACGCATCTATGAAGCGGCGGGTCTACGAGCGGCTCCTGTACATCTGCTGCTCACAGAACTGGGAGGCCATGGGCAGCCACTTTTGGATCAAACAGTGTATTGAGGTACAAATGTTGACAAAACTACAGACAGGTTCATTTGAATGGACCAGGCACATCTACAGTGACAAAACCAAACCAAATCCCTTAAATTATCTTTTATATAGGTTTTTTTTCCTTCTGTTTAAATGGTGAGTGGAGTTACCTTTGCAGAATAGGTTTTACAGATTCTGCATGTTGCTACTGTCGGAACTGTTGCCACAGTTAGGAAGTGCTTGTCCTTTACATTATTAAGTATGTGGACAGAAGTGCTGGTACTGAATTTAAAAGTTAATTATAGTTTTTGAAAGGCCATTGAAGGAAAGATCTAATGGATGAAACAGGGGTTGACCACAAAAACAAAAACAAAAAAAGTTTTGGGCCAAAAATACTAGTTTAAGGTAATAAAGGCTTTGAGTGGCATCACAAAAATTATAGCCTAAATCTTTATCAGCCAAGAGCTTCAGTTAGAACTGTAAGTTAATTTATGAAAATTATTATTAGGATTAGAAATCGTAAATTAGTGCCAGGCGTTCACGTCATCACCTCAGAGTGCACCAAACTGCACTGATTGAATTCTGCTATTAATGCTAAAACAGTAGAGAAATGAAGTACGTGAGCACTGTAAATATAAGGATCCTTATCTGAGCATAGCTTACTAGACTTTATGCATTATACCTTGATTGATGATAAACCAGTCCAGTGCCTTGTGAAGGCCACACTTAGTCAGGGATAGATGGAGCACTCTACTGCATTGCCTGATGAACAAGCCTGTCGTTATCCCATAGATGTAATGCAAGTTTGTGTGGCTTGTAGATGTGGGCCGCATGTGTGGTGAACATGTTACAAGCTGTAGAAATTAAATATTAACTCACGCAATTAAGCTGTCAGCTCAGTTTAAACAGTCATGATATTTCTCTAATCAACCTATTTTTCTTTGTTGTTGATTGCTGTATTCTCATTATCACGTCTACAAGTCTCCCAGTTCAGGCTTAATGGTTAGATTAGTTAACAAAATTCTAATTGATATGTTCAAGTTTAATCTTGAGTGGCTCACTAGAATGTCATGCTGCAGGACGTGGCTTTTGGTGAGGGTTAGGTGAAGTGTGAGGCTCACGTTTAAAGCTTGTAGCTTCCAAAAAAAAAAACAAAATAGCAACAACAAAAAGATTTCCGTCTCTGTCACAACCAGTGCTGCTGCTTGCTGGTGAATTATTAATGGCACCCTAGAAGTAGTGGGGTCACGTGCTGTTTCATCCTAGCTTGCTGAACTGAAGTAGAGCTGCACTCTGGCATTCGTGCCCTCGAGGCCTGTCTCAGCTTAGAAATATGCGACAGCATGTCAGGAGTAGGCCTTTTTTTTGTACTGTTGCCAATAACCATAGAGATAACCTGAATAGAGATTGATATGCCTCATGCTTACACTGTTGCACTGGTATTGCCTGCTGCAGACAGAATATGGGATCAGACAGATGTGTAAGTGTTCATTTAGGCTGAGCTGGTACTCCGCTGACCCAAGTATTCTGTGTCCTCCTCAGCTGCTGCTGGCTGTGTGTGAGAAGGGCACCATTATTGGCACAAGCTGCCAGGGCTCCATGCTGCCCTCCATCACCAACGTCATCAACCTGGCCGACAGCCACGACCGTGCTGCCTTCGCCATGGCCACCCACATCAAGCAGGAGCCTCGTGAGAGGGAGAACAGTGAGACCAAGGAGGAGGTCAGTCCTTCCTGAACTCTTTAATTTGATCACTGCCTGTCATTTTAGTAAAGGGGGCTTAACTCTCCCAAAGTTATGACTGATGTAGAGGTATGAAATTGTTAATTGAGTAAATTGTAGCTGATTAATAACAATATTTAATTATTTAATATTTAAATATTATTATTGTTAATTAATTGATATAGTAAGTAAATAAAGTATGCACTCATTTTTTTATCTAGTTATGTTAACACTCTTATTTATAAATGACGTAATTTCCAAATGATGTGTTTAGTTACCCAACAATGTCCCAAAAACTGGGAAATAATGCTATTTTGAACACATATGAACAAAAAATGTATATATAAGTTCCATGTCATTAAGAAACACCTCAGAAATAATAATTTATCAGTGCAAATTCTGATTTAGTCACATGCACACTCAGAATAAACACAGTGAATCCAACAGGAATGAAATTTGCATTCTTAAAAAAACTCTATACCCAACCCATCAAGTTGACTGGGATAATGTATTCATATTTCTGTGAATTGCACTAAAATAATCAAATTAAATTGAATCGTAAAGGAAGGTCACTTGTGAGGCTGCCTTGGATAATATACTAAAGAAATAGACTTGTTGAGAGTTCAGAGATTTACACATTCCAGATTGTAGCTTATTTGGTTCACCACTACAGCAATGCTAGTTATCATTCAATGTCAAATTCTTCTTGGAAAGCTCTTTTAAAAATCAGATGATTGATAAAGCTAATAGTGTAAAAAATACTATTAACATATTTTGACAGCTGCCTTTCTCTCCCTTCTTTTTTTAATGTGGGTAGGATGTGGAGATAGATATTGAGCTTGCCCCCGGAGATCAGACCAGCCTGCCCAAAACCAAGGAACAGGCAGAGCGAGACGCGGGCAACCAGCTGCACATGCTTACCAACCGCCATGACAAGTTCCTGGACTCCCTCCGAGAGGTCAAGGTGAGTGGCCACCTCAACATATGCTACTTGAGGACGTGTGACTCTGACTAGAGCACAGGATAGCACACTTTTCTGTTTTTATGGAAAATAACAGGCAGTTATATATAATCGTCACACTCACAAGAGAAAATTGTCATAACATAAGTCATAACATCTTTTAATTATTATTATTTTTTGTTTCATGAAGACTGAAAACCTCACAAATCAGAACAGCAATACAACCTTATTTTAAATCCTAATGTTATATAACATACATAATTAATTTGTTTTGGAGTGGCACGTCCAGACGTTTTAAGGTTACTAATAGTGATTTGTAGTACCGTGCATAGTACTAGAATCTCAGAAAGTAGTTTATCAGTCATTTATCTTGCAATAAGCTTTTCATTAAAAACACATTGGAATAAATACAAATACACAAATAATAAATATATTATAATTAAAAAATATAGTGCGCTTCCTCAAGAATAAAAATAATCAAAGTCCAAAAAAAAAAAAAAAAAAAAAATCTCCAAAATGGCAACACCACATGAGAGGGCAACAACATACTTTACTATTTTTTTTTCAGGTTATTCTGCAGCATTTCTATTGGTCCAGTATGAAAAATTGACACATTGTAAACGATAGCTGTCGTGTTCAAATGATGTAGAAAAACAAAAATCGAAAAAAATGGAGATACATGAAGATATAAGTCCATAATTAAATTAAAACAGGTGTACTGTTAATTAACTTAAACACATGCATTTGCTGGAGTGCTCTGAAAAGTCAAGAACCAAACCCACTGTAATTTTCTGTTTTGAATACAGCCTGAGAACTTACTGTCAGGACCAATAACAGGACCATCAATAATATTCTGTTCAAAAGTTATCTGAACTGGCCCATCATCAACCAGAGTGCTGAATAAAACTTGGCTGCATTGTGGCAGTTAAGTTTAGGAAGCAAACTTTAGGAACCAGATGTGCAAACCAACAATTCAAACTTTACAGTATTCTTCAAACAACCATATTAGAGCAGCGCTATTTTCTCTTCACAGTCGTCAGATTGTTCTGCTTGTGAGGGAACAAAGCACAATACACAATACAAAACATTCATCTGCACGTTGTGTACATTTCCACCAGAGAGAGTCTCCAGGTTCATACTTGGAGCAGATATGAAAACTTCACCTAAAACAAATAATTATTATACTGTTCTTGTGTTTATTTATATTTATTGTAATGGTATGTAGTGCTTGTACTGGCAAACACTTCCATATTGGCAAGAAAAGTGTCTTTTAGCCTGTTTTCTGGGATGCCTGCGATGTTTGCGCAGTGCTCTCTCTCTCTCTCTCTCTCTCTCTCTATATATATATATATATATATATATATATATATATATATATATATATATATATATATATATATATATATATATATATATATATATGCACAGAAATAAGACTCTTAGGGAAAAGAAATGGGCAGCAGTGCCATTGGAGTCATTTACATCATGTTGGGGGTGAGTCATTCCTGTATGCGGTCATATAGATTTTGAAGGTGTTTGGATGTAATGAGTGCCATTTGTTCAGACTGGAGTGCTTTCTGTCTCGTGTGCTTACCCGACCCCCCCGTTAGTGTCTCATTTAATGAGTGTTTGATCAAAGCGGCAGCAGACCCTCTCTCCACCTCACCCGGAGGTCGCGCTGCCATCGATTCCTGTTTAATCCAGACCATGGCTCTGTTTTACATGCCCTCTCTTAAGCAGTCTTTAGATAAATGATGAAGTAGAGGAGTTCAGAGGCCTGACCTGGCAGGAATGCCCACAGGAGCGGCTGTCAGCAACGTGGTACACCTTTAGCTCTCGCTTATGCTAGCACTCAGAGCCCCATAATAGCCCTTCAGATTTAGATCAGAGCATCCGCACTTTTGTTCCTCACTTTGCAGTGGATGACTCTGTGAATAGAAAGCTGCGGTTTTTGCTTGTGCTGTTGAGACAGGTGACTTTTAGTCAGAGTTTTTAGTCGAGCTGCACCATATATCGCTCCTTAATCCCCATCACAATGTTAACGTGTAATACTGATATTGCAGAAGTGTGAAACAAGCAAATGAGACTTTAGCAATACTTTGTGTGCTGGGAGCGTCCTGACCAGTTACAGATGTTTGGATAAATTAAGGCAGTCATGGGGCCCAACAACTTTATTACAAACAGATTTTTGTCTATATAATGCTGTTCAGAAATTAGACAATTGGGAATCATAGTATTATTTTTTATTATTATTTCCAGTGAAAACATCTAAAGTTTAAAGTAAAAGTTAAGTTAAAAAAAAAATCAGCTAATAAGTTCTAAGTAGATTAGACAAATGATAGCAGGGATAGTAGAAATTTCCAAAACTGGAGTTCATAATTATTTGAAACAAATAGAGAAAATGGGTCTCCTAGCAACCATGCAAAATGACAAGAACTGAAAGATAGACTGTATTTAAAGTTTCCATCTTTGGGGGAGGAGAAAAGCAAGCTCCACTCCTGAGATTCCATTTCCATCCAAAGAATTCCACTGTCTGACATTCCATTGTGAGAAGGTGGTGTAGCCTAGATGGAGAAATGGCAAAATACAAAAAAAAAAGATTGAACAAAGAATCAGCTGCTTTTCTTGGAACAATGGACTGCGCCCTCAGGGTTTAGATCTCTGCTTAATTTGTGTTTGGGATTTCTTGGGTTGTGAGAGGCTGAAAACACAACCAACTTCTGAAAGTGAACCTTAAACTTATTAAAGGTGTCCCTGGCATGTGTCTTTAATAAAGTCTCCTGAGAAGCATGCTGTTATAAAAGCGAAATGTGGCCACTTTAAAGACTGTTATGTTCGGTTGCTGTGTCTTCAGACTTGTGCGCAGTACTGTATATTTGGTTGTGGTTCTCAGTAGGGAGTGACTAAAGACTTTGTTTTTGTTCAAGTTATCCCATTACCCAAATGTAATATTGTTGTTCCATGGGAGCTAATGTGAATGCAAATAATGAAGATGAATGTAACGTAATCTGTGTGTTTCTCAGACGGGAGCTCTGCTGAATGCTTTGGTGCAGCTGTGTCACATTTCCACTCCGCTGGCCGAGAAGACGTGGGTGCAGCTCTTCCCTCGCCTCTGGAAGATCCTTTCTGATCGTCAACAGCATGTGAGTCCAGTCACCACCCACTGTTTCTGTTTCTGTATCTGTAGCTGTATCTGAGCTCCACAGCTGCAGCCTTGCCCTGAATGCCTTGAAGTATTCAGTCTTGGATGCTGACATGCACTGCATGCTTAGATGGGATGATTTTATTGGCTAGCATTAAGTGTACACACCTCCAGTTTTTGTCAGTATGTGGGAAGCAAACTGTTTACCCAGCTACATGTTAGCTAGTCACCAGTAGTAAGTGGTGCCTGTTCTATGTGCCGTGACAGCAGTGATCCTTATTAGCATTCGATAGGGTCTATATTGAACAGCGCTTCTGAAGTCCAGAGTGGAAACCGTTCCATCCGCTTGCTGCAGTAATTCATTATCACCAGCTGATGTTCATTTGCCAGCGTTTATCCCATATAATAAAACAGGCCCTAACTACTTTGTACATGAGCTTTATTCTGATTAGCTGAGCTGTTTTGTTCTTTGTTCAAGAAAAGATCCTTATAAATGCACTGTGAATGGGAAGGGTTGCTGTCGGCTGTATAGGCACCTGTTACATTAAATGCAATGATAAATGTGTTTTAGTGACCTCACAAAAAACAGCATCATTAAAACTAGTTGTTGCTGTCTGAACAAAACCTTTCTTTTTGGGTTATTTTTAAATACATTGTGTCAAAATGTTATCATGACTGAAACAACAGATTTTTTTTTTCCTCCCAATTCTCTTATATGTTTCTTTTTTTGAAGGTTTAAGGTTTGTTTTGTAACAAATTGCAGCTTGGTTAAAAGTTTTTGGACCTTATCAAGTAAAAAGTGAACAAATGTAACACGTACAATAAGTAAACTGGAAAATGTAAATTTTCTGAAATGTGCATTCTATAAAAGTTGAGAGTGTTTCATTTGAAGCAGTAATTTAAGTATCTTTTTTTATGTATGTCTTTTTTATGTAAGTGTTTTTTATAACACCGTTTGCTTGCTATTACAACTCCTTGAGTACAAAGAAACGGTGGTCTGCGGTTGGTCATTTTGCATTCCAGTCAAATGGTTCCTTCCTGTCATATTAAGCGGTCTCTGGTCCCATTGTGTGGTAAAACCCGCAAGGCTCTTTGCCCTTAGTCAGAGTTCTTAAGAGGCTGTCTTGCCCATCTTGCTGCTAAAACTAACCACCACCAAAACACTTAAATTTGACCGGAGGATCTGTTGAAGCGCTTTCGTGACCATAATGCACATCCCATCTTTACCTGAGCTGAGCTCAGTGTCCTTAATGGTGTCAGAGGTCGCATGTTGGCCCTCACACCGCGCTGATCAGCAGGCTCCAGGGAGGCAGGCGCTTTGACTCCTTGCCCTTTTTCAGAGAGCTCTCACTTGCGGGCCATGGTAATGAGGAAGAAATTCATGCGTTTATGCAAATATCAAGGAGTTTAATGGGCCAGATGTCTTAAGCATTACGATTCTAATTAAATAGGTTTGATTTGCGATGGTGAAAGCTATGAATTTTAAACCACATCTCCAAAATAGAAATGTAGAGTAGTTAATGGCTTTGTTTTGGGTAAAGGGTAAGGAGGAATATACTGGAATTAGGGCACATGTTACAAGATCTGAATATTATGCATTGATATGATTTTAAACCAGTTACACTCCACTTATAATTTTTTTTGCCTTTTAAATATTCATTGGAACATATTTGTAGCTGTGTGTATGTATATATATATATATATATATATATATATATATATATATATATATATATATATATATATATATATATATATATATATATATATATATATATATATATACTGCCAAAAGACTTATGCTTAAAGCCTTTTCATGTCCTCCCTCCCCTCCCTGATTAACCTCCTCCTTTTTGACCTTTTTTAAACTGCACTCTATGAATACTGAAACTGACCGCATGACCGTGTCCTCGTTGCAGGCTCTGTCGGGGGAGATGGGTCCGTTCCTGTGCAGCGGCAGCCACCAGGCTCAAAGGGACTGTCAGCCTAGCGCGCTCAACTGCTTTGTGGAGGCCATGTCGCAGTGTGTGCCTCCCATTCCCATCAGGCCCTGCGTCCTCAAGTACCTGGGCAAGACGCACAACCTGTGGCTGCGTTCCACGCTGATGCTGGAGCAGCAGGCCTTCGAAAAGGGCCTCAGTTTGCACATCAAACCCAAGCAGAGCACCGAGTTCTATGAGCAGGAGAGCATCACACCTCCACAGCAGGTACCCTAACGACGAAGTCCTTGTTCTGGATTTGTTTAATGTGTTTGTTGCAAGTAGGAATAATTTGACTTTATAGGTTTGGCACCTTATCGTACTCTGATTTGTACCTGTTGGTTCCTGGGATCTGTGCTCAGTTTGAGTAAAGGTTTCTTTAGGTGTTCCTGCCAAGTAGTGGTCTTGTAGGTGCAAATATGCATTTTTGCCCACTACATCGGCTCTAACTGTGGGTGCATGTATCTTGCTGCATCCCTCAGGAAATCCTGGATTCTTTGGCGGAGCTGTACTCGCTGCTGCAGGAGGAGGACATGTGGGCTGGTTTGTGGCAGAAACGCTGCAAGTTTCCCGAGACTAGTACAGCCATCGCCTTTGAGCAGCACGGCTTCTTTGAGCAGGTGAAAAAGTTGCTAGAATAAATTTCAATTCACATTTTCTTAAATTTTCTGACTTTGCTTAGATAAATTATTATCCAGCAAGCTTACGCCATAGACACTAAAATATCTATCATAGAACAGAAACTTATTGATTTTTTTTGTCAAATTGTCATAAACACACACACACACACATACATATGAACTGTTCTGTATTAATACATCAAGATATTATAAATGTGTAGAGCTGGACGATATGGCCTTTAAAAAAATTGTATTTATTTTTTTTCACAAAAAAACGGATTTTAGATTTTAATCAATTTTGTTGCTGTTTGAAGGCAGACGCTTGGAAGAGTCCAGGCGTCATTAACAAAATGTATCGTTAAACTCATTTAGGGCTGGACCACATGTCAGTAGTCGTGGCATGATACAACACGTCCTCCTCCAGCTCTCTGGTGATTCTTTGGCGTGTGTTGTTATACAGTTGTGGCAACTTCAGAAAAATATTTGCGGCTTGGTAGAACGTACTTCTGGTCTAAAGCTTTTAACGTGTTAATGAACCCTTACTTTCCACCGTATATATGCACCATGTAGAGATGGAACGATCAGCTTTTTTGAGGCCGATTCCGATCGCCGTTCACCTTTCAGCACGAACATCCGCTAGCCGATATCGATCGAGGTCGGGGCTATATGCCACAGCAGTTATAAGCGCAAGCAAGTCATGAAACATGGTCGAAACTGGTTTCTTGCCATTTTTTTTATGAGCTCATGTGAAGAAGCATAATATTTTAACAAAATTAGCAGTAAATAAACAAAATAAGTCAAACAAATATCCCCAGGACCCTCAATTTAAAGTGAAACAAGCTAATTAAATGAATGCAGTAAAAACTGCAGTCATTAAAAACAGACTCTGTTATTTTAGATGACAATCTGCAATCATTAAATGTAGATCTTGAATTGTTGCTGCTGTTCTGTTCATACCGGTGGTCTGCGCAGTGTTCTGGGTTGTTTTTGTGCTAGCTGCGCGTGCTAGCTCTGCTGTTTTCTGGTACTTGCTGTATTCAGCGGTGTGCAGTGTTGTATCAGATTAATAGTGTTTACAGTCTTTGTCTTGGTTCCTAAACGAGTCACGCTGATTTTACACATTTTAAAAACGTCCTGGATGAGTCTGAGTCACATACGGTAAACAACTGCCAGACGAACGTCATGTTTGCTGTCAGCGCTGTAAAATGTTCCTGCGACGCCGCTGCTTTAGTCTGTCTGTCGAAAATGAAACAGTATGTATTTTCACCTAGAGGTTCAGATAGGAGTTGCAGGGAGCTGGCCAGATGGGGTTTTAAGGGAGGCTCCTCTTCCTGGATGAAACGCTAGCTGGAAATACAGAAATTGGGCTCATTTGTTTAACGCCATCGATCGGTTCTCAGGATGGGCTGAGTTGGAGAAATATCGTCCGATCGCCGATCTCATATTTTGATTATAAATCAGCCAATACCCATACATAGCCGATCGTTCCTTCCATCTCTAGCACCATGTGTTTTGCCATAAACATCGCTATAGCATCTGTGATTGCCTTCCAACGTTCCCCATTCTTATCATATATCGTACTGTTCAGAAATGTGTCAGGGACGGTTCCTTGCTGTATTTTGGGTGGTGTGCTAGAGGAGCGGCTGTTTTCGTTCCACTGGGAGCAGCACTTCTCCCACTCTGCTGCATGCTGTTGTTTAAGGTTTGGGATAAATTTGTCATGCTGCTTCCTTTGGAAGAAACACAGCTTACAATGAGGACTTTTTGTCTGTGTCCAAAATGTGAAAACACATTGTCCCGAACTGAAAATCTGAATTAATCGTTAAAATCAATTTATCGCCCAGCATAAAAGCTATAAAAGCGTAAGCACTGTGTAATATAGGTTTACTAGAGGTGATGTTTACATTGACTCCAGGTTTTCATTGTATGCTTACATGTATCATTTTCCTCCTTACATGCAGCCTTGTTCTGCATTCTTATGCCATAGATTTGTGTGCCTCTAATAAAATGCTCTACCACAATGAGTTGCAAATTTGTAAGGTGCTGCTCTACAGGGAGCACACTGCTGTACATTTGTAATGTACAGTTACTGTCTGTTTGCTGAATGTAACATATTGAGTATAATATACAGAAATGTCAAATGTGCCAGTATGTGTTCAGTAAATAAATAGAAATTGTGCAATAAAAAACAGAATGCCCAGTATACCAGGTGTACCCACCCTTTCGTGTAGTATCTTTAAAAATGAAAACTGCGTATATCTCATTTGAAATGGCAGCTTCAGTGCGTACACATAATAACATAGTTTTATATGTCCAGTTATTATAATGACACCCATTGCTACATTAAACACTTACTGGAGATTTCTCTTTATTAGGCACAAGACGGTTATGAGAAGGCCATGGAGAAAGCCCGCAAGGAGCACGAAAGGACCAACACTTCACCTGCCATTTTCCCGGAGTACCAGCTGTGGGAGGACCACTGGATTCGGTAGGTTCTGTTTTATCATTTGCTCCTGGCACTCACGTCAGCAACTCCGGGGCCATCCTTCATGCAACATCCTGCCTCAGTCGGCCTCCTCTGCTGCAGAGCACTCCCTCAAAACTTGGCCCAAGATGACAGACTCCTCTCTTAAAGCCGCACAGAAACCCTGTAACCCATCCAAAAGTCGCTTCCTGGAATTTCAGCTTGTGAAGTGCTGCTTCGCCCTGGGCCACGCATGTGTGGAAGTTTAACCAGCGGCCTTTTTTTCCCTTCCGTTTTCCTCCAGCTGCTCTAAGGAACTGAACCAGTGGGAGCCACTGACCGAATATGGCCAGTCCAAAGGTCATAGTAACCCGTACCTTGTGCTGGAATGTGCCTGGAGAGTGTCCAACTGGGCTGCCATGAAAGAGGCCCTAGTGCAGGTAATCCCTCCCCATCCCACCAGCAACTCGCTCTTAAACAAAAAACATCCTCTAAAAGGATAAAATGCATTTAGGAGTAATATATAAATAGTCTTTGTAGTTTTACTTAAGATTTTAATAGCTGTAAAAATATGCTTATTTTGTTTTTGTTTACTCATCACTCGATTAATTGTAGTTGGTGATAGGCCACTCTATGACTAATACAATTGATAGCAACAGGCCTAATTGAGTATTGGTCGTACAGTGTTGTTAGGCAGAGACAAGTAAACAGGAAGTCTTTTCAGGCTGTTGTTTACGACGTTTCAGAAACATAGTCTCCCCGTTGGCAGTTAATTTATGGACCTCACTTTTAAAACAAAGTCGGGGAAAAAAGGACGTGATAGCACTTGACACATTATAAACACCCTTGGCTCATGTTCAAGGAGACTTGGAACAAATCCATTGAGGTTTCTGTCCTAAGGTGACACCTAATTAAATTGTCCAGCACCACCGCCCCACTTCTCTTCCCCTCCTCCCTCCATTCGCTTTGCATCTAATATTTACGGATACGCACTTGAATAATTGCTCAAACATCTGCTGGGAAGTGATTTGTTTTCGCTGTGCCAGGGCACAGAGCGCCTCAGTAGCGCTTGCTCTCAGGAAGTTTGAATGTCCCCGCTTTCAATTAAAGCACGGCCGATAAGGCCAGCGCTGTCGCAGGGAGATTCATCAAAACGTACGCAGTGATAAGTGTGCTCTGACCGACGGCTGTAATTCACCAACACCTCGACAGAATACTAGCAACTTCGGTTCTGCTAGTTTTAAAGAATTTGGGGTTATTTCATATTAAGAAGTACGATTTTTTTTTCTCTGCAACATAGATTTGATTGGTATTAGGTGTGAAGTAACTTGCTATTGGACTTCAAATATGCTTGTCACTTGCCCAGATCATCTTATATTTAATTTTTTTTTATCAGAATGAAATTTAAAACCGCCCTGAAATAAATAAATTAATTTCAGTTTCAGGTGCAATTTTATTTATTTGTTTATTTATTTATTTATTTTTTTTTTTTTTAATTAAAACACCCTGAAGCATTCATGTACGTGTTTTGTCAGGTGGAGCTGAGCTGTCCTAAAGAGATGGCATGGAAGGTAAACATGCATCGTGGTTACCTGGCTATCTGTCACCCAGAGGAGCAGCAGTTGAACTTTATTGAGCGGCTGGTCGAGATGGCCAGCAGTCTGGCCATCAGAGAGTGGAGAAGACTACCTCACATTGTCTCCCATGTCCACACCCCACTGCTGCAGGTAACATATGCACACACATTTGTTTTTAGGATGTGACATCATACAAACAGCATGTCCTTTATGTATGTATATGTAATTTGAACATTGAAAGAGACAATTATGTACTGCCACTGACACAATAAGAGATCTCCAAAATAGTAGTTTCGTGGCTTTGGGTGTGATCTTGTTGAGAGACTTAGGGTGGAGGACTGAATTATGAACAGAGGCACTGGGTTCAGTAACACAGATTAAACAGTTTACTCTGAGTATGTTAACTCCTTAGAAAACAATGTTGGAGTATCTGCCAAAGGGATGTGTTAAAGTTTAGGTTACCAAACCTGGCCAGCTCTTCACAAGATGTTGTTTAGCAGTCTTTGTCACATACAAATCACAGAAGTAGCTCCAGGCGATTTCAGTTATACAGTCCGTTATACATACGTAGTTTATTAGCAGCTTGTTGGAATAGCTGTTAATGAAGTTCATGCCGTTGCTATGTGGTGAATGTATGTATTTATGTATGTTTAATGTTATTGCTGCTGGCTGGGAATAACATTTCAAATCAGAGAGATTGTCCTTCTTGTACATAGTGGTCAGTTCTTTCCACAGCAAGTTTACTCTGATGGTGTTGTCACAACTGTGAACAATATACAGCCTCTGGTACCCTGCCATCAACGTGTAATGCTTTCCCAGTGATGTCTGCTGAAAGTTAGAATATTGTAATGTTTACCACATGTAATGCTTTCTGCACCCATGTGAGAACTGTATGCTTGTTGGAGTTTTTAGGGAGCTTTTAGTCATGCTAAGTTTAACATGCTTGGGCCAATGACAGACTTGTTGTCTGTTGGACAGAGATGACCAGTGCACCCTACTTTTAGCTTCATGTCAACAAAGCATTGTTTTGGTTTGGACATTTCACTGTCTGTCCTTACCCAAACAAGTATATGTTCCCACCCGCATTTAGCTAAGAATTTCTCATGGTTGTCAAGGTCACACCTGACTGCCAAAGTCATGTATACAACAGGATGTTACAGCCTTATTCTTCAGGCAACATGTTATGCTGGATGTTGTAACGTTTCTCTAAAGACTTGATTGCATTCAGCGACAAGAGCAATAGTAAGGTCAGGTATTGATGTTGGGTGACTTCACATCATCCTAAAAGTATTAGGTGCAGCTCCATCACTGCATTACAGTTCTACTGCTCCACAACCCAAGATGTACCTCTCTAGCTGATGCATGGTTACATGTGCGGTAGTTCATCTTATTCTAATGTGAACTTTTATAAAAATGTATATAATTCATAAATCAGAGAGTGTTTAGATACATTTGGACATACAGTGCAGTATTATACTAAAAATACTGTATATTAATAATGTGCAAAATAGCAAATCTTTGTCTACCCTTATATTATTATGTCAGTGGATTTTCTTGTTAGACAAATTAACATAGCTTCTCAGAATGGTATTACTTCATGGGTTGTTCAGAATAATGATATCTGGACCAAGCATGCCCCCGCTGTTCTCTCTTGCTCACCGCAATGAAGTTTCTTTGTCATCATGTTTAATGCCTGAACTGTCATGCTATTGTGGGAGGTGGTGAAACTCACTTTGCCCTTGTCTCTTAAATAATTGGCTTTTCCTTAGTGTTTTTACACCTTAATTCAGTAAATGTCTATTCCTATGTGCAGTACTGACCGTCTCCTTCTGTTGCTGCGGCCTCTTAACCCGTTCTGAAATGACTGTGTTTGTGAACTGGGCCATTGTGGCTGTGAATAGGTGGCTGGCATTAATATTCAACATGAGCTCTCTACATACAGCTTCCTGAGTGGCACATGCATAATCAGACAGCACACACAATGGTGGAGGTGATGTGTGGCTGTAGATTACCGCTTCCATGCTTGCTGCTCTCCGAAGCCGAAGGAGACCGGCAGTTTTCTGGCCATTATTGTTCTGCTGTGCTGGAGCAGGCTGTAATGTCCAGGAGGCTTAATTATTGAAAGAAATATGTGTGCTTAGATGTTTTTAAACTCATTAATTCTGATGTGAGTGAGAATAGCTATGTAGTCTAATTTGTGAGTGATTTTATTCCTCTAAAAGCAAAGGCAGGTTTAACTAATACTGACCCACAGTTTTTATATTATGGCTTAACTGATATTTATGGACAATAAAACGGACTTACTAAACATCAAAAAGAACATGTCTGTTAATAATGCTTAATATCTGATGATGTGATATTGGTGTCAGCAGTTTATTGTTAAAGTAAACCTACTTATTGTTGTTTGTAAGAGCAGAGTGTTGTTATTGGGCTGTTGTGCCTTAAATGTCTGCATTTTATTTATTTTACTGCGTTTGTAACTCTCTACGAATAGGTGTTACGTTTTTCTAATCCAGGTGCCTCTCATCCTAATTTGTGTAAATGCTAAGACGTTGACAGACTAAATGGCATACTGCTCTGAATTATTGAGTTCAGGTGCTTCAAATCAAGCACCTAGCCATCCAATCTCCGTAGACAAACAAAAATGGCAGTGTAACAGGTCATTCTGAAGAGCTCAGTGTCTTTAAATGTGTCGCTATCATAGGATACCATCTTTGCCATAGGTCTGTTTCAGTCCAGCTACATGTTTTTTAGTCAACTGTAAGTACTAATAATGTGAAATGGAAGCATGTAGGAACAACAACAGTTCTGCCATGAAGTGATAGACCAGAGTGGGGCAACATAATGCATAAACATGGCCTATCCTCTTTCAGTACAGAGGTCAAAACTTTTTAAACGTTTTGCCTCACTTGCTTTGCTTTTTCAGTTAGTTTAGTCTCAAGTTTTTAGGAGTTTGTTTACTTGCTGAATGAATAGTTAGTTTTGTTTTTTCTTGTAAAAACATGTATGCATGTAAATGTACTCATTGTGAACACAAATTTTAAGGTTTATTTCTAAGGTTATTTAGACTTATTTGTTGTATTTATTCATATTTTTGAAGTTTACTTTATGAAGTTTATGAAAAATGAGAACTGCGATCTTTCATTGAAACATTAGTCAGTAAAGCACCATTTAGCTAAAACTAGAGTCTGTAACTTTATGGCTGTTATTTTTGGTTGTGTGTCTTCATATCAGTATCACAGAGCCAATTTTCTTATTGGTCGTGTCTTGATGGGTATTGCTGAATGTTTGGTAGGTCGTAGCCGGTAAAAAAAACTAACTTGTTACAAAATGTTATTGTACTGGTTCTGCTGGGCTGTACTGTAGGCGCAACTTGTTGGCCTGGATAGTTTTTTTTTTTTTTTTTGCTTTTGCTCCCCCTGTTGCTGCCAGAAGGTGGTTCAGTGCATGAGTAGAGCATTTTACTGTGGGAATTTCCAGATAACGGGGTCTGTTTCCTCCCTCTCCCTCTTAAGTGCTGCACAGGTACCAAAGAAAAAAAAAACACCTCCCACAACCTTCAATATAAGCTATTAAAAGTGACAGGAAAGGCGGCAGGGATGGTTTCACAAAAAGCGGGAGAGAGAGGGAGAGTACAGCAGTAAGTTTAAAATGGCAGTAATTACTTTTTCCCTCATCAGATAGCGTTTGATTAAATACCTGCAAGAAAATTACATTTACATGATGAATAGGCAGTCGAAATGAAGGGTATAACGTGGCATCAGCTGATATTAACTGATAATTGTGAAAAATATTGTATTTCCTAATTTATTTAGTTTCTGGAGCTGTGATGTGGTCTGCAGAACCTGAATTGAGACATTTTTATCGTTTCAAACAGGTAGCACCCTTGAACATGTTATCAGCTGTTCTCCTCCTGTATGTTTTGTGGGAATGGGTGTGTTTTGGGCAGCTGGGATTCTTTATCATGATCGTAGCAAACAGACCACCATTTGCATAGTAAACTGTCATGTTGTAAATCACAGGGGTCCTCTAGCAGTTCTGCTAGGCTCTTGCGTGGTGCTCCTGGTTACAGCATTTCATATTTTGACAGGTGGCCCGAGCTCCTATGTTGCAGTGTAGTGGCCATGGTGTGCCTCCTTCTGAATTGGCCCGCCACATATCCTGAATGCTATTCTGCATAAAGTTTGCTAATGTAACTCTCAGAACAAGATGATATCAGATTGGCAGGGGGACCACCATGGTCATAACTTTGGCAGTGCTGTATAATTTAATTGCCTATGTCGTGGCAAGCCAAACCTTTTTGAAATCTAGTAGTTTGAATTAATATGTAGATGATGTTACCATTCACTATTCACAGTCCATACAGTTGAACTACCAAGTTGCAGAAACAACCAGTTTTGAATTTGTCTGTGCAGATGTCCATCTATTCAGCCAAAAGATGTTTAGCATTGCCCATATATATTAAAATTCTCTGAGAGATTGAAGTACTTTTCAAATGAGGCCTCTTTGTCTTACATCAGTCTCAAAGGTATAGTGACAAAAACAGCCTGTCTAATTCTAAGTGATAAAGAGAGATTGGAAAATATGAATTATGGCCGTTTTTGATACATACACAAATATTTTAAGCACATTGTTTTTGCTGCTAAGGTGTGCTTGTTTATTGTATATGCAGTGCCTATACTATGTTATATACAATGTTTCTATAGTTCTGACTACAAATTCTTATTTTGCGCTTGTTGGCCCAAGTGGCCGTCTTTCTGCTCCTGAGAAATGAGCTAAAGCATTCTGCAGGTGCGCGTGCTGTTCATATTTCTGCATCAGTGTTTTGTCTGCAAGGATAATTTGACACAAAGGGAATAATTTATTGGGGGACTTTTCCAGCCGTTCTTCTGCTCTCTCTTGTCCCTCGGGGTAAATGGGTTAGAAGATACTTTGATCCATTCATTTTACCCAGCCACCTCAGACTTCATTTCGCTGTATTTTTCTTTTTTCTCTACCAATGAGGATCATAATCCTGTAATACGGCTGCAGTAATGGCTTGGAGATTCCTCTGTGTGCAGGAGTGTGTGATGTGCCTGGAAGGGTGTTTGGATAGGCAGAACAAAATGATTCATAGAATGTAACACCTTTAATGAACTTCTCCAGAACTAAGACCTTTCTGATTTGATTCTGTGATAGAGATAGCCAGGTTGATGCCAAGCTGAAGCTGCTAATAAAGCTGGATGAAATACTCCTCACTGTCATAGAGGAGCAGCACTGACCTTGTTTTATTTATGTTAAACGTATTTGTTCTTCATCGCTGATTCGTTGGTTTGTAATTCCACTCTCTACTCTCTCACTGTTGACACGGCCTTCTTCACTAATCTTGTTGGGAAGTATGTGATAAGTGAGGCAGAGAAGGGTGGGATGGTGGGGTATGATTGTAATGCTGGGGTGCCATTTGTATCATTAGGGTTTTGTTGATACCAGTTTTGATATCGATACTGCTCATTGATACTGATACTTGTCAATACTTAGGTTCATACTTCTCGCCTAATACTTATACATCTAATTTGGTGCTAAAACCAAATGATGTTTAAGTGCTCACATGTTTTAAATGATGTGAAAAGACTGTAGTGATCTTTCTACATCTTAAAAACAAAATGTCCCTGGTTGTCAAGGCCGCTCAAACTTTGGCTACCTAGCAGTTAGCGATGTAACCTTTGCTTGCCGCCAAATTTTATTTCTGTTCAGACTTAATGCTACTACTTCCACCCATTAAGCTGGTTTAGTTATAAACTTATTTAATTATTCCTTTAATGAAACGTTTTCATGTTAAAGGCTAGGCTACCTTTTAACAAGTAGCTAAAACTGGCTTCCAATTCACCAGCTTCTAGTTCTAGTTGGTGCTGCGGTCGTTGTTGTAATGCTTGAGGGGCCAGCGTATAACAGGTGCACAATTTAAGATGGAGTGGGAAAATTCAAACAAGAACCTAGTGGAGAGGAAGCTGACTTTAGTTTCATAGTTGTTATGCCAGTACCACTTTTGATGAGGTGATTTAAGTCATCAAAATATCTTAATATCTTAGGCTTTATGTAGGAAACTGTCTGTAACTGTGTTATGGTGGACATGGTAGCACAGTTCATCCGCTGGGATGCTGCTCTCAAAATGTAGGTACAGCAGGTGCACTACTAAAGCGAACACACTGCACTGCTTCAGTTTTATAGAATGTTGTAAGTTTTTTATGAGGTTAAACACTTTTGTAAGTGTTTTTTATTAAATTTACTAACATGGTTTGTACTGCCACTACAGAGCACGGAGTGACCTCCAGCATTTGAAATGGTTAAGGTAGTCAGAGGCTTTTGTCTCACACCACCCTCCCTGCTGGTCCAATCTAGCACCAACCATTTAAAAAATGTCTGCTATTTATATAGAATGAATTATGGTTGCATAAATGCTGAAACAGTTTGTACAGGTTTTTTCAATATCCATCAATAAATAACAGAAACAATAACATGTTTAATATAGCTTTATATTTTCCATTTACATATTAAAATGGGACTTTACAGAGCAAGTTTACATCAGTAAAATAGTTAATTTCATATATTAAGGCAATTCAAAGTGCTTCACGTTAATAAAAAACAAATGGTGCATTACAAATATAAGGCAATAAAAGATGTACATATTTGTACATACGCAGTAATTAAAAAGAAGTTTAAAGTCAGGAAAGAAATAAACAAATTCTCCTTGAAGCAACAAGATGTGTCCACTTCAGTGAGGTGTATCGTCTTGTTTTTGCTCATACAGGCTGCACAGCAGATCATTGAGCTGCAAGAGGCCGCTCAGATCAACGCAGGCCTTCAGCCAGCCAATCTAGGCCGCAACACCAGCCTGCATGACATGAAGACGGTTGTAAAGACGTGGCGCAACCGGCTGCCCATCGTTTCTGATGACCTTTCTCACTGGAGCAGCATCTTCATGTGGCGCCAGCACCACTACCAGGGTATGCTGGCATATGTGATCCAACTACTCAGCTAAATTTTGTTTTATTGCAAGATTGACATCTCATCACGTGTTACTCATAATAAACAGTGTTCACATATTGTTTTTACTTAGCAAAGTAATAAAGACACTTATAGGCTTACATGATATGAAGGGTAGTACCATTCAAGTATTATAAGGAAAATAAGTCATCATATAAAATTACACATATTGTGGATATAACAAGTGATTCTAAGCTTTTTGCACAGTTTGTGTACAGATGATTTTATATTTCTACTACAAAGTTGCTCCTAAGTCATTTCTGACTGTACAGCTTTAGAGTAGAAATGTTGACTAACTGATGCGTCTCTCTATCCAGCCATTGTGTCTGCTTATGAGAGCAACACACAGCATGACCCCAACACCAACAATGCCATGCTGGGTGTCCACGCGTCCGCCTCAGCTATCATCCAGTATGGAAAGATTGCCCGTAAGCAGGGTCTGGTCAACGTAGCCCTTGACATCCTTAGCCGCATCCACACCATTCCCACTGTACCCATTGTGGACTGCTTCCAGAAGATCCGGCAGCAGGTCAAATGCTACCTTCAGCTGGCTGGAGTCATGGGCAAGAACGAATGCATGCAGGTGAGTGGACCAGCAACAGCTGCAGAAGACACTATTTAAAGATGTAGATCTTTTGATCTTGAAGGGAAAATCAACCCTTAAAAAAAATCTATACTGATACTGTGTATTGGTGACAAGAAATTGTTAACAGTACAGTTTCTAATGTGCTTTGCATATATACTTACATATGTACATACGCCCATGTTAAAAAAAACCCTGCTTATAATCGTGATGCACTGATGAATTTTTCCGCTCCTCATGCTGGCATTTGGCCAAGCCTTGATTTTATTTCATAGCTTATCAGTTGTTTTGATCTCATTCCAAACCTTAATTACTGCACAGCCACCTTCCTTCTGTTATCAGCCTAAACAGTAGCAATTTTCATTTGACACGTTGTGGAGAGACAACCATTTCTGTTTACATCTCTCCTTTATTGGACCTGTTCTCTTTTCACACTTTGCCTTTAACAGGGCTCTTAATCCAAATAAGACCACTCTCTCATTACTCTGAGAAGGACTTCTGCGCTGCTGTCAGTTAGTCGCAGGGCAGACTAAGGAATAGCCCGAGCATCCTCTTAAGCCTGATTAATGGGGCTGCCCCAGCTGAGCGCAGGTCATTAAAGTACCATTGGATTTAATAAGAGCTGCTCTCAGTGCTGTCGCGTCCACTCCTCTCTCTCTCTTTCCCTTCATCGTTGCTCGGCCTCTCTTGTCTCTTGGCCACTGCCTCTTACCTGATTCACTCTGACACCTGAAGACACCTGCAGGTTTCTGGGACCAGGTTTGGGCTTGTCTAGTAATTATGTTTCACCGTTTTTGGGGTTTATTGACAAGATTTTGTACTGCTTTGCCAAGAATTATGCATACGCATTACAAAACCTGTAATGCGAAGTTAAAAAGACTTTTAACAGATTCAACAAGATAGAATTCTAGTAATCCACAAAATGTAATATGTTACATTTGCCACATTTCTAACAATTTGTTACAGATTTGCCGCATCAGTGTGTAACCTAAATTAAAGTAGTGCAGTGATACTAAGTAATGCTTTAGGTGTCTGTGATCCGATGCGAAAGAGGCTTTAATTTGTTCTTGCTACCTCTGGGTGGGTAGGGTTGCCTTCACTCTTCCCCCACTCAGCATTGGTTGGCTTACGTAGTGAAATTGGCAATTAACTTTTCAGTGAAAATGTGCTAGCAATCATTCAATTGCTCACATATAATCAGTAAAAACACATGCTAGTCTTCACCTTTCCAACTCGAGGCGCCCCCTATCATACAGTCCCACCAAGTCATGGATTGAATTGGCCAGGTCTAATTTGGAGAACAAATAGCCTTATAAAATGGTAAATAAATATATAAAGAAAGTAATTAATGTCAGCTGACGCTGTTGGTCGCATAATTAAAAAAAAATATATATGTGATATGTGTGGGTTTATACCAGCTAATCAGAATCTATTTGTCAAGTACTGAGACAATCAAGGAATTTATATTGGTGTGGTTGTAAATGTGAAATCAAATCCATTACATAAAGTAGTAGATAAACAATATATAGCATTTGCAACATTTAAGTACAGTTGGTTAAGTACTTAAGTACATACATAGTGTGTGTGCCAGACTGCAGTTGAGGAAATGTCAGTATTCAGACAGATTACCATGTCTTGGTGTACACTGTGAATATTTGACAGACAATCAGATCATCAGTTCATCACAAGTATTTAATCCAAATATTAGCTAAAATGTAATGATTGTGACAGGCATAATATTACAGAGTATATGCGCAGTGCAATATAAAGCAATATTGTATTTTGTTCATATCTTGCAGCCCTTGTACTTTTTTACTGTTCATTTGTCAGTATGGTATGTGTATATAACATTTGGCATGCAGTAGGTTACCACTGAGCTCATTTTCTAACTATTTTTCTCTGTCTGGTCAGGGGCTGGAGGTGATAGAGTCGACTAATCTAAAGTACTTCACCAAGGAGATGACCGCTGAGTTCTACGCTCTCAAGGGCATGTTCTTAGCCCAGATCAATAAGTAAGAGTTGATTCCCGACTTTGAAGTGCCGCCTTCTTTGTCTGTTCATCTCCTCTCTTTCTCTGTCACTTTATTGAACTAACTCTCTCTTTCTCCTTGCCTCTGCATCTTTCTTGTTCTCTGTCTCTCCCTCTTTGGCTTTGTCTTTAATTGACATAACTCAGGCCCTCCTCTCTCCATTTCTCCTCTCTTTTCATTAAGGCTGCTTTGGATTGACATTAAAGGATTGGGCCAATGGTCCACGAGGCAGCTTTGTCGTTAGAAGCTCGCTCTTTAAATAGAACGCTTCCCCAAGAAGAGGTGTTTCGGAGAATATAGATAAACAGCTGTGTGTTGCTATTTTCACTGCTAATGATCATTCCTAAAACATTAGACCAATAATGAGGTCAGAGCAATCGTTATGAGTGGATGATGAGTAATTAACCTTACATTCTGCATCCGTGCATACAGATAATGGGTCTAGGCTTTCATATGATGATTGACAGCGCTGGTCAAACTCATTTTGAGTGACATTTTCTGCGTCCGCTCACAGTTGCCGTGAATTTTCAGCAGTCTTTTTTGGACATCGCCTAAGGTTCTTTAAAATGAAATTAAAACAAAGTAATATTTATTACAAAATGGAATGGACTGCTCCTTATGGAGTTGCTTGAGACTGCATACATCATTCAAATTCTGCATTAAATAGGCCAAAATATTAAAAGTTCTAAACATTAAGGATAAAATAATTGTGTTGCTTGTCAGCCACAACCACGGAACTGTATTGCTTGCTAAAGGGATTGATTATTTAAATTAATATTGATAATAAGTTTTCTTATAAATATTTGTATACACTGTTAGGGACCTACATTTATTGGTGTTTTTGATGTTGTTATTAATCATGAATTTGAGCAAAGTAATCTAGCACTAACTGACAGAAGTATGTGAATCTCTGTGTTCAGAAACTGGTTTGACTCCATTGGGCAAAGAGCAACGGTTCCTGTAACTATTAATTGCACATTGACTTGAAGGGATGTTTTTCCCATTCCTCCATATAGAACTGCTTCAACTCTGTTATGCTGGTTGGCTTTCCTGCATGAACGCCACACCATAGGTTCAACCCCAACATTTCGATTAGACTAACTAGACTTTGGCTGAATCATAACAAGCATCACATCTCCCATTTAAGCAGCCATAAAGATCCATTCATGCATTAATCCGTCCACATGACTTTATTTCAGTGGTCTGTAGAAAACTTCCAACAGGCAGAAATGTATTCCTGGAGAGCAGTGACTTTTTTCCCTATTCTTATCATTCCATACACACAGTTCTTGTTTGATATTTACCTGATGGTGGTTTTTAAACCTTGGGGTTTTTTATTGCATGACCACTCTGGAGAGGACTAACAATGGTGTTAAGTTTCTTTCTTAAGTGCATTAGTTAAGTCCAAACTGGTCAGAAATAGTTTTGGAAGCCTAATAAGCATCGGCAAAGAATTTCTAAGATCCTCAGAGATGTCATTTGACGGAACATTAATAAATGCATATCATCGCTGTCTAAAGAAAACCATTAATCTCCAATTTTGTCAGTTTTTAATTTTCTACACTTCCTGAATGCAGCAGCTGATGTTTACATTGTTTACTATTTGCATGATGAATGGACCAGTAGCAGTGTTCCAAAATAGCTTGGGAAAAATTCTGGTTCAATTGACTTGCATTAAAGTAAAGACTTTCTTTGGACAGCGGCAGTAAGTCTTGTGAAGGTCAGACTCAGGTTGATGTCTTCTAAATAGGTTGGGTCAGTCACATTTACACCTAATTGTCACCCAGTTGATTAAACCTCCTGACTCTAATTTTCCCCTCTACTACTAAAGGTGTTAAAGAGGTTCACACCTTTCATTTAAATATATTTAATGTTTAATCACTTTGCTTTATAAATTAATAGAAAATTATTTCTTTTTTTTATCTTTCTTGTTTTATTGGCTTCTCTTTAATCTATCGTTACCACTTGAGGAAAAGGTCACATTTATGTAGAAATGAACAAAATGCTAAACTTTCAAGCAGCATTTTTTCTCCAGTCAGTGGCTATAAATCCTACATAACTGGAAACCTCTTGCTCTCATTCGTGCAACTCAAGGCTCTCGAGGGAACCGTAGCTCTTCACTTTGCTGTTGCCTTTGTTAGTTGCTTGATTTTGTGCATACGGCTTCTGAGTGAGCCAAAGGTATTGACTTAAAAGTAATTTCAAAACTGTTTTTGAACGAAAGGACCACAGTAATGAATTCAATCATAGTATCTGGGCTTCAGCGTGCATGGTGTGAAGGGCAAACTAGGATAATGCATCAACAGCGGTAAAAGTAGCCACAGCGTTAGGAACATTAACATGTTATCTTTTAACATTCTTTTTAAATTGATTGATTGTATTTATGTATTAATTTATTACATATGTTTAAAATAGTAAAACCGGAAGCCAGGTGTTGCAGGGATTTTTACCAGTCAGTATATCATATGATGTACTTGATAAGGCCTCAGACATATAGATTCTTCGTGTGCTGAAATTACTACCACCTTTTGCTCCATCTTCATCTTCCACAGCTCTTATTGTTCTCTCTTCACTTGTGGGGCTCTGTGGGTCCCGTGCCTCACTCGCCCTCATCAAGGGTGAAATGACGGCGACCCCGGAGGGCACTGCTGAATCAGGGCAGCTTATTAAATACACACTGCCGAATAATTAACTCAATAGTAATTTGTGGAATCTCTGGGATCAGCAGAACTTTCCCTGGCTTCAGCAGTGCTTAATGTAATCATTGCATGTTCACTCTCCACGAATATTAACTTGGGAATTTGATAAAGAAATAGCTAAGTCGACGGGAGGCTCTCGACACTTGACTTGTCGGGAAGAATATTTGCATTCTCTTTGCATGACCCAGAGGGTGTCTGCGTGCACATGTCCTCAACAGAGAGAATGCTTCAGTGGATCTGGTCTCCCCAGGTTCCTTCGCAATCAAACTCAATCCCGTTGCACACTATATACTCATTATGCATTACCATTATAAGCGGCTGTTCTGGGAGACGTTTCGCATGGGTTTCACAGTTGGAGACTCGTTTGTAGCATGCCTGTAATTACTAAGGCTTTAAGGACTCCTACTAAGTCTCTTCTCAACTGTTTTTAGTTTTGTCTAAAACACTTTATAAGCTCCTCTCTGGTCATAGTCTAAAAGCAGATTCATAACAGGCTTAAGTAAGGTTTGTCACTGGAGAAATGCTATCCGAGCTGCAGAATAGATGCTGATGAAAGAAAAAACTGGGCTCTGTCAGCTACAATCATTGAATTTCAGGCCATCTTTCAAGATTTTACCAAGTCCACAGCTTTCTAATGTAATGAGATTACTATATATTTTCTTGCCCACACAAAGCTGCTGTTTTTCCAGTATGTGTATTGGACTATTACCAAGTCTTCATGTTTTATTTGAGCCAATAAACTACTTGCATTGATTGTTTAGCAGTTCAATGGGGGAGTTGTGCTATGTCTGCAAGTTGTCAGTTATTGCATGTGCTCTCTGGAAGGTTTCCATGTTGATCATCATGAATCATTGAAGATTCATTGAACTGAACTTTTGATATTTTTCCCCTCCTTGTTGTGCAGGTCTGAGGAGGCAAATAAGGCTTTCTCAGCAGCTGTGCAGATGCATGATGTGCTGGTGAAGGCCTGGGCCATGTGGGGTGACTACCTCGAGAACATTTTTGTGAAGGACCGCCAGCTACACCTCGGCGTGTCAGCCATCACCTGCTATCTCCATGCCTGCCGCCATCAGAACGAAAGCAAGTCCCGCAAATATCTGGCTAAGGTAAGAGCTCATGACCTGCCAGAACCTTCTTCCTCAATCAGCTTGATATCCATATGTTGTCAGTAAGCCAAGACACATTTAGTGTTAAAAGTTAGCCTTGAAGCTAAAGCAGCCAACAAGTCATATATTCTTCCACTTGTGCCTAAATCACACTCTTGCTTCAGTCCATTTAGACGTGTTAAGAAACTTTAAATAGCAAATGTTTTTATGGTTTATGGCACGGTATCACATACTGTTGCGATAAAAGGCTATAAAAATGGGCAAATGTACTTTGCATACCTGAAAACATCAGTAACAACCACCTGGAGGCTGAACATTTTGTAGTGGGGGAGGGGGGGTTGTTTTTTTTTGTTTGTTTTTTTGTGAGTCTGCTTGAAATGAACTTAATGCCTTTTGAAACAAGTGGTGATGTACACCTGCTATTTGTTTGGGACGTAGCTGCTCTATCCTTGCAAAGAAACAAACTTTGCACAGTAAGCATAAGGAGACCAGAACGATGCTCTGCGATGTGCTTATGCAGGCCATGTCCACCCTCAGCTTTAATGTTGATCTTCTCTCACATGGTTAAATGCCTATTCTCACTTTAGACTCCCAGAACCTCACACTGAGAAAGAAGCCATGTTACAATTACTCCCACCCCCACAGGCCTCAGCTAGATCCCCCAGCACTACCAAGAGGTTAAGAGCTTAATTCCACCCCTGTCAGTCCAATCTAACCAGCTCTCTGCAGCCTAACCCCCCACTAACACCCAGATGCCCACCTCAGTCAATCAATAAAGCAGCACTATCAGCAGGTCTTGAGCAGGCAAGGGAGAGACCACACTCCTTCTCTTATGCAGTGTTTCTACACATCACTGGACCATCCTGGCCAATCTTAAAACCTAAAGTGACCAGCAGCTGCGACATCTACAAATCTTGTTCACCTATTTTTACATAACCTATTTGCAACATGAGTTATTTTTTGAACACTGAACACTGGTGTCGTCACACCAGTATTGCCAGCCACAGCCTTGATCTGCAAACTATGGTGTTGCACAGCTATACTAGACATTCGAATTAAGAAGGAAATGGTGAGAGTGGTTTTACATGCAAATAAAATGTTATTTACTTAATCTTCATTTGTAAGTCATGTACAAATACACAATAGGGAAAAAGGATTAACTATATTGGGCGTAAACACAGAGTGAAATGAATGTTAACAATTGTCAAATGACTCCACTTAGATCTGCAGCATCTTTCACAGTCAAATTTAACAAACTCTGTGTTTACCTGTTGGGTTGAAGCAAGTTCATTTAAGTAAATCAAAGCAGATGATGTTTATAGATGCCTCTTCTATTTCCTATGAAAGTAACAGAACTTCTGACCACTAATATAACACCTTTAGAGGGAAACTATGAACACAAGACAAATGATCAGTCAGTCTGATGATTGTATTTTAATAGTTACATACATTGAGCAAAAAAGACTGTGTTAATTGGTTAAGTATATGGTAGCCAGTCATCAAATCAGGTAATGATCACACTAGCGTCCATTTTAACAACTAAACTCGGCCAGATTTATAAACAGAAGGCCTGTCTGTTCATGTGTCAGGCTTTCTGCAGTTAACACTTCTGCAGTGGAGGTGGCAGTCCGAGAGATGGAGCAGAGATAATGGGTGTAATTATATTATTAGAGCTGATGTTCACTTGTGTATGAATATGGCTGTGTGCTCTCGGGTGAGTGCTGTTTGTCGGACCAGGACACTCTCTGAAAGAACTGCTCCATTTATCCGATTTTGTGCATGCACATGTTTGTTTTTACGCCCTTGTAGCCCCTTTATGATAAGAAAATTTGACCTTTTTGTCAAAGTGAGCATGTTTTGCTGATCCTAGCAGGAATGGTTTCTTCACTGTATTGTTTTGGTGTTTTTTCTCTCTCCCCTTTCAGTAGTGATGACCGCTTTATCTATGATCCAAAGTGAGCAGTGAACCTTCACACCTCTTCTTAGTGTTTAATATGTAATGTTGGCAAGCAGTGCTAAACCTAGGGAAATATTTAGAGACTTTCTCTAGAATAGAGAATTTTAAAACAGTTCATTCTGAATAACTGTTTACATCTTAACCAATTAATTGTCTAGAAATTTTGATTTGGAATTCCTTTAAATGTGACATTTGGCAGATTTATTACTCTGCTAATAAAATAGAAAAATCAGTTGAAGTACTCGCAGGCCTAGTAAAACCAGCTATGTGTGTAGGGGGTGTGCTTTTTTTCCTCCCCTTTTTTTTCCTTTTTTTTTTTTGGGTTGGTACATACACATGCTGGCACAGAGCGAGGACGTTAGATTATGTTGAGCGCACTTCTGGCCGCGCATGTACTACGCGAACCTGCTGGCACAGTTTAGAGGTGATAAATGAGAATAGATGCCCAGTGATTATCAGTAATTACCCTCAAGCTGTGTGGTCTGAGCAGCCCATCGTGGGGTTCAGCGGTTAATGTCTCCATCAGCCCCTCCAGGGACACAGCTTCACCTGCTATCAGCCCCCCTGCCGCCACTTCTAGAAGCTTCTAACAAGCAGTCAGAGATGTTATGACTCACAGTGGAGCGAGATGGTTGCGATATGATTTCACAAGCCATTAAATGTGCTTTGTGTGGCCAAAAGTTGCTTAAAGACACGTTAGCGTGGATCGCTAATTCAGATAAAGATCAGAGTAGTGTAGATGGCGCTGACTGTGATTCACTGAGCTGTGAGCACATGTAAGTGGACTTTCATTAGAGCAGCAACTGGTTCATTGCTTATATTGTCATGGAACCCCTGATGGTGTTATGGTGACTTAAAGATCCGTTATAGCAGGACTGCAGAATTCTTGATCAAACTGAAATCATGGTTTATGGCTTAGATTTCCCTGATCAGAAGTGTCACTCGGAAGTTGTGGGCTTTTATAATTCATGTACATAGAGTACTGTGAAAAAGGCCAAAATGACCCTGCATGTATTTAAGTGCAAGCTAATAATTTTTTTTGTCATGTGTAAAAAAATATATTTTTCAATTGTATTTACACATTTTAGTCATAACCCAGGGAACACTAAATACATTTAGTGTTAGCTTCCAGACTCTACCAGCTTTGGTAGATTTGCAAAATGTATTCTTTTAGTTTGGATTTCCTTTTCTCTGTAACATCTGCCCAAAGCCAATATGGTTCAAAGACACTTTATTAATAGAGAAAGACATTGTGATTTATGTCACAAAATAATAACTGACATTTTATATTCACCTTTTTTAATAATTACTTTATCCTATAGATAGGCTAACATAAATGTTTTATACAGATAGTAACCATAGAGTGTGGGATTCAAACTGTGAGAAACCACTTGACATTAAAGCATATAAGCATTAAGCCTAATTGTATAATTAATTGTATTTTAGGATTGTTTTAGAATTGTATCTTGCACCTTTTCACTGTCTCTTCACTCTTTTTATCCCCTTGTCCCAGGTGCTGTGGTTGTTGAGTTTTGATGATAAAAACACGCTGGCGGATGCAGTAGATAAATACTGCATTGGGGTGCCCCCCATCCAGTGGTTGGCGTGGATCCCCCAACTCCTGACCTGCCTGGTGGGCTCCGAAGGCAAGCCTCTGCTGAACCTCATCAGCCAGGTGCGTTCGTCCATTACCCAGCGCTTTACTCCAGCACTAATGTGTCTCCGAGTGCCGTTTTCACTTTGCTTGTTGGGCAGACAGAGGCAGGCGCTTGGCAAGGTGTCTTGCCATGTTAAATGAAACTGAATAGGTCTTTTGTAGCGGGATGTGTTATGTTGCGTTATCTCTGCACACGCACAGGTGATCAAACTCTGTTTCTTTATTGTAGTGTCTGTTCATGTAGACATGCACATCACAAACCTAATCAAGATTAATTTCCTTTTGTTCGCTCGAAAGGGGACAGCGCTGCCGCAAATTCAATTTATCAAATTCATCATTTTATTGCCTTCCACCCGCCTCTTTAATTATTTATGCAAAGCGTTATTATTGAGTTAATATCAAGCGCTCTGAACCTGCAGGAAGGAAGCCTCAAATTAAATGGAGGGACTAATTTGCCTTCCTTGATGGAGTATTATTTCTGAGCCATTTAAAAAGCAACTCCACTTCAAAGAGCACTTGGGCGCTCCAGGGGCCACTCGTTCCTTGGTGTGTGAAATGTGGGCTTTTAAGTGGGCATCCAGTACTTTTTTTTTTTTACTTCTGCCAATACCAGTTTCGATACCAATAACTTCTTCCAGGATTATTTTGGCCTTACAACATCGCTAAACAATATCTCAGACATCATTTCGTTTAATACCAGTCTATGAGGTGTTTTATAAGTATTATAAGTAAAATTCAGCTTTGCGTGTAACCTCATAAATACTGCCTGTTTGCACAGCATGCCAAGAGGGCAAGGTACCAAATCTGTCTGAAATTATTGTTCGCTCAGCTTTTGTAAAGACAGTGTTGGTGTCCTTCACTGTCTTACACATCCCGTAATACTCTGTGTTAGGGCTGTGTATTGGCAAGAACCTGGCGATACAGTACGTATCGTGATACAGCGGTCATGATATTCAATATATCGCAATATATTGAGATATTGCAAGCAAATATATATATTTTATTTATTTATTTATTTTTAACAAATCCTGCTATTAAAACACACCACTACTTGAACAGGTTTGCCAATGCTTACAATAACATTGTGCCCTTGTGCTGCTTGTTAATGTTGGAGTGGAGCTGAAAATGGATTACAACACTGCCATCTAGTGGTCGGATGTTTAGACACAATGTACAATGGTTTACTGTCTGCTAGGAATCTGTGTATCGATACTGTGTTTTTAAGAATCTATACAGTATCACAAAACATAATATTCGATATTTTCTTACATTCCTACTCTGTGTCAGTATTGGTGCAGTTAGAATAAAACAGCAGAACCACAAGCACTGAACGTAGCTTCCTTCTGAGGCACTGACTATAGACAGTACAGGCAGCAAGATGGAAAGGCAGCTGCTTTACCTTTTGCTAATTTGGCAATTTTTTACACATTGCTCTAAAACAGTATCTCATTCTTAAATGTATTCGAGGGTTTTGCGATTGTTGCGTTATTTCTACTTGATGCCAATACTCAGTGTGACTGTACACATTTTAATATATAATATTTTTATCATTTGTGATATGTTGATGTTTTTGGGTGGCTGTCAGTATAAACTGTACTTTTACATAAGGCTGTTCAGATTTTTTATAATTATGCTCCTATGTACTGATTTATTAGTTCTCATAAGGGCATCTGTTTTGTAAAAAACACTGTAGTAGCAGTAATCTGTGTAAATGTCTGTAAATTCGCAACACAAAATATTTACTTTTGAATCAAAGCTTGACCGGCGCTACCTAGAACCCACCTTAAGAGATCAGTCTATTTCATTGCCGTCCTCAGTCTCGATGTTTAGCATGCAGCTGGGCTCCTCTCTCCACTCATGAGCAGGTAAAGCAGCACAGTGACTCTCTTAATCTCCCAATTTCAGCTCAAACGCTCCTTTGCGTTGGACACGCTCGGCTGAGAGATTAAGGCCACTTAAACCGATAAGCACCAAATGAAATGGAAATGTTTGCGTGCCGCTGTCTCAATTAACAGAGTTGTCAAGGCGAGTTTGGCCATGGAGTGTTCTCTTCCTCTTGAAGGACATTTCGAGTTTGATCTTAAGCCCCCGTCACCACATGCCACCGATTGAAGGCTGAATAGAAAGACTCTCTATGCTGAAGTCAAATCTCCAGCGGATGGAGCACCTTTATCTCGGGCCGCTGAATTATTTAGCCCCCCCCGCTCCGGTTGGCGAGATGTTTTTAAAAACGCTCGCTGAAAAATTGATGAAGGTGATCCATGGGGGTACTTGCAGATGAAACAGAAGCAAAGAGAACCCAACACCTTTGCTCACACACACACACACATGCACACGCCCCAAAATATGACAAGCTGTATCTCCAATTATAGGGGTGATCTCTTCCCCCTTTTCCTCTTTCATTATTAATGTGCTACTTAACAAGCTCTTAAAGGCGGGCCTGCTGCGCTTCTCACATAAAAGCCAAAGCTCTGAGGTGTCCCTTTACTCCTAAAGGCTACCACGCACCCTGCTATCGGCTGCTGCGCAGATCGGGTGTCCACTCTAATAGCGTGCTGCTGGTTGGGTTGGGGAGACTTGAGAGGAGCAGAGGGGCTGCAGGAGAAATGCTTCGTCTCCTCCTACCTCCACTAGCATTTATACTATGCGGAACCAATTGAATGAGAGGGGGGTGCTGTGAAGCAGCACAAAGGCTGTGCTCTTGTCGGGTCACCTCTGTACTAAAGCCATTGATTAGTCATGATGATCAGTTATGGAGTATATAATTTAGTATACTAATCAACCATGCGCTGCTGAATGAAGGCACATCATTCAAGCTCCCATTTTTGCTTATCACAATTACTTCATAAACCTTTTTCTAATATAATAGTAATATTATTATATGTAGCTTTGTTTGGTGCAAAAACTTCCTTTTTACAAGTAGCTTTTGTTTATCCAATTACCACCAATGCTACTTTCCAGTAGTGCCTCTATGCAGTTTTCAGTCCTAAATTAGCACCAAGCTAACAGTGCTGTGCGACCACTTTTCCCAGACTTTTTGCTAGGGCTGACCTAAAACGACTCCCTACTCTCCAGTAGTGTAGTGCCCTAGGAATAAATAGGCACTCCAAATGTTGACCCTTGCAGTAATAATAGTGAATAGTGGCGTACTTAAGTGTAGAAGCCAAAATTTTATAACTTGGACTGCCATGCAAGGGATCCATTACGATTTTGCATTGGTCTAATGCTGCTTAAAGCACTGTTTTGAGTTAGCAATTTTACAGTTAATCTTATAGCGAGTGTTTTAGTTCAAAGTCTGTGGTCTTTTTAAATCTGAAGGTTTACATAAAGCAAATGCTGTGGAAGCGTTTGTAACTGGTTTATTACTATAGATTATTAGCTTTGTGTTGTTGTATTTTGCATCATCCTTACAGTACCGATAAAACTACCTTACCATATTTGCCATACTGCTGACTGCGGAGACTCAATAAGCATAATAAATTTAGTTGAGGAAAAAAAATACCCAAAACAAAAACAAAAAAAAAAAATCATCTGACTGTTCTCGTTACAGTCGCATGGCCACATATTTGTTCCAGTCCAAACATGTAATGCGAGTTTGGCTAAAGGGAGAGCTTTTGCCACCTGAGCCAGATTTTTCACCCGTGTGGGTTAAAGCTGGAAAAGAGTTCAGTGCGGAAGCAAGAGTGGAGAAAACGCTGATGTTCAGAGGTGTGAAGTAAAATTGGCTTATGACCTTGAGCTCTGATTACACCTCCAGATATTGTTCTTAGCTACTCTAGTGTAAACGTCTTTGCAGGGATTTTGATGAATAGGCCACGTCCACTTCTCAGGCTGTTCAAGGGCACAGCAGATGTTGGAGAGAGAGAGAGGGCCCGTCCAGACTTGACAAGCTTTTACCGAGTGTCATATTGAGCCATGGTTTTAATCTGCTCTTGATGTTTGTCCATCTCATAGCTTCTTTTCCCCACGGTTTCATTTTCAAAAAAGCCAGTGCTATCGCGCGGGGGTTTGAAAACATGTCAGCGGCAGCTCACTCGAGCACTAGCTCCACGGGGACTATCTGAAGTGTAATCTGTGGCTGTGTCTCTCAGGTGGGACGTGTCTACCCTCAAGCTGTGTACTTCCCCATTCGTACTCTCTACCTGACACTGAAGATTGAGCAGAGGGAGCGCTACAAGAGCGGTGAGTGGGCCGGATGGGACAGTTTCAGAGAGTCCTGTGCAACCTGGTTGATTTTTGTATTTTGTTTTGGGATAACATTAATATATGGTATACTAGTGGTGGATGTTATTTGTTTAAATACCTTTTAGTGTATCGAGTACTTGTATGTTTTTCATTATGTGAAGTCAAACTGCAGATAATGTTGCTGAAGTGCAGTCGCAACATCATACTAGAATTTTTCAAGCAAGGAGATGTTTCCACAATGGTGGTGTATAGGTCCGCTGATCCATACTGGTGCATTTTAGGTATTTTCATAATGTTGTGATGCAATAGCATTTTATATCATGATTATGTTTAATGCATCACACCCCTTGTGGTCTAAGAGAGCGTCTCATATGTAAAATTTCTCATTTTTTTCTTGGTGTCTCCCCAGATTCTGGTCAACAGCAGCCAAGTTCAGTGGGGGCTCAGAGTCACTCAGCCTCGGACCCTGGACCCATCCGTGCAACGGCACCGATGTGGCGCTGCAGCCGCATCATGCACATGCAGCGCGAGCTGCATCCCACCCTTCTCTCCTCTCTGGAGGGCATCGTGGACCAGATGGTGTGGTTCCGGGAGAACTGGCACGAGGAGGTGAGCTACACCACCCACGGAGGGATGGGCTTATTCCCAAAAGAGCTTTTGACAGCTTGTAAGGCCACTGTGATGGGTGCGTGTGCGCGTTATGCAAGACGTTGCGTATCTGCACCAGCCATTTCAGGAATAGAATAATGTGAAGATTAGCAAATCTGCATAGAGCCTGTTTTTCTGGTGCATCTGAAGTATTTTGGGTTTCACAAGGATTAGGACGGCTAATCGCACAAACACTACAATTTCAGCTCCGTGTGTCTGCTTTTAGAAAAAATAGTTACTGAATTATCTTTAGATTTCCACCAGAATGACTTCTAAAATGTGATTTTCTGTTCAGATAGGTCATAAAAAAGAAAGTCAGTCTTAATGAAAACATTGCGGTGTTGAACAAATGGTTTAAACCATCACTGACTGTTCATTTCATGACTTGGATGAGATTAGATCTTATTGTATAAGCCTTCCATGCAGAAATTCAATTTCCAAGGGTTCGCAAATTTAGTTTGATTACTTATTTATTTCCATTCTCAACTCTCTTGGTCAAAAAGCAAATATAGTTTCTGTCTTTTTAACATAAATTGTTAGGTCCTCATGTTAAATGCCCTTGTAGCTGTCTGTACCTGGCTATTTTCAGAGGGCTAGCTGGTCAGATGAAAGCTGACGTAGGCGCTCGAGCAGGGCTCAGTGAGGCTGAAAAGTGGTTTTGCAGTGCTGGGGGAGGCTTTTGCTCTGATGCTAATCGGGTTGTAGTGAGCGGAGAGGTGTGATTGATGGCTGTGGAGAGCTAGGGGGACGCAGCACTGGGAGATGGGCAGCCTCTGACAGCAACAGATGCACTGATATGTTGGAACTGGACAGGGACGGCCGGGACAGTGGACGTTTTGTCCTGTGGGACATTGCCCTGCACCTGGCAGAACTGGGAATGGAGAAAGAACCAACAAAATAGGATGTAGGTTGAGCCAGGCCAGGGAGGATAGAATGCAGGGATAATTAAAGCAATAATTTGGCTAAATATAGCACTGTATGGTCACAGTGCCTCAGAATGGGCTAATTGTACTGTTTATCTATGTGATGTGCTTTTGTTCTTTTCTTTTTTTAAATTGATAAATGAGTCATGCAGAGTCAGGCACCCTATAAGGAAGACTATTTGAGCTTACTTATTAATTTGCTGCAGTTTGAGACAGCTGTGTAATGTAGGCTTGCAGTTTGCACAGTGCTAATTGGTAGCTATGAGCTTTCATTACGCTTAAGACTCCAGGGCAAAATTAAAGAAGCGTTATTGTCTGTTATATTTGAAAAGGAAAATTGTGTACACTTGTGGTTTTGTTTTTTTTTTTTTGTTTTTTTTTTGTCAAAACTTTGTGTTACGGGCCTATATTATGAAAAACTAATTTCCTTAATCTCTCTCTCTTTTTTGAAGGATTTACTGTAGTATGTAACTATTGTCAAAGTTTCAAACACCTGCCAGGCACTGCCTGGCCCATATGGAAACTGAGCTGCCCAGGGGTCTTGTTTTGAATTCGTTTTGATCTGTTGTCACGGTGATGTCACGGAAACCAACTTCTTCATACACATCCACCTTTTCAGCCTACAGCACTTTAGTCCCAACCCAATAAGATTGGAGACATGAAGAATGTTTTACCCTGGACTGCTTTTTTAATGAAGTACAATACAGGGCAGCTAATCAGTGGTCATTTGCATATTTAACAGAAGGAGAGCTTGTAAAATGGTTATGTAAACACAGTTTTGGTAACATAAGCCTCCAAAAAAATAGGGACAAATAAAGTACAATGCAAGGAAAGTGTAGGATAATCAGATAATAGCATCATCATTCATTTTTGTCATATATATATATATATATATATATATATATATATATATATATATATATATATATATATATATATATATATATATATATATATATTTAATTAATTAGTTTGAATTCCTCAAACACTTAATTGAATCTTTGATTTTTGATCAAAGAATCTTTATCTCTCTTTCCACTGTTTCTTCAGGTTCTGCGGCAGCTGCAACAGGGCCTGGCCAAGTGTCACTCAGTGGCTTTTGAGAAAAGCGGAGCAGTGTCTGATGCTAAGATCACGCCGCACACTCTGAACTTTGTGAAGAAACTGGTGAGCACGTTTGGTGTGGGTTTAGAGAACGTTTCGAATGTCTCCACCATGTTCTCCAGCGCCGCTTCCGAATCTCTGGCCCGCCGTGCCCAGGCCACCGCTCAAGACCCTGTCTTCCAGAAGATGAAGGGCCAGTTCACCACAGGTCAGAACACATGCACACAAGTATGCACATGTACTTACTTTGTAACGGTTTTTGTACTTTTTATGCTGAACTGTTGTGACAACACAGTGCCCACCCACTTGTTGAGTTTCAGTTCTTCATTAATAGAGTACTGTACATTTTTGCTTAGTACTGTAATAGAAGGATATTACCCACTACTGCTGCTTTGCAAGAGTCCCACAGCCTTTTTTTGTGACACCTCCTAAACACAAACACCTACTGATTGTTGTCATTAAAATAAACACTGAGATTTCCCTACAGGATACACAGCCTGGAAATAGTCTTACATATCTATGTCTGTATGACTTTATAATCACACTATAGCAGGCAGGAAATGTAGACCATTTAGTTGCGCTGATGTCCCATATGTGGGAGAACACGAGGAGTGTTGTTTAAATCTTCCCGAAGTGTGATCCACATATAAGCTCCCACTCCCGCTCCCATGTTAACCACTCGCTTCTACATCAGGTCTGGCTCAGGAGATAATTGGGGCTTTGAACCATGTGATTAAATTTAATGGGTGAGGGAGGATGACTGGAGGATGGTACATTTGGATGTGTGTTGAGTTACTGTTGATTGCACCGGGCTGGGACAGATGAGTTAATTCAGCAAACTCATTAAATGTTTCACCCCAGTGTTGCCTGAAGATTTGCCTCTTTTTATTTTTTTGGTGGCTGTGGTGTCGTTACCATGCCATTTTTGTCTAATATAATGTTCCCAATTACCAGAGTAGTTAGAGATAATACAGGCTTGCATACCTGTTAGCTCAGTTCTAAGAGATATATGAAGGTGGAAGATGAAAATCCACGAGCCAGCCTGCCTCCCTCCTAACTTTTACACACTTTTTTTTTTTTTTTCATCGTCTGCCAGAATTTTAAAGAATGTTTGGGGTCTACTAGAATAGACTTACATGCTTTAATTTTGAAGACAGTATTTTTCTCACACTGTACATCTGTTTTCACCCTCTGTGTAAAATGCGCTGTTAGAGCTCCTGTGCTTGTCGAATGCACGCCCACTCTGTTCTGATTGGTCAACTACCAGAGCGGTTAAAAGCTTAATAAAGTGTCCAGTAAGTGTACATAGATGACGTATTGGGCTGTTACTGTGATAATGCTGGGTAGTTAAGCACCCTGAACTTTGTGAAGTTAGCTTTTATTTTATGAATTTGAAGCTTTGTTTGTGCCTGTATATCAGAACCCTAACCTAAAGTTGCTCTTTTGCTCTCACTCTCTCACTCTTCTCTCACTTACTCTCTCTCAGAACTAAGGCACTTGGCAGAGCCTTTTTTTTAAGTCAGTTTTGTACACATTACACAACACCTGGCGCTTGCACAACACATGGAGAGGAATGTGTCTAAACAGACTCTGTGTCTGCCTGCAGGCCTCCTCTGTGGCAGGCACAGAATTTGTCTTTCATTTGTTTCTACTGGACTTTGAGGGGCATTATGACTTCTGATGTGATTTCTTCTTTAAAGGTGCCAAAGAAGTCTTTACAGCGACTTAATGATTTTATTAGGAGATCATTGCATGCATCATAATCTCAAATAAAAATCAGATATTTAATTTGTTTATATTTTTTATAAGATATTAAAATCAGGTTGTTAATTCATCGGCTTCATAATAAACACACACGTTTTTATTATCTGACAGTTTAGTAACACATTAACATTATCTTTGATCTTTCAGACCCTCTGTGGTTGGACACTATGTTTAAGTAATACATTGGGATTTTAGCCCGTTTACTGTAATACAGCTTTTAAACAGCTTTTTAAATCCTTATCTGTGGCTTGTCAAGCAGACTAACAAAAGTAACAGCTAAGTCAAAGAATCCACAAACTGAATGAGATTGAGGATGAGAGGGCTACAGTCATGGCGGAGTTGGGAAGCCTAGATAATATCTATATAACATTTTGTTTTGAGCATGCAGTCACTCCTGCACCTACTGTGAGATACAATTTGAACTAAATCCATGGCATGGAAGTAATGTGGTCTTTTTGTAGTTCTAGTGTTCACACGCTGAAATAATTTATTATTTATTAAAGTAATGTGGTTAATCTTGAGTAATGGTTGAAATACTTTTCTTCAAGTACAGTTGTACCCCTATTCCTTCCATCCTCAGACCAGTTACATTAGATCAAGTCAAGTTTATTTATATAGCACTTTTTACAACAATGTTGTCTCGAAGCAACTTTACAGAGTTTTGAAAACAGCCAGTTAAAACCTATATCCCCCAGTGAGCAAGCCAGAGGCAACAGTGGCAAGAAAAAACTTGCTCAACTGGAGGAAGAAACCTTGGGAGGAACCAGACTCACAAGGGGAGACCCATCCTCCTCTGGTCAAACAGTATTTACAGTTTAATAAACTAAACTCCAAAGAAAAGAGTCTCTGCTTGAAATCTGGACAGCAAAGCTTTAGAAGCTGCACAGGTAAAGGCAGTCTCTGACTAAGGCAGTCTATGACTGAGGCTTTGTGTAAAATGGGCGTGAGCTGAAACAGTCCCATCCTATCTCAATGCTGGTGCATCTGAAACAGTGATGTAGTGTAGATCTGTTTTGTTTTAAATACTTGCTCCCGCCAAGATGTAAGTGTGGGGGCTCAAGGCCCTGCGGGACTACATAAGGAAGGCGGGTGTAAAGCAGATGTTGTGCCAGCTGTCTGTGCATGGTGAGGCGGTGCCGGTGCCCACTGTGCCCGCCTGGACCGCCCTGCTGCTGAGAGCCAGTTACAGCACTGAGGCAGCCATGCAGGAACCTTCAAATTTACTCCCCCCCCCCACATACGTTCTATGTCTCTTGCTCTCCCTGCAGCTCTGAGCAGTGTTCTCTGCTCCTTAAGGGTGAGATGTAGACCAGAAAATATCAGTTTATGCACATGAGTACACACACTTTCTCACCACACATCATTTGGCAGGCAAAAAGCGTTTAATCCAATCACAGCCAAACACCATTTGCATGTTTTATTGTTTTGCAGACGGACAGACTGATGCCATGGCCTCGTGTAACGCTGCTGGCTTATTTTGGCACATCTCTGCCTGTAGATTGCCTCTCCCTCTCTGTTTTTCAGTCCAGTACATCAGACACCAATAAAACATGCTAAAGCTGTTGTTAATTTAAAATATGGTTGAAATGTTTTGAATTAAAAATTGTACCTATTGCTCCTTTCAGAATTATACTGATATATATTTACACTTAAGCAAAAGCTGAACAGAAGGCATGGATAGAAAGCCACTTTCTCAATATTTTTAAAAGAATCTTTTGGGGGTAATGCTGAACACCGGCAGAGTGATTGCTGAGCGGTTCATTTTAGGTCTGAACGCATTCTAATTCTGAATCATACCAAATTAGATGGTTGTGAAATTTCAGATTTGAATCATTATCTAATCATTGTCAAGTCAGAGATTTACATCCCTAGTACTGCATTTGAGGTCATGAAATCCTGACGCTCAGCAGTTGAATCAGTGCTGGTGCAGTGGCTGCAGTGAGGGCTTGACTCAGGTGTCCAGTCAGTTTGCCAGGGTGAGGCTGCATTCACTCAGCCCTTTTCACTGATGGAATTTAAAGCAGCAAAGTCGCCAGAGAGGGGGGCAGCCAGACAGACGCAGGGGGGGATTTATAGCACTTGGCCACCTCCACTATCCACCTGATATTAGGTTGAGAAAGCTTCCGCCTTTGGTGCTTTAGTGTCCACAGGTCAGAGAGCAGGGAGTTTGTTTTTTAACAGCTCTGGGGAGCTCCAACCCCCTCTGGATTTGAGGGCCAGGCTCTGGAGCTGAAATAGAGCTGTGCACTGCGTGCACAAACACACGAAAACACACACACATGAATACAAACTCACCAGCAGGCCTCTCGAGGGCAGCATGTTCATCAGAAAACAACTTGCTGTGCCCACACGCCGTGGCTGAGCACTGCTGTCCTAAAGGCTTCTTGTCTCAGTCAATCTGTGAGAGAACTTCATAATGCTGGTTCTGTATAACGTTTTTTATTAAAAAGTAAAAGTTTAATTTACATATTCTTAGCGTTTCTATTATCTTCTGTCATGTATTTTTTTCCAGCTGTCATTGCTATTCCTTTTGTCTGTATGCCTGTCTTTATTTATCTGTATAAAGTTCTTTAATCTATATTTACAATTTAGCTGTTGTTTGTTAGGCCTTTTGAAAATGAATTTTAAGTAGCCATTACAGTTATAGTTTACTTGATGTCTCGCTCTTCCTGTCCTAGAAGCACATCAAGTTGATCGAGGAGCGCATTTTCCTTTCCCATTCCGTGATAATTTCCTTTCTTTGCATCTCAAATGAATCTGAGCTATGTGTAAAATTAAGGGGGCATCAAGAGAGGAGAAAATGAATCTAGTTATGTAAATCAGAATAACAGCAGGCTAAAGAAGAATAAACTTTTGGCACAAGCAGCCATTAAATCCAACTGCTTGCAGAAACAGTAGCTTTGTGCAACCTTCATTCATTGTCATTGACAGAATGAAAAACTACTAACCTTGAGTCTGTCAGCTGGGGGTCACCTTTTCAACCTTCCAGTAAAGTATTATCTATTTTATTTTGTTGTCCCTTGATCTGGTGAAATCTGCCGAACATCTAACCTTAAAATGATTTATCACATGATGCTGTATTTGGTGCACTGACTGATTCTGGAAACTTGTTTCACCAAGTTAACTGTTGGGGCTAAATTTCAGGTTAGACTAGAGTAGTAAGTTTTTCTGACTTCACGATTGAATTACTGCAGGTGAATGAAGTTAAATTAAAGCTGTAGGTTGGCAAACCACAGCTTGGTGATTGGAGAGGATACTGCTTTTGTACACATGACCCAAAATTAGCACTGTCCGGTTTATAGCAAAAATGGAGAGTTTTGGCAAACTACGCTGGTCATTTAGTGGATGTTGTGAAGTTGTTCCCAGGACAAACTGTGCTCCAGTACATTGTTTATAAAAAGATTCACCACCTTAAATAGAGATTTGGGTAACCTGGGAAGTTAGTTGTCTGTAGTTTTGTATTGGAGTTCTGAAATAGGACTTGTTTATTGCTTTTTTTGTGTTGACAAAATTTTTAAATGCCAACACTCTAAGACTTATAGGCAACTTTAGCACAGTCTTTGAAGTGTGAATATTGCTGTTCCCCTTACCCCAAACCGCCAACCCAGCCTGCTTTACTCTGATAAGTTGCACCCAGGTATCAGTGTTCTTCACAAAACGCAGTGTACAAGAGACCCTGATAGGCATTGATGCGTAACGTTTTAAACATTTTATTGCACTGTATCAGACCTTTCCCCTTTTTAAAGCTTTGTCCAGTGTATTTTTTTTAAAACAACATTGCTCATTGACTAATTAGCCTTGACAGCTCTATACCACCATACATTCATAGTGAAGTGTTATTTTACAGTTACAAGTTACTAAACGGTGGAGAAGTCTTTCCTGAAGCCCTAGGATACGTTCAAGATTACAGGCTGTGTCTGATTCCGGAAGAAGGCGTCTAATTCAGTGGGGTTCGAATGGGAGGTGGCTGGTTTGCTTATGGCAGAACATCATACACAATAGCTGACATTATTCCAAGTGTCATTGTGGCAGGGAGGGTTCTTTAAGTGGCCCTTAAGCATGCACAGCAGACCCAGCTCACTGGCTTCAGTCAGAGGTTGACTGATGACTCGGCACAGCAGACTGTGTATTGTGGTGACTTGGATTATATCTGCTTCCGTTGGTGAGATGTTGACAGTCTGAGGGGCTTCTTACAAAAACCACCAGCCGAAATTAAATGTTTCTTTTGAAGGGGCACAGCAGAACTTTGAAAGTGGAGCAAGTTTTAGCCTATTTAATAAAGTTGTGCCCTGAGGTTGTCTAAAATTGGGAAAAATTGCCACCTTCCATGCCATCCTCCTCAGCTTAATGTACAATGTCATTTAGAAGTTGAATTGAGCATTTAATCCTTTTTCTCCCCTTGTGGTGCCCCCCTGATGTTATCTGCAACCTCACATCATGAGAGGAACCTGTGAGGAAGTACAGCACAGCACTTCTATTTCCTGATCCATAGATAACGTCTCTCTCTGTCTGTCTCTCTCCCTCCCTGTCTCGTTCTCCTTCTATCACTTTCCAACTCTCCCATCTTTTTTCCCCATCTGCCCCTTGTTTTCTCTACCACCCTCTCTTCTCTTCCACTACCTCTTATTCTCTGCCTCCTTTGCAATCTCTTCTCTTCTCCTTTTTCTTCTTTCCGTCCCTGTCTGTCATTCTTCTGGCACAGATTTTGACTTCAGCGTTCCTGGCTCGATGAAGCTGCACAACCTCATCTCCAAACTGAAGAAATGGATCAAGATCCTGGAAGCCAAGACTAAGCAGCTGCCAAAGTTCTTCCTGATTGAGGAGAAGTGCCGTTTCCTTAGCAACTTCTCGGCCCAGACAGCCGAGGTGGAGATCCCTGGAGAATTCCTCATGCCCAAACCCACACACTATTACATCAAGATTGCCAGGTGAAGAAATATTAGACATCTCCTGTTAGACAGGCGCACGTAGTAAACAGATCTTTTAAGAAGTAATATTTTTCACTTGCATGCTCTCAAAAATTAGATTCTCTAAGTGGTTCTCGGCATGGATGTTTTAAGAACTTCAGTTGAGGTTCTTTAAGCTTAAAAGGTTCTTGCACACATTCATCTGCTAAAAGATTGTTTGTGGAACTAAAAGCATTGCTCTGAAGAACGCTCACATTGATGCTGACCTTTCTACAGTAGTGCTTCTCAACTGTATGCAAAATGCCTTGTGCAGTAATTAACCTCTTCAGTGTTGCTCTGCTCCTCAGGTTCATGCCCAGGGTTGAGATCGTCCAGAAGCACAACACGGCCGCCCGCCGCCTGTACATCCGGGGCCATAACGGAAAGATCTACCCATACCTGGTGATGAACGACGCCTGTCTAACAGAGTCGCGCAGAGAGGAGCGTGTGCTACAGCTCCTACGCCTTCTTAATCCCTGCCTGGAGAAGAGGAAGGAGACCACCAAGAGACATCTCTTTTTCACAGGTACCCACACCTACTGCTCAAATTAAGTAATTTTACAGAGGTTATAATCTTGTTACCCCCCCCGAGTGAGAAATTGTAAATATAGATTGTAAATATATATTGTAAATATAGATTAAATAACTTTATACAGATAGAGAAAGACAGGCAAATAGACAAAAGGAATAGCGAAGACAGGTGGGGAAAAAATACATGATAGAAGATAAAAGAAATGCTGCAAACATGTAAATAAACAGTTACTTTTCAATAAAAAACGATACACAGAACCAAATATATAAAGCTCTCTCACAGAGTGAAGCATTCATGCTCTGTTATGCTGTGTGGTCAGCATCTTGGTTAAACAAAAGTAAATATCAGTCAGATAACATCACAAGAAGGTCCATATTTAAAAACTGTTTATTTATTTTTTTTAATAACTCTGGAATAAGTTTAACCTCACATGCCCAAAATAAATTCAACAGACTAAATTGCGCTTGGCCCCCCCATAGCCACACCTCCATGCCACCCTGCCACCCCCTCCCTCTCAAAACAATTTAGAGTTCATCTAAAAGTTGCAGGTTTAGTTGCTTTCAGTCAGGCTGTGGCACAGTGTGAGGTGTTAGTTTGGAGGGAAACAATATTTTAGTGATTGTGGTGGAGTTTCCAGCTCACAGGGAAAATGTTAGAGTAATGCAGGCCGGGGCAGCAATGGCTCACCTCCTCCCCGCTATTCGGAGCGGAATGAATAAGAAATGTGTTTGGGGCTCTCTTGGTAGGAAAGGTTACAGCACACTCTAAATTGTCTCTCTCATTGAGGTCAAAGGCAGCTTCGGTTCAAATGTCTTTTAGCAATAGGGCTGTGAAGATTACTCGGATGAACTCTGTTATCGATAATCAGTTTTGGTTTTATTTATTCCTGGTTTGTCTTTCTCCAGGACAGCATTTTGGAACCTTTTGAAAGTGTGTAGTTGTTTATTGTTCGGTGAAGTCTGCTTTTGTCTTTTAGCATTTTTTTTGTTTTAAACTGAATACTCACTGTTTAAAAAATTATTCTTTGCACATCTATTTATTTTGTAATAAATATCCCAGTACTGTAATAGATCTACTGATACCTGTTTTTTCTCTTACACATTACCTAATTTATTACTGCACTGCCTTTTTTGCCTTCAGTCAGGTTTTATAGTTTTGTTTTCATATGCTCTTGTATATATTCTTTTTGACTATTGGAATTCTTTATTCTTCTTTATACTTCTTTGTACTGGGTGTTGTACTTTGTTTTGTTCTGTGAAACTGCTAATGGCTGCTAAATCTATCATCAGAATAACTGGTAGATTGGACACTGTATTACTGATGTTATCAGTAGTTACAGTCTAAGCTAAACTAGTTGATTTGAGTGCTCTATGCACAAAAAAAGAAAGCTCTGTTAACAGTTTCTGTTTTTCTTTGTGCAAGTTGCCTCTCTTAGTTTATGCTAAAGATTTTCTTCCTCTTCTAAACAAATAAATAACCAATTCTGCGGCACGTTAGTAGTTTCCTGCGAGGTGTTCGGGGGCGTTCTCCTGAGAGCGCTCCCCTCGCAGGTGTTTTCTCACTGGCGCTTTTGGCTGTGGATTGCTTTTGTTTAAAAATGATATGACTGGGGAATTGTGTGGTCTCAGTTCACTCTCTGTGTAAATGGAACGATTGTATCGACAGTGGCGCATCCATGGAAAATGTTTAGAGGATGTTTAATGGGTGAGCTTAAGTTTCAGCCAGATTGCACTTCACTGAGGTCTTCACGGTTGTGTTTGCTTTGAATTATGTCACCATGCTAATGTATTGTGTCTGTTTTTTGTTATGATGCAATTCAATTTGATGTTCTAGTTTTATATTATCCATCCTTCAGGGAAGCATCTTAGGAGCACTATATACTAAGCATGTCTTTGTCTAGGTCCATTAAAAGCAATTGCATGGTGATGCATTGTGCTGTGTCTGTAGTCCCCAGGGTGGTGGCCGTGTCTCCTCAGATGCGATTGGTGGAAGATAACCCCTCGTCTCTCTCTCTGGTGGAGATCTACAAACAGCGTTGCGCTAAGAAGGGCATCGAGCATGACAACCCCATCTCCCGCTACTATGACCGGCTTGCCACAGTGCAGGCCAGAGGAACGCAGGCTAGCCATCAGGTAAACCAAATCTGGTCTGACTCCTAAAATAGTAATTATAGTAGTTACAATACCTAATTATTGGTAGTCATAAACAATATCACTAAAATGTATTGCAGTTATTCCATTAAGCTCAGTCTTTGGCACATAAATATATTATTTTATATTTCTGAGTTTATTTAACCACGAGTGTAAGCTTATATCAACCAGTCTAAGGCATTTAACAATTAGTGATTTTGGCGGTTGTCTTTTAAAAGTCCATGTTTCTTTTGGATTAAAAAATTATATATCTATATTGCAAATTGAATTTTGAGCTGCACTATACGAGCTTGCTTATCTTCCTCTGTGCATTTCTATTCTATTCTAGCAGTGAAAGCGAACCATGCTGTACAGACTTATGTCACTGGATCTTTTACACTGAAAAAGGACATCTTTTTATTTATGAAATGTTTCTTTCATTACAAATACACTAGCCACCACACTGTTCTGGCAGCAGCATCCATAGCCCTTCAATGATAAGGGTACAGATAATACTGTACTATTGTATCGCACACTTGTTTTTCTGTAGTTTGTGTAGAAAAGGGCAAACTGTTCATTTAAGATTTTAAAATGAAATGATGCTAGCTAACATGCTCATAGTGTTAGCTGCCTAGCTAAATGACATTACCATATCAAATGTTTTTACATAATTCTTAAAGCAAAAAAATAGTAGCCAACACGTCAACATATCCTTTACCTTCTGGTGCAGATATTTGCCTGGTCTGGGTACCTTCCTGTTATGCTATGGTGCTTGTTGTCTTTATATTCACCCAAAACCATGTTCCAATTAGCCAAACTGTGTTTTGAAACTTTGTTTCTGTGTAGTGCTCAAGTCCAAGTGTAACCAAGTGTAAAGGACAACTCCCAGCCGAAGACGGACTTAGCTTAATTCAATAAATATTATTGAGATGTTTGGTCTCCGCTTATGTTTATATCTATGGTTAACAATACTGAGTCCTTGTCTTTCTGGTGTGTATGCAGGTTTTGCGGGACATTCTGAAGGAGGTGCAAGGAAACATGGTTCCTCGCAGCATGCTGAAAGAATGGGCCCTACACACCTTCCCCAATGCCACAGACTATTGGACCTTCCGCAAGATGTTCACCATCCAGTTGGCCCTCATTGGCCTGGCTGAGTTCATGCTGCACCTCAACCGCCTCAACCCAGAAATGCTGCAGATTGCTCAGGTAACAATCACAAAACGCCTTGTGCAGGGGAGGCTTTCTAATTTCTTACTAATTACATCAGTAGTAAAGTAACCTAATGAATATTTTGGTAGCTAAGCAATTTGAGTTTTTTTATGCCAAGCAATAAAAATAGAAATAAATAGCAAATAAGCAAGACACAAAAGATTTAAATAATTTGACTGTTTCCTATTGTAATAACCACCAGTAGTACAAGGATTTTTTTGTGTGTTGGATTGGAGTGGGGCAAATCTAGGCAATTTGTATTGGAACAGGTCTGTGCTACATTAGCCTAATCTGCTTTCAGTAATTTTATTTTTTTCCACTGTATTTACACACCACTGTCTCAGAGGTGCGTTAAGACATTTCTGATTTGCAGAAGTGTGGCACATTTTAAGTTAACAGAACATCTGAATGTCTGTGGTGGTAAATCATAGTGTTTATATGAGTGCTATTATGTTTTAGGTATATATTCTGATGTGCATCGACATATCAAAACACATATACTCAAAACATGCACAAAGTTTTCACTTGTGCATGGTTCAAAAAGAAAATATTCTAACATTTTACTTTACTGGTATCACTGCTTCTGACTTCCTTGGGCCAGTGCATTTAGTACTGAAAGACAGGAACATTTTACATACATGCATGTCAGAGAGGTAACTGATTAGTATTAAACATGCTATTAAAAAAAAACAAAAGGAAAATGTTTTTTTTTTTTTTTTTTTATTGTAGTACATGGATTTAGGCCTTTCGTGCCTAAATCCATGCCTAAATCTTGAAGCTGTATTATGTACAAAACACAAATCAGATTGAACTGATATCAGCCAGTACCTTAATGTCTTTGGGACAGATCAGAGAGTGAAATGGTTTACAGATTGATAATGGTGTTGCGCCAGACTCTTAATGTATAGGCGCAGCTTCGTAAACGTTTAAAGGTACTGCGCCATGGAAGTTCCTCTTTGAAGACTGACTGTTCAGGGTGCAGTCAGGTTCGATCAGCATTAGGGATTCATCTCAGATGTGTGAATCCAATAAGGCAGCGGTCTCAGCGCCCTGCTGGATCGTCACACAGCAGATGAAGAACAGATACTCTCCTGTGGCTGGGAGCATATATTACACAGCAGCGGCGTGCTGCTCGGATGTGAGGAGCGTTTTAGATGGCCTGATTATGCGGTCACTCTCCAGCTGTCAGACTTGATTCAATTAAAAAGCTTGAGTGTAGATGATTGTCCCTGCATCATTACAGCATCTCCGCACAGGGGCCCGTAGCACTTGATTCTGGAGCAGGGAGTGCATTTGAAAGTCTTTATTAGAAATGCTTGTCAACCAGACACGCCGTCCCCTGATCCTAATCTACCTTTTTTTGTGACAGTCGGAGAAGCGGGCGGCTAAAGCGGCAGTATTAAGTCCCCTCACCGCATGTTCCACTCTACAGATCTCATTAGGCACAGAGAGATTACAGAAGCAGGCAAAGTGTGTGTGTGTGTGTGTGTGTGTGTGTGTGTGTGTGTGTGTGTGTGTGTGTTCAGTTCTACACATTCACAAGCATCCAACAGTAAAACACGTACACCTTTAGTGTATTCCCATCTGGAAAGCTTTTCCCTCTCTTTGTACTTTGAGGCTTGTTTTGGAGCACCTGTGTGATGTACCATGTGAACTATGTGTTTACTGCTTCAATTTTTGGTTCAGTAAGAATGTTAAAAATGATGTTTGTGTATTTAATAGTTATTACAATTAAATTGAAGAAGAAATATGTGTAGCGCTATTTTCCTCATATTAATTATGCAGAACATTTACACACACAAGCTACATAGCATGCTAAATGAAAGCTTTTGGCTGTAGGTTTTTAGAGGCACTATGAATGTAGGACCCAGAATCCACTCAGGTTAAAAGCGAGATAGATACCTACCTACCTACCTACCTACCTACCTACCCACCCACCCACGCACCCACCCACCCACGCACCTACCTACCTACCTACCTGCCAACCAACCAACGACAAAAATGAGATGGTTCTGGGAACACAGTCCCCCGTGGTCTGCTCCCTTCACACCAGCCCTGCGACTGCAGGAAGAATTGGATGTGAGGCAGAAAAGCATTCATCCATTTTGCCGTTCTCAAATAAGTGTCTTATCTCCAAAGCACTCCACCAGGACTGCCCTAAACACGTAATCACTGCTTTATAGCTCCCATCATGAGACACGTGGCCCATGTGTACAACTTCAAGAACTGAATGGAGGGTTGAAGTTTGAACCTGCAGTGATGGGCTGATACAACCTTCCGTGGTTTTTAGATCATTTTTTTTGGGTTTTTTTATTTTGTGGTTGGATATCGATGGTAATGTTCTTGAGGACGTAGCTCAGTAGATTGTCTGATGTCTGGTCAGCTCCCTGTGAGGTTTTTCTTGGAGAGTTGGGGCTGAATCACATTTATGCTTGTCCTACAGGTGCAGAGGTTCACGTGTTTGATGTTCAGTGTAATAGAATCCTTAGAATAGATTGTGATCAGAGCAGCTACTCATTGGAGACTGATTTAATCAGACCTTCGTTTTGAAAGTGCAGCATTTAAGATCCTGGAATTATCAGTGGTTTGGTTCATATTCTGATCCAGAATTGCGGCAAATGTGAGGTCAACTGCTATTTTCTGAGAATTTGTCTTTTGACTGTTCAGCTTAAACTGAACAGTCGTCATCATTATCATTAGGGTTAAATGAACCTAATTCGAAACCTGACCTCTAACGTTAAATTTGTCATGTGGAAAGTAATGGTGAAAATGATTGCAATCATTTCACTAATGGGTTAAATGTGTGCAAACGCAAATGGCTGTAAATTATAAATTCAAATTATAAATTATTGAAGACTTTATTTTCTGCTGTTGATTTGCTGATAGATTTAAAAGTACAAGCTGTTCTGTACAGTGTCTTACCATTTCAGGGTAAATGGACCAATAGAAATATCCTGAATTTGATTGGAAATAAAATCTGCTTCTATTATTTCCCATTTAAAGGATTTTCCTTCTCCTGTAAGGTTCTGTTTTTGAACATTAGAGCATCATCTCACAACTTGTGTTTTACAGGACACAGGGAAGCTCAATGTTTCCTACTTTCGCTTTGACATCAACGATGCCACCGGTGATCTGGACGCTAACCGGCCTGTGCCCTTTCGTCTGACTCCCAACATCTCAGAGTTCCTGACCACAATCGGGGTGTCCGGCCCCCTCACCGCATCCATGATCGCTGTGGCCCGCTGCTTCGCACAGCCCAACTTTAAGGTACGTACCGCTAATATGTGTATTTAAATGTAGAATAACGCAAATATGATCTGTAGCCTATATACAGTTTGGTTTTTCATATTTTCTGCTTTTATAGTGAACTATAGCTTTTTCATTCATAAATGTCATTAGTATATACATTAGCATTCATTTTGATTCATATTAATTATTAATGCAGTATGAGTTGATGTATTATGGTGCATTGATGGTTTGCATTTTAATGTAACTTAATTACTCTGTGTTGTTCAGCAGCTCTGCTCAACACATTGGCTACGTTCAATGGCTAATTCTTAAAAAAATGATTGTGAAATACATCTAAATTGTTATATCTGTTTTCTCAGGTTGACGGTATTCTCAAGGCTGTGCTGCGAGATGAGATCATCGCATGGCACAAGAAGACTCAGGAGGACACGTCCATGCCTCTGTCCCCCGCTGGACAGCCAGAGAACATGGACAGTCAACAGCTGGTCTCACTGGTCCAGAAGGCCGTGACTGCCATTATGGCCCGCCTGCACAACCTGGCTCAGTTTGAGGGCGGCGAGAGCAGGGTCAACACGCTGGTGGCGGCCGCCAACAGTCTGGACAACCTCTGCCGCATGGATCCTGCCTGGCACCCTTGGCTGTAGGCCTTCTGGATGCTGGAAAAAGGCATTACAAGCTGCACAGATATCTCTAATGGAGATTGAAGGCTTCACTGTGAAGACGTTTTTTGAATGTCAGGGTTAACCATGTGTCTAAATTGCACAGCTGGTAAAACACTTTTGTTTTGGGTAACATGTTGACCTTCTCTGAAGAATTTGTTGATGTATACGCTATAAAGGAGAAGGAAAAGAACTGTTGTATAAGGTGCACATTGTGTTGTTTTGTGTTATTCTTGTCATTAGAGAGCTTCCGGGTGAGAGATTTCTGCATCAGGTGAAAGCAGCATTGTAATCGGGCAGATAAAGCCTACTGTTCACCTGATGTGCTCGACGACATACTTTTGTTAGGGCAACTATGGTTTTTGGTGTAAAGTTACAGGCAAACAAAACAACCTGAAACAAAGTGCTCAGATTCTGCTGTCGCTTTGTGTTTTTTCAGCCAGGCAGAGCATTGGAATTATCCCAACAGATTTTATGCAATGTGCTCTTTGATGTTACCTCTCTCCTCACTACCATTTCTCGCTATCAGTGTAAAAGATTGTTTTGATTTTGAAAGACAGTAATGCTCAGCTTCATATTTCTTAGTTAACGTGTAGTTATTTGTCACTTAAGTTATAAATAGCTAGCCATTTTTGTATCTTTTTGTACATCTTGTGAATAATTGCTGTTGTCTTAGCCTGTTTCAGCCACTGTATTGTGTAACTTAATGGTTTACTTTATTGTAATCCTACCGTTTAGTTTAAATGCCTACTCCCTTTGTTTTCACTGCTGTCAAACCCCAAATTGTTAGCCCATCCTGTCTGCTTTTTGGCGAACAGTTGACATAAGCAGTATTTATTCACTGGTTTATTACGGCTAAGTAAAGTTTACCTGTCACCATTAAGGAATAAGCAATAGTCTAAAGTCTGATTTTTCATTTTACCCAAACAAATGGGTACAATGTGTCTTTCAAAGTACCAGCCATACCAGCTTGACAGAAAACTTTCATCTTTCACTACTTTTAGGTTACCAAACTTTGCCTTTTTGGGATAATGCCCTGTTGACTTGTTTCTATATTGCTGATATGCCTAGACCCATTTTTGTACATGGTCCCTGCCTTTTTGTAATGGTACAGTAAATTGTGCCAGTCCAAGGATTGTTACTGTGCAGTGTAAATATGCATTTTGTTTGAATAAAATGCTCTTTTCGAGAAAATGACTCATTCAGGGAGTGAAATTGTGTAATTGTCCATTAAAAAAAGACAAAAGCCAAACCATGGAACTGAACAATGGTGAACCATATCTAGCTTTCTCAAATGTTTTATTTGAGGCTACTTGAGAGTTAATAGCAACTTAGATGGTAGATCTATGATTTGCAATTAAAAACTTGAGTCTAAAGTTCCCCACACTCTTGTCTTCGAGTGAGATGAGTAGAATTTAATTTAAGAATTTAAAATATAAATTTTTGTTCAAATTAGCAACTAACCATTGTACATTACTGTACAATGAAGTTACATGCTTGTTTTGTTTTTTTTTATATTATGTTATAACTAATTAAAATATTCCAAACTATTCATCAAAGGTTTTTTAAGATGTTTTATTTAGAGATGGATCGTTCAGCTTTTTTAAGGCCAATTCCGATCGCCGATCACCTTTCAACGCAATCGGCCGATACCGATAGAGGGCGGGGCTATATGCCACGGCAGGGCTACATGTAGTTATTAGCGCAAGCAAGTCATGAAACATGGTCTAAAATCAAATTAAATAAATGCAGTAAAAACTGCAGTCATTAAACACAGACTCTGTTATTTTAAACTAAATCTGTAATCATTAAAAGTATATCTTGAATTGTTGCTGTTGTACTGTTCGTACCGGTCAGATCTGGTCTCCACGGTTCTCTGGGTTGCGGTTCTCTAGCTGTGCATGCTAGCTCTGCTGTTTGCTGATACTCACTGTATTCAGCTGCATGCAGTGTCATATCAGATTAGTAGTGTTCAATGTCTTTGTCTTGGTTCCTCAACGAGACACGCTGATTTTACTAATTTAAAAACGTCCAGTAAACACTGCCAGACGGATATGCTTACTTTCAGCGCAATGTTTTTCTGCGACGTCGCTGCTCTGTGGAAAATGAAAGGGTATGTATTTCAATCTAGCGGTTCAGATAGGAATTGCAGGGAGGGGGTTCTTCTCTTCCTGGATGCTAGCTGGAAATACAGAAATTAGGCTCATTTGTTTAACTCCATTGATCGGCTCTCGGGATCGGCTCTAAATTGGAGAAATATCGGCAGATCACCAATCGCATATTTAGATTAAAAATCGGCCGATACCGATACATAGCCGATCGATCTTTCCATCTCCATTTCATTAAGAAATAAAATGATTTCTTTTCATTTAGAATCGTTTTGTGCACTTGTGTTGTAGTCAAGACCAACATTCGTGCCCAAGATCGAGAGGTAGAGATCAGCATCTAACTTAAGAACTCCTGCCTCCCAGCTCCAGTGTCTTTAGAAAGTGCAATAACCACAAATATATATCCTAATCATAGTTTTTTTTTATTTCCATTTTGTTTATATATTGTTTGTATATGGTTTACTCCTTATAATAGACTTAGTTCAACTTTTCATTGTACACTTTAAACATAAATGATTGGCAGTTTATTTTCTGTCCTTTCTTCTCTGACTGTTTTCAGAATCACAGCGTAAAGTCCTCTAAATATAAACCAAACAATATACGCTCATATTTGTTATTAAATGAAAACCAAATGTTCTGATCTACTTTGTATTTTGAAGCCAGTTAAGGCTGACAATCAAAAAATATGTAGATATTAATAGGATTCTCAACTAGCAGACCTGGTTTTATTTAAAGGTGTACATAAAAACTGTTTAACTCATGTTTGAAGGTTTTGCTGATAATTAATTTCATTTACCTCAGATGCAGACATTGCATTCAGGTGGTCTTAAGGACAATTTGCAAATCCGCCTTAACCTGAGTCTATTAAGACCAAAATCAGAGTAGAGTCAACACTGCTTATCGGAACCAAACTGTGTGCTAAATTTTGGTGTGTGTTTTTTTTAATTGTGTAATCGTTCTACACTCTACTCCAGCTGGCTCACTAGTGGAGCTGTTGAGTGCTGCTGTTTAGTTGATCAGGTGGAGTTCCATAGGGGCAGAAAACTTAAACTGCATGTGTCAGTCTGTGGCAGTGGCGGAGAGGAGAGAGAGGGGCTTTCCACCACTGTATTATGTAATTTTCAGCTTTACCTTATTGTAATTGGAATTCACATCAACTGCACTGCTCTCTTGTTCATAGGTAACAGTAGACTGACTCTGCTTTGCTGCTGCTGAATCACATTTGGTTCTTTGTGCCAAAAGCTACACTGTCAGGAGCACCTACAGTTATAATGCAAGGTTTGGGTATCCTGGTCAAATTACACAATTTAGTGACAAGTTAAAACACATGTACACAATTACTGTTTCTTTGCTGAAATGTATATACTGGGGTTGAAATTTGGCCTGTGCAAAGTTATAGCATAGTCTATTTTATGCTTTTTCCCCCCAATATGTTAGACTGTATAAAAATGTACTCATTTTCACTTAGAAAATAAACAAACCATGCAATTTGACATAGAGCAGGGGAAATTTTTCAGGCCAAGGTCCGGACGGTCACAGAAGTGCATCATAAATTGCTTGTTTACAGAAAAAGTAAATAAAACATGCTGTCTTCTTGTTAACTCGATTTCACATCTTAACAGTTTATTTCCTTCTTGTATTCACACTTTCTCTTATTTAGTGAGAGAAGTGAACTCTTGGTTGTCTTTATATCTGGGCTAAAATGGTGTTAGGGCCATTCTCATACACATATGATGGTGCTCGTTGGTGAGCCTGGGGTGCTCTTTGTTCTTAATAATGTTCATTCTGGAACTACCCGTCTAAATTAGCCTTTTTTTTTTTGGGAGCTGCACTCCTAAATCTGAACAGATCTGATTGGCTGTGATTAGTGAGTTCACTGCACCGCAAAGCCCGTATACCATAAAGACAAGAAACCACCACTTAAAGTAAACACTGTCAACATTAATTCCTTCTCAATATCAGTTTGGGTCCGCATTGGACAACGTCTGGGTCTGCACCGGGACTGCGGTCTGCCTATTAGTGACCTCTGACGTAAAGTGTTTAAACTGTTGCTGTTAGCTATTATCAACATAACATCAGAGCCAGGTGATACACCACTAACAACTCCAGCAGCTTGAGCCACTGGTACCAGCACAAAACACACTGCATTGCTAAAAATTATCCACCACCTGCTCTATGGTGGTATTGTGGGGGTTCTGACCATTGAAGAACACGGTGAAAGGGGGCACAAGTAAGGACACAAATGAAAAACAGTCTGTAATTGTAGAACTACAAAATGCACCTATAAAATAAAGATCAAGCACCAGGATTCCCAAAACAGGCTTTGTTTCTCTGCTCTAAGTCCTCATTCAACTCAGATCAAAACTCAAATCAGCTGTGATTTATTTTCATTTCTTTGTTGTCCTCACCTGAAAGCATTCGAGTCAATACAGCACTAACCTATGAGGTCCTTCATAAAAGATTATTGTATTAAATTTGACTGTCACATATTAAGCAATGTTAAACTTTGTATTTGCTAGTGTGTTACAGATTATTTAAGTAATGAACACACATAGAAGTTAGTGTTTTTAATTTGATAGCTGCCAATATCTGAACTTGGAAACATATATAAACACATGTATGAGCATTGAATCACATTTAAAATGTTCCAGTTCCATAAGACTGTTACGGAGTTATATAAGTTAAATAAGTAATAAAACATTATTAAGACCGCTGTGTATCATTGTATCTCTAAATGGATGAAACAGAACTTTTCAGAACCTAATTCTTGCATCATTTTGGAGTATTTATATTGCTCTGTTCTAGTGTACAAATACCCTTATTTTTAGCCCCGTATTATGGGGGTCCCATGTTGGCTCGCTGCTTACTTACTCACCATAATGATGCTTCAGTGGCAGCAGAATGGTTTTCTGGAAGTGCTTGTTTCCAGTTTGGTAATGTGCTCTTCCACACATTAATTGACATCTTCCGCATCTCATATGCCATGTGGTGAAGTTTTCAGAATTATCCTGGGTATAGTTACAGTTGCTAGGCATTAAAGGACAAGTTGGTTGAACTGATTTGCTACAGCGCCACACTGAGGCAGACCCAAGCTGCATCTCCTGGTAGTTGAAAACCAAAATAGCTTACCGATTTTCAGTGAAACAGCTAAACAGTGACCTTTCCATTAATCTGTATTTAAGCATCTACTTTTCCCTTAAGCAGCATAATGTCATAGTAAGTATTTTCAGGCACCAAGCTAGAATTAAAATACTGCGACATTCAAGGAGTCCAAGACATTAATTACGGAATCTCAGATCTCCAGAACATGGTGCATGCATGTGTCAATAACATGTCGGTAAGACTTTATTTGGGATGGTCTGCTGTACATGCTTTATGCTCAGACTGTCTTTCAGTAACCTTCAGCTAACTTAAAAAGTGTGTGAAAGATTTTATTAAATATAACCCTAAACCTAAAGCCAACCTTATCCTTGACACAAAGCCTCTGCTAACTCCTAAACCTAACCTTAACCAACATTGTTAATAATTATCTGATCAACACAAGAAAGTCTGTTAATCATCAAGACAGGACCTTTAATATAAAATGCAAACAAAATGTAATTTACTTATACATACTTTACATTTCAATACCCCAGAAATACACAGAAAGAAATAATTTAGTCTATTTGTGGTATATAACTGTATGGCATATGCTATGTTGTGTGTTTTCATTCTGTATCAGCCTACAGAGGCACAGAGACATCATCCTATTGCATCAGAAACACAGCATGCACGCAGCCCATCCAGAATGACTCTTCCAATGAGATTTCTACTTTTCAGTACGCAGCTGATTTAAAACTTTGTTGCTGTCAGTGGGAGAGGCTGGGGGGCAAGTTTGGAGCGCAGCGAGGGGAGGTGCGCGAGTATGTGTGAGATACACAGGGTCCCGTGTGTGGTTTTGGATGCCTCTCCCCAACCTGCAGATGTCTAGACTGATAGCAGGAGGAGGAGAGGAGGCTGATTGATGGAGGCCCTGAGGGAGAGCGAGGCGTGTGATTGGCAGACACCAAGTGCCGCTCTCTCTCTTATTCTCTCTGCCTGCGACATCATCCAAAGGAAAAGAGAGAAATAGAGGGAGAAGCTACATCCTTCATGACCTCATCTGTCTGCAGCCTTCAATTATACTGAGGTCCTTTAATTAGTGCAAATGAAAGATCAAGTTGATACTAATGGAAAGTGAAGGATTGGGGTGAAGGATTATATATCTGCTGCTTTATGGATGGATCAAGTTCAGCTTTCAGCTATATGACATCTTTCAGAGGAATGTTTCCCAAGTACTACAGCAAGAACACAAGCCAAACACATGACCTCACATCCACAATTCAACACAAATGTAGAGCTGTTGACACATTAGTGAAACACAAGACAATTATTTGTTCTTCAGAGAATTTTATTGAAATGAGTGCATACTTTATTGATAATTATTCATCATTGCCTATTACTATTATTAATAATTCTTATATAACCATTCACTATAATTGATTATAGTAAATTCTAACACAGTAAATCATAGGAGAAAGCAATAGAATGCAACTTACTCTGAATTTTTATAAACATAATCATAAGTAATATGATTAATAATAATATGAATAATAATAAAAAGTTTTTATCTATGAGGAGAACAATAAATGCAAGTGTTGTTCTGACATTCCGTAAGTTATTTAAGAGAGGATCTGATTATTTAAAAGAACTTCAAAGCAAACACCCAGAAAACTTGCAATACAGGGCAAATAGCAACACTGTGGGAATGATATGCTTCTGTTGAATTACATTTACCACAAATTGGGGAAACACTTGATTATAACTTCTAAAGTCTTTCTTTTATGTAATGTAATCTTTGTAGAACCTTAAACTGCAAGACAGTTGAGAATATTTACTGAACGTTTTAATCTTTTCCAGACGTTTACTTCACAGGAATTGTCAGAAATTCTAATACTTAACTCCTACTGTAATAGCCTGGTACTGTTAGTAGAAGGCGTGTCAGTATATTGTATTTCTTTTAGTGAGCTGTGTAGTTTTTTTGCAAGTTAAAAGCCAAAATAAATGCCACAGAAACCAATTTGCTCAGCTGCCTGTATTCTTGCCCTTTTCCCTGTTACAAGATGACTTAATCTCATAACACAATCCCTTTTGTCCACCTACTAGCAAGCTTGGCATGCCCGCATACAATGCACAGAGAGCTAGGTAGGAAATTGCCTGTCTGAAATTTCCCACTCCAGTCTAGCTTGCGGAAGTGGATTGGGTCTACCAACTTGCTCCATCTGACTTTGAGGATTGGACTCTAGCCACAGCGGTGTACAGGCGGAAACTGTAGCAGGATGCCACTCTGGTGGTTGTCAAAACAGAGTAGAATGGGCAAGCTGAGCATTCAGAGCACACTGGCTGCATGGGGAAGCAGGGCTTGAAGACACTGGAACTCAAATAGATTATTTCAAAAAGAAGAAGAATACAGACAGACCCAAAAAATTTAATTATGACCAGTACAAATGCACATAATAAATTCCCAGTATACACCTTGAGGCACTTACATGTACTGGGAGGCATTTTGTAGGGTAGTAGGGTACATATCTTCTTATGTAGTCTCTAAATTAAAGGTACTTTTACCCTAAGCTTCTCAGAATACCACCTTTTCACTAAGGTTTACAGTTAAAACAAAATGCACAGAAATAAAATAAGAGTGAATGCATTCCATTTATAACATTGTTGTAATGCATTGTTTCCAAGAAATACAGCTACTTAAGAACTCCTTAGATGAGCCTTATGAGGTCTGTGAAAACGTGCCTTCCAACTAATCATTTTCATACATTTTTAATTAAAACAAAGGATTACTATAAGGATACATATGGGCTCATATATGCTTATTACTGTACCCAAGTGAAATGGCAGGACAAATGAGGAAAAATCCCATTTCTCTTTTTGTGGCCCTGTACACTAGGCCAGCTCCATAAGGATATGGTTTGATGAGTTTGGTGTGGAGGAACTTGACTGGTCTGCACAGAGCCCTGACCACCATAGGGATGAACTGGTACGTCCATTATGAGCCAGACCTTCTTATCCAACATCAGCCCCTGACCTCTGGTCTGTCAATTATGAATGGTGCACACACTCTCACACACATGCTCCAAAATCTTGTGTAAAGCCTTTCCAGAGGAGTGGAAGCTGTTATAGCAGCAAAGGGGGGTGCACTCCAAATCAAGGCCTATGGTTTAGGAAAGCAATGTTAAACAAGTATATGAAGTATATGTGTGATGGTGAGTGTCTTTCGGCCATATAGTGTACTTAACAAAAGTAAACGTAGCTTCTATTAAGGATATATATATATATATATATATATATATATATATATATATATATATTCAGCAGTCTTTTTGTCCTGTGCTGTTAAGTGTGATAGTTTTTCCAGCAAGGTCACTTGGAAACGGGTAAAATAACATTAAATTTAACACTATATATATATATTTAACACTATATATATTACACGGGTATATATTCTCCTAATAGAAACTTTTGTACTAAACTTTTACTAGCTTTATTGCAGAGTTATACATGGATTCCACTTATTTGTTTGATTCTGATACCGATACAATGCCAATATAAAAGCATTAATGAACAGTCTGTGCACTGAGCTAAGGTGATGTAATATATTTTTTAAGTATTTGACGTATTTTATAAACACTGTATTCCACCTTAAGATTACTTGCATAAGCTGTTCATAAACACTCAAATACTGCTTGTGCAAAGTCTGACAAATGAAAGGCAGTACAATTTAACAGAGTAATAAGTAACGACTGAAGGACAAGAAAAAATGCACTTTAATGATCACAGGTTTGATGACTTTCGCTCGAAACTTTTTTCGATGACTTCTTTGTTTTCTTTTTCTTTAACTGCTCATGGTATGATTTGTTCTGTGGCTGAACTGATAACCGGGCCTGATTTTCCCACACATGGACAGTGGACACGTGTCACAATGAAGAGTCATTAGCAGACCACGACCTGAAGCAGCACACCCAGAAAAACCAAGAAGAACACTGATAATCACTGATATTGACTCATAAAGGATAAGGGATGAGCCATGATTGCTTACTTCTGAATCAGTACCTTTAATACCCCGACCTAAATACTCTGAAACCACACATCTACTGCAGCGTGTCGTTTCCAAGGTGATACCTGTGCGGTGCGTCACGTACTGAAAGTCATTTGAAGGAGTCACATGTGTGGCTGCACTGGCTGAGCTGATTCAGTGCCACCGTTTCAGAGTCAGAAATGGCTCGTAGCTTTATAAACGACATGCTGCACTGAACCGTACACTACAATATGTTTGCAGTGTATGGCTGGCTGCACACACAGGCACAGAAATGCCATTTTGGGCTGCATATAGTTTGACACCTGAAGAAAACATATTTGACTGTTTGGACTGGAACTGTATTGGAACAACAGACACAACTGCACTTTTTGTCCTGTGCTGTTAAGTGTGAATAGTTTCCACATCATCAGACTTCATCGTCACTCATAAAATAATTAGAATGGAAAAAATAGAAATAGGTAAAAGAACATATATATATATATATATATATATATATATATATATATATATATATATATATATATATATATATATATATATATATCTCGTGACTGTCAAATAAAAAAACAAGTATCTCCAAAAATTCAACTTTACAGGAGAGAAGAAAAATATAGTTTACTTTCAATGTAAAGCAATGGAACCAGAATTTTTTTCAAGCTGTTTTTGAGTATTTCACACAATGTAAACGAACATTGGCATGTTTAAAAACATGTTTTTTATTAGACAGCGACAATATTCAAGATTCAAGAGTTTATTGTCATATGTACAGCAGAACAGACAGTTACACTGTACAATGAAATTCTTACTTTCTGTTCCTCCATTCACCAATAGATAAAGATAACAAAAAAGGAAATAATAAAAATATATACAAATATATACAAAGTATAATAATATAAGTTGAAGTAAATAAAAGTATTTTTTATATAGTTCAAAAATAAAAGTAAAAATAAATGTGTTGAAACTTTAGAAATACCCTTTAAAAGTTAAACATTTCACATTGACTTCTATTATGTGTTGGTCGTGTTGTTCGTTCTCCCGATAAATACACATTTTGAAGGTTTGCGCTGTTAGTAACAACACCAAGCTTGCTCATGCTTTTGCATATGACTGCATATCTGTAAATGAAAATCAATACAGCATTTTTAGAGTTTTTAAACTATTTAAAAAAAAATATTCATTCATTCATTCATTTATTAAAATGACATGTACTGCAAATCAGTAAATACATTCCAAGTTTCATTATTCCGTGGAACAAACTCCCCCCACCAATCTTTTAGCTTGCTTGCTTTCTGAAAGCTTTCTGCCTATTTCTATCAGACCACCACACTAACAAAATAAATCCTGTCTTAGACATTGGTCATATTGTATAAAGAATTTATTTTTGTTGTATAAATTGCTGTATATGGCATAGGTTTATATAGGGAAGAAGCCCTAAAGCAGAAAAGGAGATATGTTATTATGATTCAAATTTATGAGTGAAACCTGATACAGTAGAGAGACTGTAAAGTGAATGTAAATGTACAGTCAGAAACAATCAATAACAACTTTATTTCTTTGGGTGGCAGAAGTAAAGCAGAAATCAAATTGTTCTGTGTTTCGTGTATGCACTCTTTGCCTGCGTCCATTATTTTTAAAGGAAGTGTTTTGGGTGTAGGTTATTCTTCTACTCCTCTAAAGTTCTTAGAAGTTTGGGATGGTCAGTCTATTGTTCCGAGAACACCTGCAGCTTCTTTGTCCTATCTGTGAATTGTCTTCTTTTTCATCTATCCCCTTTTCTCAGCAATAGCTTCTTAACATTCTCTCAGACTCACAGTGTTGAGTTAACTTCTCACAGTAGAAGAAGGATGGACAGAAACACCGGCAGATTTTTCTCAGATCTGAAGGACGAGTGGAGTTTTAAGTATCTGTTTATCTGACAGTTTTGGTGGTCTACCACGTCCTTCATGGTTGTTATAAGTCCTGTTTTCTTTGAATCATTTTACACTTGTTTTTTATGATTTTTCTTTTTTCTATGAAAGTGGGTTATCTTCAATCTAATACTTTAGATTTATCTCCTGGGAAATGAATAACTTGTATGTAAATGATGATTTGACTGGAAATGGAAAGGTCTCTGACTAACTGCACATCACTATAATGTGTAACATATATTTACTGGGTTCAGAATGGCTTACTCATTAACTAACACTATTAAACACATAGCGACTGGAATGGACTGAATGGACTAAGGGAGAACTACGAATCGCATCTAATTATGCAATTACATACTTAAATTTAAATATTACATCACAATGACAGAAAGTTAAGCGACGAGCCACTGGCTGCAAAGACTTTTTTTCCACATTGCAGTGGAGAGGGAGTGTTTTTGCTGGACTGTTGGCTTCCCTCACTGGAGCGTGTCTTTGGATGCTTGTCAGACACACCTCTCACATCCTAAACCAATTAACCACTCTCCTCTCGCAGTGTCCTGTTGGCAGGCGGAGGGGGGAAGCTGTCGTGTGTCTGACAGGACAGCCCCACTCACCTCCCCCCTCCCCCAGTGCACTGATTTAATTTGTTTGGTAATATGAGGATTGGCATGTTCAGCCCAGATTCACTCCAAAGTGAAATTGGACAAGGGCATTGGAGCTTCACCATGTAAAACTGTCTCACCTTGACAGCTGGCTGAGTGGGCTGAGGATTGCCTGCAGAAAAGCACCTGAACGGACTGCACACACCAATTCATTTAGCCCCCACCGGGGGGGATACGAGTCAGAAGACGACGTTATGAAGATGGAGGTAAAGTGGGCAAATCCACATAGCTCATGAAAGAGAGAAGAATAGAAGAACGGCACAAGTTGTTAATCCTGAGAACAATTTGACTGCAGGCCTGTGAACTTTTAGAAAACCCTGACATTACATACATCACTCTTCATACTGTACACAGGTTAAAGATGTGATTGAAGCATAATTCAGTTTTTTCTGCACCTCTTTTCAGCAGATTAAGGCAAGACAAGCCAATAAAGCAGACAGAGAAGACAATCAAGTTATTTTTTTTGGGCTTTGGAACTCCAGAGGAGTCAAGTCCAGTGCCTTTCATCCTAGATAACAATGTATATATCTGGAAAAAAGTATATTTTTTATTTTGCTGTGCGTTCTGATAGACCCATCAAAAAGAGCCGTAGTTGATGTGCTCAGTTCATGAATTATTCTTGCTTTTATAACCTCTCAGTTTAATAGAGTCAGCCTTCCCCCATGAGCAAGAGTGCCATTATTTTGGTAATATGAACCAAATGCAACCTCATATAACATACTTAATCTAAAAATATTAAATAAACAGTACATGAAGCTTTGAGCTTTGAGAGAAAATTAACTTTCACTCTTGTTTCAGATCAAAAAATTGCTTCTGTTTATTCTTCCGCTGCAAAGAACTCTGAAAGTATGTGTAGCTCTCAGCAAATTGTTACTGAACAATGGATGCCACACCACAGTCCATCCTAAACATCAATGAATGTGTTTGGGATTAAAATTTGGGTAATAAAGTAGAATAATAGTATAGAAGCTATGATGAAGACAAAATGTGGACAAATAGTAAAGACACTAAGCATTTTTGTGTCATTTCAGATATTAAATATGCTCAATAACTTGAGCTTAATGGCAATTAGTCACAAACATGCATTCGTTTCTGACTTTGAACAGTAGTGTACTTCAACCAATCAGTTTACATTAGAGCACCCTGCTTGCGATGCTTGCGATGTTTCTGTATTCAGTCAGTAGCATTTTTTTTAAATGTATCAAAGCCTGCCTGACATGCTTTTCTCCCACAGGTTCAGCTCCACTGTGGAAAAGAAGTAGGTCTAGCAGACCTACAGTGTCTCTGAGGAGGACACTGGGAGCATCTTAAGTCCGGCTCATTTCCACCTCCAGTGGAGGGAGACGACTCCTTTAGGCTTGAGTGTGAGCCCCCAGGAGAGATAGCTGGTCACAGCCAATCACACTACACGGCAGATGGAAACGATCTGGGGGGAAGGACAGTTAGTGCCTTAGACTTCAAGGCTGCGAATCTTATGCTTGGCGAAATGTTTTCAGGTCTAATACTACCTTGTAATTCAACAGCAATGATTGTCAGCAAAGCTTTAAACAATGTTTAACCATCAAGACCTTTAGTAATGTATACTTCTCAACTTTTATTCAACTTTTATTTTATTTCCCTTTCCATTAGAGTGTTGTGTAGGTTGGTGTGCATGTAAACAGTCTGCAAGGTCATAAAGCATAAAGTACACATCAGAGGCAGAAACCCTCTCACACAAAAAACCCTTTCTCGACAGCCTGGAACACCTTGTTACAATTTCTGTCCTTATCTCTGTAACATGGTGATGTCATCTCTTTATGTTCCCTGCCTACATGTAGGCTTTTCACACCCTTTTAGAATGCAGGGCAAATAATGGAAGTGGAGAAGAGTTTCTTAACGTTTTTAGCCATGTTGAAAAGACTCTGTTGATGTCTGAAAAGGAGGGCAGCTGTCTCAGTGCTGTGCTGCCGTAGAAGGTACCAATGTAATGTCCAATGCTGCTTAATTGTTTTTTCGATCTGCATTGTTGCTGACACAGAGTACTATGAGATATTTAGGTCAGCGAAACAATAACGCCAAATGGAGGAACCTTTTACAGATCTGTCTCGTGAACGATGGCGCAGTACCAACTTTTGTGGGGTCCAAAGGAAGATTCAGGTGCAAAAACTTGTAAGATGGCACTATTATTTGTAGATTTGTAATGTTTAGAACAAACTCAGCAGCTTCTACAGTAACTGTTGGCTGTAGCTACCCTTACAGAAAATAAGTTTACTTAAAGTTCATTTTATTAAGTATACTTTATGTAGTTACTATACTAATGTCATTGTACTAGTAGTACACTTGTATATGTACTATTTTAATACTTCTTGGGACTAAATTGGCCCACTTTCTAGTTTTTAAACGTATACTTTTAAGTACATTTTAAGTGTAAGTGTAGTAAACCAAGTATACAATTAGTTTACATCTTTTGTACTGCAACTAAACTAAAAGTAAACTTGAGGGTTTACTGTTAGTTTACTAGCTTGTAAGTTTTCTTTAAGTGAACTTAACATAATACTTATAATTTACTGCTTATATTATTGTTGTACTTTAAAGTATATGATTAGGTTTAAGATTTTTCTACTTAAAATAGAACTTAACAATGTTTACTTACTCACCAATGGACACACGTAAAATAAACAAGACACACTCAGATTAGGAAACATATTTGTATCTTTATAAATTAAATTTTAAATAAATATTGTACTGGATGTGTTTTTGTGCAGAGCAAGAGGACTTACTTCTCATATCTCAATTAAAAGATTAAGTACACGTAAAGGCCAAATATACTTAGACTATTCTATTCTTGTCAGTATAACCCAAGTACACTTAAGTATAACTGTGTTTAGTATATAACTGAGAAGTACATAAAAAGTAAACTGAAAGCATACTCAGTTCCTTTTAGTTTAAAAGAAGTAAACTAATGGTACACTTGAATAAGCTTCTTTTTTGTAAGGGTAAGCACAGTGGTCAGCTGTAGGCTGAGGCTTATAAGGCTAACTGGCCTACTAATCTTGTTGCGTTTTGTTGATCAGCTACGGGACCACTTTTATCTAAAAAGACAGTGAAACACGGCAAGGGTTTTTCAAGCATTAGATGTCGAGCAGTGTGTAGAGATGGATTTCTGATTGCAAGTTGTAATGTTACAGCCACAATCCACTATAGCAGGGGTGTTTAATTTGAATTCAGTAAGGTCCGGTTAGAGGAAATTTCTTCAGTTCATAACTTATGATTCAGTGCCATATCCTATATACTGAAGCCTAGTATAAGCATTTTATGTCAGCAGCAACTGAAAGACAAACAAATTACAAATACAATTCAGTATCATTACGTCCCTAGGACGTATGTTGTGTGGTGTTCTCTCTCTGTGTTTTTTCTCTTTCCTCTGCTGATAAGGGGCCCTGCCTACTCAGGATGTGATTGGCTGTGGATTAAGCGTCTGATTGGCCAACGCTGCATGCTGGACTATTTAATCCCCAGGACCGCTGTCTTCAGGTAGGCTTTCTTCCATAGTGGCTTGGGGAGAATGTTTGGTTGCCTTTGTTTCTTAAGATTGGTGTACTTAAAATTGTTGCAGCAGCATAAACATGTTGGTATCTAGTGATCCATCTGTATTTTATATTACTTATCTCTAGCACACATGTAATAAAGTACCCAATTTATCCAGTACAATAGTCATTCTCATCTAGTTGGAGACCAGGGTGTAGGAGTGGGTGCCTTTTCTTTTGGGTTGTCTGTTCTTCTCTTGTTTTGGGTTAGTTAGGGAGTTAGGGAAGAAAGTTGTACTTATTTTTCTTTACTTTGGTGTTAGGTAAGGTAGAGTTTTGACTTGATTAGTTTCTTTGTTTTTATTTGTTTCTTTGGCATGGCCCACTCCGACGCTTATCCTGTGTCCTGTAGCTATTTTTGATAAATGTGAATTAAAGAAATACAATGTTGTTAGTTAATCTGGTCTACGTTCATCTTTTATATAATAATTTTTGGTAATCAAATATACAAATCTGGACATTTTAATTACTACATATTTTAACTAATTTCCTACTGGAGAAAATTTAAGTGATACATATGTAAAATCATGTATGTAAAAAAAGTATGAGGTTTTAACTACGTTTTAATAACATCTAAAATTGCATTGTAAAAATATTTTTCAAATGTTGTATCAGAACAACATGTGAAAGTCTCTTCCTGGCTATTGACTAAAGTAGAACCCCTGAGAAAAAAAGCAACACATCGGGGGCCTAAAGATGTTTGTTCTTCACAAATGTGGTCCCAGACTGAATCTGTTTGATGACCCCTAGTGTATAACCCCTACAGGCCTTGCAGTGGGTTTGGAGAAATGTGAATAATTTCTCTTTATTTTGTATTCTGATGACTATCCCCCAATAGTAATCCATAAAGCACTGTCAGATTTATCTTTTGATGGAACATATTTCTGCACTGATGACTGATGATTTTTCATGGGTTATTTTCTAACTTAGCAAGATATTCTTTTCTTTACTGGCTGTGATTTGATTCTGTTATATTTGCCTTAATGCTTTATGCTAAGCAGTAGAGCACTTAGAAATGGTGCCAAATGGCATGTTCCCAATCACTTCACTGACAGTACTGGATCTTGGGATTACATCCTTAATGCAACACATTCCTCGCTCCATTTCTCTTTATGGCCCACAATGATTATTACACGTAGCCATAGTGCTTTTGGAAAGCACAGTAGGCACTAACAATGTAGCCACTGGTTTACCCAGGCATTATCAACAATATCCAGGTCTTTCTGTATTGGAATGATTAGATCTTTAATTACAATTTTCATTCAGAGTGCAAGACAAAACATTTCTGTACATTTGTTTTCCATCATTCTGTTGATATAAAATGCCAACCTGTAGCATCGCTGAAACTGTTGGATGCAAAAGTCTAGGCACACCTGCACAAGTTGCATATTTTATACATACTGTATATTTTTGAAGGGAGAAAAGCAATTGTCTACTACTAATTATTTTAAAAAGTAACAGTTCTGCAAATGCCAATGCATAGTTCATACATGATTACCTTAAAGAACAGGCAATTAACCACAACAAAAAATGGCAATTGTGATATATACAAACGTTTGGAAACTTAGTCGTTCTGTGCTCGTATTAGGAAATATCACTCCCACTTACCTGCTGAATGCTTTTAGTTTGGCAATATTCTTAAGCTGCTTTGCATGTGCTTTAGCATGTTTATGATCTATACATATATTTATCAATGATTTTACAGTCAGGGAACTGTTAAGTCCATTCCAAAAGCTATAGCTTTCATTTTAAAGAAGTTCATGATGTGTTTTGGATCATTGTCCTTTTGTAGGAGTCGGCCTATTTTCAGCTTTCCTCTCTTGATTGGATCTGAACATACAGTCTCTCCTGTGCCATACCCCTCCGGTATTGTTCCAGTGTGCCGCAGAATGGCTGCACTGGTAAGAGCTCCTGGTAAACTCATATCACATTAGGATATGTATAATGCAGTATACTGCTCTGCAGTAAAGTGATCCCCATGCCTCACCACAAGCATTTCAATGCATATATGATGTGCAAATGACAAATAAACTTGAAACTTAAAACCCTAAAACATTACCGACCTACTGTGTTCTTTTCATCAAATGCTGCTTCTTTTTTCTCTAATTACACGTTCGTGGCTGTGGCCTTTAGAATGATGTAGAGGTTGTTTTGGATATTGGAGGTTGTTTTGCACAGCACAGTAAACCTGTGTCAGATAAACCACTCCTGTGTCAGATAAAGCTCCCTGCAGTTCCTTTGCTGTCATATAGGTGTTTTGCTTTGCCTTTCTGTCCAGTAGTTCTTTCTAAGCATATTCCTGGTGTTCCAGATCTTGCCTTCAGTCCTCAATTTAGGCCAATTAATGTGTCTTACACTCTATAAATAGAGGAGTGTGCAAACTTTTTCACATGCCACAGCTACATTTTCATTTTGTCTATTTTTAAATGAACACAATATTAAAGAACAAGCAGTAATATATTCAGATAAAATATAGGTGTCACTGAAAAACTCAATAAAATATCTCATTCGGCCAGCTCTGCTCAAACTTTAGCACACAATCCTATTTTCAGTATGTAATTGCATTTTTTATTGACATACAGTAGCCTACACAGCCGCTTCACACCGTTACATGTCTATTAGAGATGATATATGATCTATGGCCTCATGTACGATGTACAGATGTGTACGCACATTTTGTTGCAACTTACTGTATCTTTGCATGGAAAGCCAGAGCCCACTTCATCTTGCTATTTGATTTCCATAAAATAAACATCACACTACATCACCGGAGCACTTGCTGCTCTCTCCATATGCATAAACCATTAGCTTCCATTACAAACAATGCGTTCAAACTAATGAGCAAAACGTCTCTCCCTAGAGAGCACAGCGAACAACAGGAAAATCAAGCAAAGCTAGTTTACAAAGTAGCACTGCTTGCTCGTCCCATAGGCCGGGCTTTTTGAGCCATCCGTCAGAGTCAGATCCAACAGGCAGCGCTCAACACAGAATCTGCATGAGTTCTAAGACTGCAGAGTGAACTGCTGAGTTTGGGATTACCCTGTGATGTTCCTGAATGATGTTTCTTAACTTATATTAGGCACACAAAATTTGCTGTCAGTGAACATAAACCAGCACAGGCACACAGAATGAACACTTCTGTTGTAAATGCCCAGCAGCAGATTGTACTATTAGGCTATTAGGTAATGTAAAAAGAAAGATTATTGTGTTTAAATGAACACATGATGAATACATTTTCACAATTAGATTGCTTGACCAAATTTGATCATTCTTTCACCTCTTTTCCCGGATCTGGAATTGTATGACTGTTTCTGTTTCATCAGCGGGGCTAATGTAATGTCATGACTAATATTATCCCCATTGACATGACAGACGCAATTTATTTCCTAATTCTTTTTCTGGCTCAGTGATAACTGCCCAACAGCAGCTTTCTTTTCAAGCTCACCACATTCTCAGAGCAGATAAAGGCAAAACAGCTCTATCTCAGGAGAAGGAAAAAAGAAATGGTACTTTAAATTGATGTAATTCAAAAGATTGTGCAAGAACATAATTGTTTAGTAATAATAGTTTGTCTGCTAGATTAAAGGTACAGATTCTGGGGTTTGTTGACAGATAGTATTATGAAAAACTGAAAATGCTGGTACTGCTGTCCCACAGCTTCTACTCATTCAGTCAAGTTTGTTGATGATGGAGCAGAGGAGCTCACAGAGCTATCTTCTGGCTCTCACTTTTAGTTAGGTTGTAATAAGTAGGCCTGCCAGTGTCACTGCTGCACCTTATTAATACAATTAACTTTTCTCAGTCCCTCCTAACAGAACTGTGTCTTTTCTGAGCTCAACAACTTAGCATCTTGTACGTTCTGATGCAGAACACCTGCCTATCCTGTGCCATCTGATGCTATTGCTTCATTTGCCTTGATCAGGTGCCCCTGCTTTCCACATTCTGGACCGGTTTACCAACCTCCTGAAAATAATGCTAATAACAGAAATTCCTCTTTCCGCTGACATGCATGATTTGTTATACCCTCCTAACAGTAGTCAGTAGTTTTCATCTGTTTTCATCTGATTTTTAGATCTGGTTCTCATAGTTTCTCTGATAACACTTATTGTTACTCTGACAGTTATCACTGGTTAAACTAACCATCTGTCCAATCACAAACAATTGTAAATCTTATCCTTCTTTTATTTATTGTATGCTTTATTTTGCTATGCAGAGCTGACCAGAGGAGGATGGATTCCTTTTTTGAGTCTTGGCTTCACTAAAACTTTCTTGCTCGTGCTCTGAGAAAGCTCTTCCTTTGCCACTATCACCTTTCACTTGCTCAGTGGTGGCTTGTACCTTGTAAAGCTGTAAATTTATCATAAAAGACTCTAAATACTATAAATACACCTTGATACTTGCAACTTAATATGTGTCCATACGGCTAAAATTCAGCCTTAGACTGCATTTCACTTCTCATGATCCAAGTAATCCCAATTTTCTTCAGACCTGAAGCAAGAGTGGAGCTTGTTTTTCTCTTATCTAACTAAAACTGAAAGCTTTATGTCCTGTTTATCTGATTGGGATGGCGTTGAGGGTCTTACAAGGTTTGCATTGTTGTTTGGAGGCTCATTTACTCTATTTCTCTTTCACATGATTTTTGTTTTTGTTCTATATTTAATCTTTTCAGAAATATCTCCTAAAACAAGCTTGAGCATAATCATTTTGACTGGAATTTAAACAATTGAAAGGAGCTTTATTAAGCAGTGTTAATTTCTGTTCTGTTTCATTTAAAAGAATACAGAACTGAACAAGCAGAAGCAGAAACAGTCAGCCTTAAGTACATAGAACAAAAGGTGTAACTTGCTTTACTAATGTGATAAGGTGACTCATTTATACTTACTTATTACATTTAATTAATTTACATTACACTTCTGTGTACCTGTGCTTAGTGGGCAAAAATACTGAAACAATGAAAGACTGAGAACAATCGTTCCTTGCATATAGTCACCAAGAGAATGTATGCATTTTCTTTACTTGATTTAACTGGATACATCATTTAACATAAATAAAATATTAGATCAACACAATACTTGCCAAACGATAGCAAGCCTGAAGACAGACATAGGTTGATATATTTTGTTCCTGTGTGGTTTTGAGTTAAGTACATTTCATGCATCACTGTCAGTTACACTTTATATGAAGTCTACAAATATAGAGACTTTATGCGTAAGCAATGAATAATGCACATAAACCTCAATCCTTAGACACTTCAATAATACAAGAGCTGATGACAGTACTTGCAAGATGACATAAGTTGTTTTATAAAAGAAAATGACTAAAGTAACTTACACTGTTTTGAAATATTCATCCATTATCTTCCACTTTATCCTTAATCCCAGCGTCATCAGGCGAAGACAGGGTACACCATCGACAGATTGCCAGTCCATCGCATGGCCAACACACAATCGCACCTACAGGCAATTTAGAGTCAAGCTAACATGCATGTCTTAGGACTGTGGGAGGAAACCCACTAAAGCACAGGGAGAACATACAAACTTCACAAACCCAGACCGGGAAATGAACCCAGGTCCATTTGCTGTGAGGTGACAGTGCTAACTACTACACCACTGTGCCACCCTGTTTTGAAGCATCGTTCCCAAAAAATGGAATTATCAAAACAGAAGTCTAGCTAACACGTGTGTCGTATCAGTTCACCACATGTACTAATTTATTCAATACATTTTTAAATATTTAGTCATGCATTTTGCAGTCCCGATAAGGACAGCCTTCCCAATCCCTCTGCAAAGACATCTTTCTGCAGAAATATCTGGATCCATTTTACAGAAGAATTCTACAGAAAGATCTTTCAACATCCAGAGGACATGACCCTTCTCTTTACGGAGGCCAACCAGGCACTTCTTGGGTCTCTTGACAACTCAAAGCTTGACTACCTCAACTCGATTGCAGTTGATTTTTATTTGCTGTCAGGCCCTGCAGCATGTCTTGTATTCAATATTACTCATTTACAAAGTCAAAAGCTTGAAAACTCAAGCCCTTTGGGCTTCAACTAGCCAAAACTTTGCTGTCTTCAATTGCGAACTGAAGTCTCTTTGCAATAAGGTTAGGTAACTGCATTTCAACTCCAACTCCTTGATTTTGTCAAAAGGTCTCTTTTTAAGAACTCTGCATGTTAGTTTGTAAAATAATGTAGATTCAGTTTTCTTACTGGCTGGGGCTATTTCTATTATGCCATCCCATTTATGAACACAGAAATCTGAGTGCTTTCAGAATCTTCTTAGTGGTGCAAACGACAAAGCTATCAATGGGAGTTGTGTATTGTGTGTTGAAATGTATTATACTGTACTTATGTAAGCATTTATTCAGTATACTGTATATCAGCACTAACTGTTAGTATTTACTTAGTAGGACAGTTCACACTTTAACCTACTTGTGCTAGCTAGGATACATTCCTCTGCAAAGGATAACAGCATATGCCATAAAAGTGAGGTATTGATTTTTTTTATTGAAACCTTGTACATCATTTCCACACAAAGTAAATACATCAATTCTTTCACTTTACTCTTTCTAGTAAAATGTTACACAGTATAAAACTCAGTCTGCGGAAAAACTGCCTACAACCTTGGTCACTATCATTATAGGTGAACCGTTAGGATGAGAAGAGGTTGCTGTGACACAGGGCACCTTGCGAGCTGTCCTTCAGCAAATGAATGTCAGAAATGTGTCACAGTGAACAGAAATAGCAACGCTGGCCTTTTACCATGCAAGGGAACTTCAAAAGGAGCCTAAACTGGCTGCATGGCCCTTTTTTGAAAAGTAAGCAAGGTGACAAAAGAGTGAGTACAAAATCTTATCTGAGGCAGTTTTTAGCCTAATGGCCAGCTTAATGGCAGCATTCAGTGAGCTCATTCACTAAACGTAATTAAGCAGATTTAAATGTCTGTAGTAAAAGCAAACACAGGAAAAGTGCAGAGCATAAATGTCGCCTATTCACACATTACTCGAGCTGGCGCAGCTGAAGGAGGCGCAGCAGGGAAGGTCTCAGTGGGCTTTACTGAACACACACTCACACACACGCATCTGGAGCTCACAATAAAAGTGATGCATCAGCATCCAGGCCTTACACCAGCTGCTCTGACTGTTCTGTAGATCTAAGTATGTTGTAGTTGTGCTAAAGGTTATTTTATTGTTTTATTTTTTGGGCTATTTTTTGGCTATTTTAACATTTTTCCACAGATCCACTGAGAGCTGATTTTATTGTTGCCAATATGCCCAGTGCTGCTGTCACTTTGCCTCAGCACAGTTATTCAGAAGTAGGCCAGTGCTGTTGATTGTGTGTGTGTTGTGAACCGATGTAAGTTTGACTTCAATTTCTTTGTGAGCCAAAACTGGAGATAAGTTGAATTAATCATCGTTCACGCTTCATTCATTTCTATAAACCTCGCAAAAGCAGCAGTGTTCAAATCATTACTAAACATTTGGTGGAGAAAATGGACAAGAGAATGAGTCATTATTAGACAGTCTGAGTGAACTTGTCGTAGACTGGTTGTCAGTACATGCACACAGAATGGTCTTATTTAGAGCCAGGCCACAGAAATGCCTGCAGCCTAATGATTAATACACCAAATGCCCTTACTGTACCCTTCACTGCAGCCACTGTAGCCTTGCCAATTTTGATTTCCATAAAGACAACATCCTATAATTCAGGGATTGATTAGGAAAAGGCATTGGAGTGGCTGGGCTGTGTAGATAGTGGGCTTTAATTTGCCTTGCTGAGGCTGTGGTCAGGACAAACTAATGACTAATGATAGATTATTATTGCAAATGCATACAAATGTCAATCTGATTAGGTGTTTGGTGCTAACAGCTGGGAAAAGGGATTTTTTGCACCCACATAACTGCTGATAGTTTAGTTAATGTATCATAGAGCATTTTCCCCTAAAGTATTACAGCACACAACATTAAAAGACCTGAAGTTTATTGCAATTTCTCTTATTAAGGATGAGAAAAAAATGCAAAAAAAAATTTGCTGGGCAACTTAGTGGACATAATTTAGATGTTTTTTAATTGCACTGTAATTACACTTTCATTCATTCAAGGCAGGCAAAACAGATGACTGGGACATTCAGGAAATGCACTGGTCCTATGATGTCCAAAACCTACTGGTGTGCAAATAGTAAACCCTTGTGGAGGAACTTCAGCCTGCTAATCGTGAGTGAGTGCTTCACATGTACACATAATAGTTTAAATTAGTGATACACATGCAATATATTGTTAACAGTTAGCACGTGAATTGCCCTTTGCAATACTGATATGCCACTGTAATATGCAAATCAACAAAGTTGGTGTGAAACAAAAATCTGACTATAGAAAAAAACAAATGCATCAAGGCGTCCAAATACTTCATTTTGGTCTAAAATAACATACAATTAAAAGTAATATATTGTAGCATCCCGCTACTAGCCTGTGGGCTGTGGAGCACCATGGTTAATGCCAGACGCAAAGTAAGACAGACTTATATGATGTAAATAGTTGGAACTTTGGAAGTTGCACTGAGTTGTGTGGCTAGTGATGATGTTATGGCAGCTGTTTGGCCGCACTGAGCAGTAGTCTCTACTGCATTTGTGTTCAACAAATGAGCTTTCATAAACAGACATATTATTATTGGATTTGTGTGAGAAACAAAATTCTCAATGTGATTGACAATAAACACTTGATGGCAATGAACAAGTGACTTGATGTCACACAGGTAATCATTGTTTGGAAAAAGAATATATAATTTTCTTTGGGTAGTTTAAAAAGGCTTTAGTGCGACTTTTAAAATGATTAATTGAATACCACTTTGAAAACTGACAATAAATGCTAAAATTGGAAAGTAAATGAAAAGACAAAAACATAGTAGGTTATTAGTTTGAATATTTTCATGACATCAGTGTTGAGAAAAAAACATACATTGATTTTTTTTTTTGTTTCAGCCTTTGTATTGACTTAGCTGTGCAATCTTGCTAATATGATCCAAATACATTTTTGTTTTCAAATTGCCTTGTTCGATTAGCTACAACTACGTAGTCTGGCTCGGTAACATCATGAATTGGATTTTTACCCACATTCTGTAAAGCTTGTGCAACCTCACTACAGTCATTTGGAAAGAACACATTTGTGGGTGGGGCATGGATCAATTGCAATGTGTGACAGTGAAATTTAAATATGCAGTCCTGATTTAAAACGTTCCTTATGACTCTCTTTCCTATTTCCCACAACTTCTAGTTAGGTGATGTGGTAATGTTCTGCGGCACTCCTGCACTGGAAATACTACACCACCTCCCACTGACTGGTTATACTCATCTGGCTATGAACATTTTCCACATCAAAAACACTCCGAACTACAATCATCCCTAAACTAGTTATATGCTGAATTTATTGAATATCAAACCCTACGCTTTCGAGCTCAAAACCTTAACCAGTGCCACACAGCTTTTCCCTTATACATCCACTGAATCACACACAGTAGCAACCTGCCATAATAGTTCATAGAGAAAGTAAAGGAAACTTTTAATATGTACAGTATGTTCTTGCCGCAGGGTCAGGAGCAATATAATCATCCGCAATAACATTCTTATCTACCTGGAGTTGTAGTTACACTTGACACTGGGGACAATTGTCAAATTAATCAATGTGTCAGGTTATGGTAGAACAAATAACCTCATTCTCTGCGCGTGTGATTGGTAGATTGCACCTGGAGACTCTACTGTAGCTATAATTAAAGCAGTAATACAGTTGTCAATGTCGATAAATCAATGCAGGAAACGAGGGGATGGACTTGTGTCTGACTTTTAGAAGTAAACACGGCTTTTCCGGCTCTCTACATGACCTTCTAAAATTATAGAGACCAAGCAAACAGCTTCACAATGAACTGTTAAATCTAAAAAAATATGCTTAAAATGGAATAGAAGGGTGTGTGGTTTTTTTTTGTTTAAACTGCAGTCCCATGTTACAAAATCTATTTGATAAAACAATTCAGTGTTTTGACCTATCATATTTACAGGGATTATATAATAACATATTTAATCCTGAGGCATTTACTAAAATAGTAATAAGAAAAATCTTATTATAGAAAACCATAATTTGTAAGGTGCTTAATCCCTTGGAAATTGTATGAAATGCCCTTTTGCTGTTGCTCTGTTGTCAAATGTAAATTTGGGGTTGTGAACATATTGCTAGGTCAGTTATTTACCTATTTAACAGTTATCTAGCACTGCCCACCAAAATAATTGAACAATATTTACTGTTGTCTAAAAGCTTTTTATTAAACTAATAAACAAAAGCCCTGATTGCAAGAGATAGCGGACCATTGTTGGTTTTTTTTATTGCAGTTTTGCTTAGCATTTTCCTTCAGTCCACTGGTTAAAATAGAGTATTGCAGAAACATCACTTAATTTTACACTAACAGTCCACGTTATATATTCCCCCTCATTTCTTTCTTTCATCCTTTGTAGATTAGTTTTGTAAATATTTTTTTTATCTAGCACAGTTTACATAACTAAATGTTTAACTAAATCATTGTATATTAAGCATAGTTTGTAATATACACCTTAGTTCATTTTTCAAAATAAAAGTCTCTGTGTATTTAATAGTTATCATCAGTGTTTGAAACAATTACAGCAGTAGTAGCCACAGACTGTTGTTTACAGCAAGATAATACCAGTAAAAAAGTCATACAGAATTAATCATAACACAGTTTATAGCCCTCAATTCCTCAACCTGCAGATGGACATAAGGAATGTAAGTGGCCGGAACATATTGGTCATATTAGGTCAGTGCCTAATCCAAACTATGAAGAAACAGATGTTCTGTCTTTAGTAATCTACAAATGAATGCCTATTGCTGGCCTAAAGTTCACAATGACCAGATGTTTTGTAGTCATAAAAGACTCACCATCCATTAATCTCCAGTGACCCCCTGGGTTATTCAAAGCATTCTAGTCTGAAGTCCAAGTTGAAAAAATTGTTTTTTTTCCTATAAAGTTATTAGGGTGATCTTTCCAAATACTTCAAATATTTAGAGACTATTAAAAATAAAACTCTTTATTTGTTATAATTTGATTTTAACTGAAAAGCCAAGAAAAAAAAGCCCAAGAAAAAAGCTAATTGAGCATATTGTGAAATACTGTCAAATGATAATACACTGCAGGAATATTTCATGATGAAACAAAAGAAATGCTTTAAAAGGCCTTGTAATGAAATGTTGTTCTGTTAACATACAATATAATTAAAATATTTTTCCCATCAATTTACCATTTCTGAGATTTTAAGTTTTTCTTATGACGATTATGGCATTCTTAAAATAATTAATTGCTTTACTGCTTGTTTAGCGTTTTTAACTGGCCTGGAAAAACCCAGCTGCGCTTGCGAGAAGTCTTCATGTATTTCTATATTTTCATGAACAAAGCTGCACAAGTTTTCTGTGAACTCATGTGTGAAAGTAATTTATAAAGCCCAGGCTATCTGCTGTGTAATCTCATTTGTGGGGAGAAAAAAACAGAGATAATATTCATAACGTTTTCAGCCCTGCAAATCTGAAGGAAGAGAAAAAAAATGTTAGAAGAATTCGAAAGAAGTGTCGCATTATTCAGAGTGCGAGTCTGAAAGTGTTGATGTCTGAAAGTGTTGATGTAAGCCATAAACCATCCATCTGCTTCTGTTGAGGCAGTCTCATTTAAACGAGAGAAACTCGACACACCCCGCCAATTGAGACAAATGAATAGACGTGTGTGTGTGTATGTGTGTGTGTGTGTATGTGTGTATCTTAGAAGGGAGAGTCACTGCATACACACCTGTGTAGACTATGTGAGGTTCTGGGTTTTTGTGTATGTGTATCTGTGTGTGGGTGTGTGTGTGTGTGTGTGTGTGTGTGTGCGTGTGTGTGTGTTTGTTTGTCTTTGTACACTAAAACCATTTAATGTAAAATGTTCTTAAGAATATTATGTCAAGTGCTTCCACAAAACTGCTAAAGTGCTTCCTAGAAAATGCAAATGAATTATGCTAATGTTAAGTTAATGTAATTTAATGCAGTTATATTTAACTAGTGACAGCAGAAGAAGCAATACGAGTTAATGCAGGGGTGCCCAATCCTGGTACAGGTAATCTACCACCCTGCAGAGTTTAGCTCCAAATTTAAGATGCCATAGAGAGGAACACTGTATTTATATTAGCAAAGTTTCCAAAGGAGAGTTCAGCACATAGAACCACCTGTGAGATGGTAATAACCCTAGATGGAAAATTTCAGATTCACGCAGGCTTCATGGACAAGGTCTGTGTCCAAGGTCTGTATATAATTTTATATTAAATGTAAGCATTTATTGCATTGTAGCTCTGGGTACTCTTTTACATACCTACTAATTTTGGCAAAAGCTACCAAATACATGCAACATATGTACCACTTTATTTGTAATAGTTCAATAAAAAATAAAAATTACATACATACTGTACTTTTAAATCAAGTTTTATCACAAGTTTTCTAAGTCCATTGACTGCCTAGAATCTCTGACTGCTATGGGCCTTGGGGAGCTTTAGTCCACAAGGGTCTATGTGGCACAAATGCCTGGGACAAAATAAATTAAAAAAAGATTATTGGTTGTCCGGCCCCTCAAATTGTTTTAGTAATACGGATTTAAGGAGTTTTTGTTGTTGCCATTCAAATAGGATGTTTTGGACCGTGTGGTAATAGCATCTACCCCTCTGTGCTGTGGTTAAGTTAGAAAAAAAGAAAGAAAAGATAAAAATTTGAATCTTAATAATGATAATAATAATAATAATAATAATAATAATAATAATAATAATCTTTATTTCTAAAGATTTTATTTAATAATAATCTTTAAGTTATTTGCCGTGCTTAAAATACACATAATGGTGTATGCAGTACAGAAAAGACTCTGCAGTGTTTCATCCTGGACCTGCGGGCTGGTGCTAAATTGACAGTCAGTAGTAATTACTGATCATGGCTCTGATAACCCCACAGATTAAAGCCCAGATTGTTTTCAATCTATTGGCTCTGTGCAAATATGCCCCATCCCATCAGATCTGGAGCAATGCCAGATAATTGAACTGGCTATGTTGGCCGGTGCGTCCTACAGTTTCTTAGACGGAATCAATTATTGGTATTGGGACATTCAACTCCCTCTTCAATTCTGCAGTGTCATTTTTCACAACCTTAAAAATGAAAATGGCTTTGGGGAGCTTGTCTTTTCCTCCATCATGTCAAAATTATGACTTTGATTACACGCCATAGATGAAATAAATTACAGTTCCATCTGATGGCAATCTAGGACATTATTTATTTATTTTCTTGGTGGACATTTTAGTCCCACTATGTACATTCATATGCGTTGTTTCAGTGGCATAACCTAATTTAAGCCAGTACAGTTCAGGGGTTTGATCAAATTAAAACCACAACAAAGCTGACGAATTGTATTATTTTAAGAGGCCTTAGTCAGTTGGTATATCCATGCTTCACCCCAAATTTAGTTCTTTAAGAGTTGCTCTTGCTGAACAAGCTTTACAGACCTCATTCTCAAACTCACTCAACCTAATGAGGTTGTGAAGTACAACCCATTTTTTGTATGCAAATTATACACATCAGAACAATATCTGTTTCTATTTATTTCACAACAGTATGTTTTTTGTTTAGAATGCTACGCTACTGAAGTATGTTGTTGTGCCTCAATAGCGGTGGGTGTTGTAGCCTAAATTCTTAATTAAGCAAAATATGGAAAAGTAATGACTTAAAAAGTATCAAACTACTACGTATGTTCTACTTGTAGAAATGCAGTGGAATTAGTTAATACAGCATCTACCAGCTAAAATATAACAATAAAAATGGATTCCTTTACTTACTAAAATACTAGAGTAAACGTATTACACGATGAGAAAATGAACTACAATTTCTTATAAGGTTTTTGCTGACATCCTCTAAAGCTTAGCCAGCTTCACAACAATGGTAAAGTATTCAAAATACTTGTATGATACTAAACTGAGTGTAGTATTTAATTTTCCCGCAAAACTTAAATGACAAACATGAGACATAAATATGATTAAAAAAAAAAAATTAGGAACTGTGTGTGGCTAATAAGCAGCTTGATTAACAGCTTTCTGTTCAACATTCCTAACCTAATCTGTCACTCGTACAGAAAAATTAAATCACTATCCAGCTTTTATGTGACAGTAACTGGACAAAAAGTTACTTGTGAACAAACATACAGATGGATGGATGAATGTACAAACAGATGGATGAAGCGATGTGTGAATTAACAAACCGTCGAGCAATGTTCCTGTATGAAAAAACAAATGAACAGGTAGGTAGAGACAGGTTTAGCTTGCTAGCTTTTGGCTATGATCGGTTAGCTTTGGCTCACTACAGTTCTTCAACTACAGCACTGTTTTTGTGGGCGGGACAAGAAACATCAGCCTTTTGATTGGTAAGGAAAACGCTTACCGAGGCATTACACTTAGGACCACCAAGTTTTTCATCAAGAGAAGATATATCACCTTTTTTGGACAATGGAACATTATTCAACAAGTAAACTTAGTACATGTTTACCAGTTGCCTACAGGACCAAGTGAACCTAGTTAAAGACAAGACAGATTTAGATTCCCTGGGACTTTAAAACTGATGGAAAAGAAAGAAAACTGCATATACTTTGTTCAGCTAGAAAAAGCGTCATTACAAGCAATAGAACAGCATCTCTTTTTTTATACAGTAAGTGATGCGACTCTGTCTCTTTATATCAGCCAGTGTCTTGCAGTGTCATGTCTACAGTCCCTGAGATATCTCCTTAAGGAAAAGATGGAGATGCTGTGGAGCTCTCAGTATGTTGCGCCGTGGCTGAGCGGGGTTGTATCGGGTTAGAGCTGGGCAGGAAGAGTGATGGGATATCGCTGAGAGGCAGCAGCGTCTCAGCCATGCCAAGAAAGTGTCATGGCCTCCCGGTTTACATCAGTGTCAGCATGAAGCAGAACACAACACCTCCAGGGCAGCAAGAAGACAGGAAAATGAGAGGGCGTTGTAGCCCATCTGAGCATGTTTAACCCTTCGGCACACGTGCTGAGTCTATATGCAGTGAAATCACACAGTTCACATTAATTAACATGCAAGGCGGAAACTTCTGACAAAACCTGAATTGTGAGTGGTTAAAATTCTTGAAATATGCATTTCTGACAGACGCATTCACTTCTGTTAATCAGACAAATTGAATGTCAAATCCATTAAAAGCTGACTAGCATTCATTTCTTTAGGACATTTCTCAGGAGAGGTGAATTTACTCTGTATTACTTTTTAATAGCATATTTTAAAAGTTTAGCTCCCAGCGGTACAGTATTAGTCAATACAAGCTGGTGCAGCTCATTGCAGTGCACAATGGTGACCTTGGCCATTAATGCTTGTAATTTGTGGAGGTTATACTGATACATGTTTGAGATATTTTCAAATGAATTAGGGTTGCCTGAGCGGCCCCTGAAATACATGGCTAATGAAGTAATGAGCTTGCTTTGGGAACGGTTCGCTCATTGCACCAAGAGCATGCAGCCCGGGGCGCTAATTAAAACATTTGGCCATAAGCAATAATTCGAAAAGGCAACTTTCAATAAGATGAAAGCTTGTGTGGATATGCTTAATAAAACATGCAAGATGAAGAAATGTTCAATTACTGCACTCTAAGAAGCTGTCAAAATTCCGAAACGAGCTGGACTGTTCTGAGTGAACAACAACAACAACAGATAAACCCTAGATGGACATGAAAAACAACTTGTGTTTACAAAACTTCTGAAATGTTTTCCATATATTTAGCCTTTGTTAGAAATATAAAAATACACACCCCCTGCATCTCAGTGGACCCATGTGTGTAGCCTCTCCAGTGGGCTCAGGTGTGTCCATGCTGCCTTGTTTTATGGGGGTTGAGGAAGTACAGGCATTGAAAGATAGATGTATATTTGGGTGTAGATGTATAACACCATTTAGAATGGGTGGTTTATCTTTGACCAAATGCATAGTACTGCTGATAAATATAAATGCATTTTAATATGACATGAAATGTTTGTTTGGAAAAACAAGATAATGACCTGAAGCACAAAGATGTGAAGGCCAAGACATGCTTATCAAGCAAAGAAGCTGCTGGTGTTCTCAAATCAATGAACTGGCCACCCCCAAGTCTAGACCCCAGCGTCACTGAATGTGTAGAAAGTAGTAAACAGAAGTAGAAACAGAAACTCTGTAGAAATAGAAACTTCTTTAACTGAACTTTGGAAATGTGGAACATTTAATAAAATTTAAAAATAAAAGTAATAAAAGCAAAAAGTGGAGAAACTAAACATATAAAATTTACTGTATACTGGTACTTAAGGCAGTTTTGATTAGAAAGTGAACAATAAAAGGGTGGCGTGTGAATTGTTCATATTTTCATATTTACATATTTTCATTTTCTAATAAATAAAATGTAAATTTAATTTTTAAATGACATTTTCATGTCACTACTGAAACATAGAAGATTTCAATCAGGAGAAAGAGCCTTATTTTAGCTACACATTTTAGAGCAGGAAGTGTTTACCTGTCCCTTAAGGCCACATAGCCAGCAGTTAAAACCCATTGTTTTAAAATAAATGTGTCTTAACAGCATCTATAAAACCTTTTTTCTAATAGTTCTATGCAAAAGAGTATGTTATCAGTGCAATTCTGCATGATGCTATAATAAGTTTAATTAGAATGAGCAGGTAAAAGAACAGAACTGTGATTTTTGGAAAACTCTATTTGGAAAATTAATCCTACAGCCTTGAAGTGTTCTTTGCTACGGGTTGACTAATCAGTTCTGTAAACATCAACAAGTTTATTCACATCATGAGTTATTTGAACATTTAGCATCAATCAAAGCAGCGGTCTTATGCTGAATACAGAATGCTGTGGAACACTTGTGGAGCTGTTCACTACAACCTCCCATAATTTGGCCCATTAGCTTGTTTACAATGATGTTTTATGAATGCACTACAAAACTGTGGCGAAATTTTAATGGCGTCTTCCGTCCGAGGTCAACAGCACATCAGCAGAGGATACGACTTAATATAGGCCGTAATGAGGCCTGACAGAGAATAAATATTAATTAAATGAGATCAAAAAGTGCCGGAGCACTTGTCTTCATTAATGTTTAAGTGACAATGTAATTTTGTGTGTAGTGAGACTCATGGGGTGATGGAGCGTCTCTGTTGCTGCTTATTGTTTCTCCGAGTGCCGTCTAATGTGTTTGTGTACACCGAGTGGAGCGGCGTTACGCTGGCAGCTAATGGCACAGCACGGCTCCTCACCCCATATCAGCTTTCATGCGGCTTGTAAATTTTAGATTTCGATATGAAGTTATATTAGTCACTTGAGCGGTGTCCGTTTCATAGCGAAGGATCGTCTCAGCATTTCTTTGATGCAGGTCCCCAGTGGTTTTTCAATTACCATCCTTCATGTTGATGCTCCATTGTTTATTGATCAGGAGCTCATAAATTGTGAAAAGATAGAGCAATGATGGAGCCCCTAAAAGCATTTTAAACAGATCAGTTTTGGCAGCTGAAAAACCACAGGAGCCCCTATGAAATGCATTTGGAAGCTCGCTATGAAACAGTGAAATTAACACAAGGCTTAAACCATCATATTTATTCCATGTTCCACTCCATCTATCTGTATTGTGTTTAAATTAATACTCTGCAGCAATACAACAGCATATAATAGCATATGTTGTGTTTTAGATGCTGGTGTGTAAAGTGACAGCAACTGTTCTTTACATTATGTAAACATTTCATTTCATGATTAATAGAAACGCTCCAAAATTGCTTGGAATCTTTAAACATGAACTTACATACAAATTCTCTCACTTTTTAGAAATACAGGAGTATGCAAAAGTAATATCTGTTCATTACATTCATAGAATGCTGCAAAAACAACCGTTTTTAAACTCATTGTTTCTGTGAGAGTCAACTCATTTAAATATATCCACCTATATACCTGAATATGAATACAGGACATGCAATCAGAACAGAGCTCATTTATTGTAGATCAGCCTTAAAGGCACAGTAACAAAAACAGCCTGGGGGATAAAAAGATGTAAAATGATTTGTCTGGTATATAAACCCACACAGAGAAAAAAATGCAGGAAATGCGCCCTTTGAAATGAAAGAACCTAAGTGCCCTGTCCTGTGAAGTTACTATACTGGATATTGTTTTGAATTGTTGGTAAGACTAGGCTGAGTGATCAGCTAAACCAACATGGCGATACACATGACGGAGCTGTTTCGACCGGGTATAGGTTCCAGCTGGGACTGCTGCCTCTATGGCTGAAACAAGACCAAGGCTGTTCTCCTCCATAATTTTTCGAATTGGAATTCTGTTGCCGTGAGTCAGAGTCATTTGTCTTTGTTCTGTGCACTGGTGTCTCGTGGTATATCACAGAAAAGATGAACACAGCTAATAGACTGTGACACAACCATTAACTACAGCTGTAATGAAAGCGTAATGGAATCAAACAGCCATTTCTCTGCACAACACTGGCAGACGCAGGTAAATGTTTAAAGATGAACCCAGGAAGCCCCTCTGTGCTTTTCCACAACGCTCTTGTTTTTGCCCTTGAACTCCCATCAGCCCCAGAGGAAACATCAAAAATCCTCAGCTAAAAAAACGTCCAGCCGATCATCTCCTTGAAGACGCTTTTACATATGAACCGGATCCATTGACTGTATTATTCCTCCGTTCATGAACAAAGAAATAAAGCCTCCTTTTATGTCGGGACCATTTTTTTTCAGGGCCCATGCCCTTGCCCTGTATGAAATGAAGTCATTGAAGATTGACAGTGTTGATATTCCTTTTGTATTTCAAGGAGATATGAAGGCCCAGCACTCAACTGTCGAGATCAGAAAGGACAGTAATAAATGCAGAAAGTTATTACAGCATACTGACAAGCTTTTCTCCAGCACTGTTCACTACACAACGCTTTCCTCTATCCAATAGACACAGTTTAATGACCAACTGCCTGACTCTACCCACAGCATTCAACTTTCTGATCTTCTTTTTCAGGTAAGCTGTTATTGTGTGTAATAATAGATTGCCTAAGTATACAGTAGTTTTAATTTCACTGATGGTCTGTGTTGCTTTATTACTGTTGTTTGCCTCTGATCTAAAATCTCTTGGCAGGCTGACTTTCATCTATTCTATTCTCCTGTGAATCACATTCGCCTGTACATAAACAAGCCTGCAGCCTGCAGAGAGAGCCACCCAGCAGCATCTCATAAGATTGCATGATGAAATTCCAGTTTGGTGATGAACTTTTGATATCGAGGGAAATAATGCAGATTAATATAGTCTGATGAGAAAACCAGATGCACTTTTCAAATGTTTTAATAGCAAAAGAAGCAGAAACCTAATTAAATGTAGGACAAAGTAAAAAAGTTTCAAATCCACTAAAAAGCAAATCCTAAACACATGATGCCACTCTATATATAAAAGGCAATAGCGAGTACATTGTTGCTGTCGTATATTTAATAAATATACTTTTCCCCACATAAAAGTTCTGTCCCCCATAAGAGTTCTGTTGCTCCTAAAAAAAGAAACGTTTGTAATAAACTCAGAAAGACTAATAAACCAAACGTTAAGAGAGAAAGGGTTCTTTGTGCAGAGCATGTATTGGATCTGTAAAAGCCTTTAGTGGATGGTTGTTTGGTAAAAGAGATATATGTTTTACAGATGTTAGGATTTACAGAAATTAACATAAAAGCTTTATAGTATATGAAAGTTCTACAAACATTTAACTGGCATTTTCTGTACAATTCAATTGTTTAGGTCTAGCTAAAGAAATGGTCTGATGGGAAATTAAGGGAAACCTACACAAGACAGCCATTTTATTTATTATCAATTAACAAATCAATCAAGGCAACTTACGTTTTTAAACATAATGTTGATGATGGTCTTCTTATGGGGGCTATTTTACCTAACAATGCTCTGCATGTATATCTCCTATCTCTTTGTAAAGCACTTATAAACACTAATCTACTAAAGTATTGGTATAAACTGTAATTGCACTTTATCTTCTAAGAGCACTGGCTAAATATTGCACTTGTACTGTATGTAGTCTTGTATTTATTCTCTTCTCTGTAGGTGTTCCAGTCTTGCTAGGTATTGCATTGTCTTTTTCCTAGGTATCAGCACTGGCCCTGTGTTTATGGCAGTGTTTGAGTATAAGAGTAGTTTGGACTTAAACCTGTTTGTACTAGATAGAGGTACATACTCTGACCGAACACTAAGCACTTTTGTAAGTCGCTCTGGATAAAAGCGTCTGCTAAATGCCATAAATGTAAATGTAAATATCTCCACCATGGATGTTTATATGTTTATAGCCAAATTCTTATTTGCCTATGATGGTACAACATTATTAGAAGCAATAAATGCTTCAGACATCTGATTTCTATCATCATTCTCAATGGAGCACTTCACATTAAACCACTCTGAAACCTCCTATTATGTAAACAATACATTCATAATTCATAATGTTATGGGCAAATTGACCCACAAAGTAGAAATACACTCAAAAACAAACAAAGGGTCAAGTGAAAACAGTAAAACTTTGTTATAAATTCTCAGAAGATTCAGACAGATAAAATATGAGAACATAAGGTATATATACAAGTTGTTTTAACAACTATTTAATAAAGATTTTCTTCAGAGAGGGTAACCAGAATTTCAGACAACTGGAAACAGGTCAAACAGACCCATAACATAATAGAAGGGTTAATGGTTTATTTACACAGACATGTTTTTAGGCACCCAAAAGTGGCACTTCTGCTGCATCACCATAAAAGGACCACTTTGCCACAAAACTGTCACACGAATTTGCAGTTTTCAGGTCATGGAGTAAAATGGGGCCATTCGTATCTGATAGATGTGTCAGAACTTTCCAGATACTGTGTGGCCTCAGTTGTCGATAACAGTCCAATGTGCCAAAAATGGATAGATTAGAGCATCTTTCTCTGCTTCTTCGAAGGTATTCTAACAATTTTCAAGACCAGCAACTTTCAGGTCTATAAAAATTGATTTGTTTGTCGTGGGAGCGGACCGATTTGGACTCTTTCGGCCGTGAAATCTTTGTGCGAAATAGGAGTATCAATCAGAAACACGAAGAGGCAGACAGAGAGAGTGAGATTTGACTTTAATTTAGACATTGCCTGCTGTACTGAGTCCCAGTGGTATACAACAAGATAAGAGACACATCACTGTGCCTGCACTGATGCAAGAATTCTGTGATTTTCTGCAATTACAAATAAATTCTCCCTAACAGATTACTACAAAGCTAACATTGCCAATATAAACCTAATTATATAAAAGTGTGGGCCGAGTAATGAAAGCTCACTCGGTCGATAATTTCCCTGATCCTTTGATTAATGTTACAACCCCGGGACAATTTCCTTTTGTCTGTTCTGATAAGAGCAGTTCTCTGGGCCAAATAAGAAAAAAAGCCAGGCTCTATTATGGTATATTATGGTATATGATGCCTTTTAGACGCCGTCTTTTTCAGAAATGCCCTTGGTTATTTTAACATGGCAATTCTAAGACACATACAACAGCATGATGGCATTATCAGAGTGTGCAGGAGTTAGACTGTGCTGTTCGCTGTCTAAAGCTTGACTGAAAATGTGTGCCTAATTAAATGACCCCATATAGTTGCACTGCTTTTACGACTTATATAATAGATGAATGGCAAATAATCTATTTTCTTTGGTCCTCAGTCCCCACATAAAATAATGATTGGCTAAGCATTGCTTTTTTGTTGTTATTAGCATCTGACAACTTATTTGGAACTGGCTTTGTGTATAATCACCTCCTGTTTCTACATCTATCATTTTTCTGTCTGGATAAAAACAAACACTCACCAGGCTAGCATACATAGTCTGGTTGCCATGGTTGTGTTCTTTCTTTCATGAAAAACCACCACTGCGGTGCTGTTGGGATGAACATTAGATCCGATGAATCATTAAATATGAAAATATGCTTTTAGGCTACCCTTTGGCAGGCCAGATTTAGAGCAGTTACAGGCGGTCAATAGAAATCCTCCCCAAAGGCATATCACAGCTCAATGGTCAGAATAAGACAGGCTGTGGTCAGTCAATGAGTCATATTATCAGTTTCAGTCTAGAACTTACATCTATAAATCTTCAATATATAATTATGGGTTTAAACCTGTCCCAAATTACAGTCTATTGACCCTGTTTCACTTACAAGAAAAGCAGTGTAATTATTCCCGACTCATTGCTGTCACTGTACTGTTACTGAATCATTATGTTCCTCATTAGGTTCCTATCAGACCTAGTAATGTACACAATTCTAATTTGATTTCTCCATAATCCACTAAATTATCATAATGTGCCAGATGATCATGTGACTGATGGGAAGCCACAAAGCTTCTTTGTGCTCTGAGCTGGTGTGACAAAGTACTTACAGCAACAAGTAGAGTGGGTGGGTAATCTATTGTATCATAACTGTCTTATCTTGCCACAGCTGATCAGTCTAATCTTAATTAACCTTAATCTCAGATGAGTCTGACAAATAAATATAAACCTCAGGGAATGATCACTGTGACTTTTATTCCTCTATTATGGAGCTATATGTTTATTCTATCTACAACTGGTGGAACTGGGATTTTATGGGCTCCATCCACTGACAGGTAACGTCAACCTGACTGTTTACATTAGAATATTCAAAACACAGTAATTGTATGTTGTATCTGCCATGTGACTGGCCAAATTAGATGGTTACAGAGATTCCCTAGAACACTTACTGTGTGAGAAACATGTTTAATATAATACATACTTTAATATATTATTTGAGTGGAATGATTTTATTTTTACATTACAAATAATGCATAGAAGATTTTTCAGGTTGTGAAAACATTGCTACTCCTTTGCTAGAGTATCTCAGGTGGTTGCTAACGCCGGGATCAGACTGCACAAATTCAGCATAATTTTGACACAGTTTTGTTGTAGCTGACAAACTTCAAGCATTGAGTCCAAACATGAGTATCAGGAGCCACACCCAACACTACGAGGGGGCAAAAGGTGGCTTTGCCCTTTTCGATGTATTTTCTTTGCAAAGGAAAGTTTTCATCTGGTTTGGCTTTTCAGAGACAGATGAGTTCAGGCTATTTGCCATGGGTTGTGCGGTGCTGTTCTCAGCAGCGGATCAAGCAGAGGAGAGAGACATACACTGCTTCCATTCACTTGCTGGCCTTTTGTGGTTGTAAATCGAACTTTCTGCTTGAATCAAATTTTTGATTCATTCACAGAATGGAAACGACAGGGATGTGAGAGTCAGTGTCAACAAGAGAGAGAGAGAAACAGAAAGAAAGCTGCACATCATGAGCAGGTAACAGACAATATGATCAATTATTTTTTTCACTTACTAACCTCGATGCTGATAGATATTATTTGCTGATTCATTCAGAAAAATCATTCAGAAAATCTAGCCTGTTTCTTTGCATTTATATTCCAACTGCTTCTATTGCCTAGATCGTGTGAGGACACACAAGTTTAACAGTGGCTGCTAAATGTAAATGTATTGTTTCATTTTAAAACAGTAGTCTTCATCCACAAAATGAAAAAACACCCAACATACTGTTTTACTGTCTAAAAGATTTGCCCCCTGACCATTTTAACTACCCCCTCAGTTACTTCAGTCTGGCCCTGAGCCTGCCTCAAGCTCTCCTTAAAGGATAGACAGCCCATAATGTCCTGTTCATGATACCCGGAAACTGGTCCACAATAGTTTTTTCTTACCAAAAATCATTAGTATCACACACAGCCATGATCTGTAGCCATGATTAACTGTTTCTTTACCCTGCTCTCTGACGACCTACAGACCTGCACAGGGACATGATTGATGATTTTGTTAGTCTACCGACTAAGACACTGCAAGAAGTTTTGCAACTGATCTGATATAGTGAACATTGTGAAAGACAAAAATATTACGTAGTATGATAAGGTATTGTATATGTGTGTATACAATATCTATATATATGTGCATTTGTGTGTGTGTAGTGCTTAATTTGTGCTGGATCTTGCTGGAACAAGATCCGGCACCTCTCATATTTCAGGTACCTGTGTTCCAGAACTTTTTTATGTGGATCCACCACCTCTTTGAAGTCTTTTTTTTGTAGGACACCAAAAGCTATTCGTCCAATGACATCTCTATGATTTTATGGTTGCAGCTCCTTACTGCATTCATTAAAGCTAAGATTATTTTATTGTACAGAATGCAACTATGTTAGATGGACACTTGAAGCACTGTTGTGTCTATGCGTATCAGGACCTTTTCCTTCACTGCCACTTGCTGGATCACCCCACCTTTAGTGTTCCATTACCTGATGTTTTACAAATTAAGCACTGTGTATGTGTGTGTGTGTGCATGTGTGTGTGTGTGTGTGTGTGTGTGCATTATCTTATACATTTAAATGCATGACTTTTTCCGTGTGGATGATGCAGAAAGTTTATTGTAGTTACAGAACATCAAGTTTACATTAATTTCACTAGGCTATTTGAAATTCTTTTATTACATGCATTGATTTTAAAATAATAGCAAAAAGTCAATCCAATGATTGTGTATGAGAGTAGAATTTCTGTGCTGATTAGCTGATTGGACCTCTACGACGAGTGCAAATGAGATCAGGATCGGCTGGACGTAAATCAATAGACACAGTAGATTATGGCAGAGATGACCACCTCTTGCTGCCAACTCCACTACATACTTCAGCAGCACTTGGCAAAATTAGAATGCGCTAATGGATCTCAAACTGCATAGTGTAGGCCCCACAAAGCTGCTGTCAGATAGATAGCTTTATTAGGCCCTACTGCGGAAAAGAGGGACATTTCAGAAAGAGCACAATTGATTTAAATGAGGGCTAATAGAACTTGTGGGCAAATTTAATGCAGCATCCATTAAGTGTCTTTAATTCCCCCCGTCATTTTCTCACTAATCCACCTCCTGGCCCTGAGCCTTCATGCAACGACATGGATGAAAATCGAGACTGGCGGGCTGTAATTAGAGCATCCATTTTACAATAAAACCCCCTGAACCTCCAGCCTTGACCAGCAGCATTCCTCTCTGCTCACAGATAAAGAGTGAAGGTATGTTGCGGGCTAAAGACATACAAGAAGAGCGCACAGTATTGCACATCAGGTGTCCCAAAGGATGCGTACAGCATGGGATATTTCACAGTAATTAGCTTAAAGCCAAGTTATGTACTATATTTTTTCCTAAAACTGAAAGTAGCATTACTGAGTCAGGGACAAAACTATGCTAAAACATTATGTGCATTTGTGGCCCAAAGTTTTCCTGCAAAACCAATTAATCACTGAAAAGTTTAAAAGCATGAGATGATGTCACATGTTTTTATGTATTAACACCACTTGTATAGTGCAAAATTAGTATTATACTTATGATGATATGATGACAACAGTAGATAATTTACTGACATCATAGACACAAGTTTTGACTAAGTTCTCTTTGAAGTTCTCTTTCAATGCACTGAAAGCAGAACTGATGTTAACAAGATGTTCCACTGCAAAGGTCTCCAAATTCAGTGCAATCAAACCTTGTATCTCTATTTTAGTTCCTTCCCCCCCAATTTTGACAGAACTAACTGCTCTTTACACAGCATTAAAATTTTATTGCCATGAAAAAAGTTTTAAAAAAGGTATACAAGGCTTATGTACAATGGTACACATGCCAACTAACTCCAAAATCAGTGTTCCAACATTTGCACTGATTTGTTTTATCCAGCCAGCATTGCATATCACAGACTTAACTGGAAATACTGCACCAAAGTTGCCATTGGAATTACCTAAATGAATCTATCTTGGTAACATATCATTTCATGACAAACCGGCAGAGTGTAGGCAAGAAATGCAGACGTTCAGATTTTTTGGGACTCTCCTGACCCAGAAAATAACAATGAGCCAACCAACCCCAACTTCAATTCACAGACTAGGTATAATTGCTCTTGAGCTTTTGAGCTGTTAGGAGAGGCTGCTTCTTTAAACATGTTGATCATTTAAGTCTGCTTCTCATGTCTGGAAGAAAGGGACTCAAAATGCATTAAATGAAGCTACTGGAGTCTTCAGGTTAGAACAACTTGCATAATGGCAAATGCTGAAAAACTTTGAAATTCTTAATACAATTATTATTATAAAATTGATTATTCAAAATAATAATGCTAAACTGAGGACCGTGTTACCAGATGATGTCCTCTTGTAACAGAGCAAAGCGCTAGATCATTGGATCATTTAAACCATATCTGGAGGTGGTCTTGACCACATTTAACACAAGTGGGAACAGTAGAGAATAAACAAGGAAAAGCTGGGGGAAAGGCAAGGCCACGAAAGTATTGGGCCAATGAATGTATCTAAGCTAAGCTTATTGAACCCTGTAGTAATGTGAAAGAGTAAACCAAAAGTTGTGAAATGATATATGATATATGTGTTGATGTGGGTTTTTTCCAGGAAAAGTACAATTGGATCTCATCTGAGCAAAGTTGGAATCCAGAACATAAAGCACACGTAAATGCAAAGTGTTAATAGGCCCTAAATATACTCATTTTAATGCATTAAAATAAAAAAATTAAAAACACTCATCAAAGACTGACTGGTCTGATCAAATATATGTTTTTATTTATTCAATGAGGATTACAGGTCAGGAAGAGCTAGCTGCAAACTGCCAACAAGCTGCTAGTTCATTTCTTACTGACCGTTGATATTTTGTCTACATTTTTTGATTTCTGGTAAGTGGGTCAGCAAGTGTGGTTATATTGTGTCATCTTTAAATTCATGTTTCAGGCAGTAGAGATGCCCCCTCATGGATAAATGTTTATTAACATGCTCTTTGCAGTTACATGAAATAACATTTACAGTTGGACAGGAGATTGATTTAAACATATATTTAAACATATTAAAATATATTCTGGTATGGCACAATGGTAAATTTACTGTAATGCATATCCACTTGTGGCTTATTGCATTGTCTTTATTGTAGCCTACATTCTGTAAAGTGTTTTTGTATTTTACATTTATCTGTGAATTACACTTCACGGAAGGAACCGCAACCTCCATCCTTTTCATCTGTTAATAAGCTGTGCATACAGGAGCCAGCAGTATGATTACACATGGATGAAGACAGCAATGCTGAAGAACAAAAGAACAATAGCACGATTCTCTTGAAGAAACTCTGAACCATCTGTAGCCATATGGCTTTACCACATCAAATGAGATGCTGACTTTGAAACACAAATACCTACAGCTTTCCACAGCAAATGCATCTTGTGTGTTTTTTCCCTCTAGAGGACCATCATTACTCCAACAATGAGCAGTGCTTTTAAAATTTCCTCAGCAGAGGCCTTTGTTTGATACTCCATTAATTCTCATGGAAATTATTGAGGGAAATGAGCACCTATCAGCAATCATCTCCTTTCAGATGAAAGTACATTGCTCAGAGCCTCCCTTTTGACCGCTCTCTCCCTTGGCCTCAGTTCTCATTCAGATTGAAATTCAGTTGCTGATGTGGCTCCTTCTCCAGCTCGTGCCAATTTGAATTTCATGTCTAAAGCCTGCTCTTTTAATCAAACCCATACTTTATAAGAAAAAAAAATCAATAATTTGAGTGCCCAGGAATTAGAGGAGAGTGGTTAATGTCAAAGTCTCTTCTAATCCACATAGAGGTCAGTCAAGAGCACGGCACTGGGAGCTTTTCACCATGCGGCAGCCGGACCTTCTTTTTTCACAGCGAACTGTTCAGCCAACCTGGACAGTGTGAATATTGGTTTTATGATTTCTGAGCATTTGAGAGCACAGTGATGGGGATACTCAAGAAAAAGGTTCAGACTCAGAAACAGGGAGAATCTTGACTTGTTAATCACCATGCAAAAGTCAATTTAATTTCCAGATTAATTTCCATTAAACACTTTAAAACATACACCTGTACACCCACTCATTAATGCCAATATCTAATCAGCCAATCATGTGGCAGCAGTTCAAAAAAACATGCAGATATGGGCCAGCAGCTTCAGGCAATGTTAAAATCAATCTTCATGTGTTTTAATACCAATAAGACATCTAGTGAACAGGAGTTCAGTGGACAGAAGCCACTTGTTGATAAAGGAAATCAACATAGAATGGCCAGGTGGATTCAAACTGTCAGAAAGGCCACGATAACTCAAATGACCACTCTGTACAATTGTAATCAAACTTTTAGGCGGATGGGCTACAACAGCAGAGACTCATGTCAGGTTCCAATTATGTCAGCCAAGAACAGAAAGCTGAGGCATACTGTGGGAACAGGCTCACCAACACTAGACTGTTAAAGACTGGAAAAACACAGCCTGCTCTGATGAATCCCGATTTCTGCTAAAGTACACAGATGGTAAATTCAGAATTTTGTGTCTACAGATTAAATCCATGGACCCAACCTGTCCTGTGTCTGCAGTCCAGGCTGGTGGGGTAATGATGTGGAGATTTTTTTTCTTGGCACACTTTGGACCCGATAATACCAGTCAATCCTCGCTTGAATGCCAAAGCCTATATGAGTATTGTTGCTGAGCCTGTACATTCCTTCATGGCCACAATTTATTTTCTGATGTTCTGATGACTTTGGCCAGCATAATAATGCAGCATGTCAAAACGCAAAAGTCACCTTGGTTTTGTGGGCACGACAATGAGTTCAGTGTTCTTAAGTGGCTATCCCACTTAAGATCCAAACCCAATAGAACACTAAGGCGGTTGAATGATTCACAGCATGTCAACATGGACCAAAGGTTTCCAACATGTCTGTTTTGAAGACAAAGGCAGGCCCCTTCCAGTATTAGTACAGTAATCCTAATAAAGTTGTTGGTGAGGGTATATGTCTTAAAAATGTTTCAGTAGTTTGTGCCTTTATTACCGCTCCCTGTTCCTCCACATCTTTATTTGTTTTGCCAATTTTATTAGAAAAATGGACAGAAACACCTGTGCAAGAGTGAAGCTTGAAGTTCTCTCACAATTAAAAATGTAAACATTGTTTATCTGACAGTGACAGTCTTGGGAGGTCAGCCAGGTTGTGTGGGGTCATTAGGAGTCCCATTCACTCATTTGACTCTTTTAATAATTTTTTGAAGCCCAGCTTTGGAATCTCCCAAAGTTTAGGTTTTAAGTTTCCTTTTATTGCCGTACAGTTAGGCTCGTGGAATTAAACTCAGTACAGATGGGATGTCAGTAACTATACACCACTTGCAACACAATTGCAAACATAGGTCATAAGAACAAGGCATAAGTGCAAAAAAAAATCTCATTTTTGTGTATTTATTAGTTGTATGGCTTTAGGAAAGAAACTTAAGGCATCCTGTCCTGCCCCCTAGTGACCTGTACCTTCTGCCAGGGGGAAGATGCTGAGATGGTGAACTGGGTGAAGATGGTCCTCTATGACCTTGGTTACTTGTAAAGTGGTGTGCTATGTGTATGCAGAGTCCAGTGTAGAAAGTTTCCATCCTATAATCCCCTTCCTTATACACATGGGTTATCTATAAAAATATTTATTTAAAAATGAATAATTTTTGCTAACTGGAAATGAAATCTTTCAATTCAAATTTCAAATTCAACTTCTGGCATTTGCACAGAACTGTATATCAGTACTCTCCTACAACTAGAAGATTTGGGAAAGCGCCAGCTGGTGTGAACAGCTGGTGTGAATATTTCATGATAAATTGAACCAACAGAAACAATCCATTGAAATGACTTGGAATCTTGTCACATTGATGTACATGAAATGCTTTAAATTGCATTGCGATGAGAGATTTAGTTTTGACAGTAATAATAAAATCCTAAAAATATACTGATTAAATGTTGAAACATTATACAGTCTGCTCTGGATTTGATTTTATGAAAATGAACATTCCACTGACCATATTACAAATTCATCCCAAGGACAAATTCAAAGGGGAAAACACATTCTTTTAAATTTTGATGATGACTGTGCTCTTTTTGAATGCAGATGCTGGTTACTAAGAAACGATGGCCCTTTATTTTCTGGCCATTGCATTGACACTCAGCGTAAATGAGTTATAGATCCATTTCCTGCCTCTACACCAGATTACTGCAAGGTAATTGGGAGGCTGGACCATAAAGAAAGAAACACAAGTCATTGGCTTTTGCAAACTGGACAGCTTCTACCCCCTCAACTCCCCCCACCCTCCTTCAAGCTCTGTGAGTAATACAGATATTATTTCGGCCTCAGTCCCATTTTCTTCTCAATGAAATTATGATGTCCTCTACCCAGGCCGGGCTGGGTGAGAGAGGGTGGTGAAGATATGATGTGAAAGCTTTATTGATGTCTACAATTACTGGCTCAGGCTCAGCTGTAGGCTAGGTGCAGGGTGGGGTGGGAGGTTAGGGGGCTTTATCGGAGCCGTGGAATGACCCGGAGCAGCGGGCAGCAGGATCATAACTTCCACTGCCCGCCTCATCTGATGGATGAGCAGTAGAGATATATCTCTAGAGCTTTCACACTGCCCCGAGTGCCCACTGCTATAGTACACGGTGCTGTGCCTTCAGGATGGCGAGGGAGAAGTGCTACGATGGGGCTTTTAACAATTAGCTGCTTTATGTCTCTCTCACATCCATTAGACTCAACAAGGCCAGACATACGATACAACAACATCAATTCTTTGTCTCCACACTGTAGTACAGTTCATCACTCTCTGTAAGGTCCTCCTCTACTTAGTACCTAGTGCTGCCAAATCTTACCTGATGGCTGAACTGGTCTCCTTTGGCTTACGACTCTGCATACACGCTGTGCCGTATTCAAAATATGTTTGCTGTTGTTTTTGTTCTTCATTTTTATTATACATATATTACTCACACAGCTGATTCATTTTATAATACCTCTGTTTGTTGTTTTAGTGTCCTTTCCAACAGGTAACATTTTTGGCAGCACACTGTTAAACCTGGATATAATCCTAATCTCACTCTTTGTTTCTTCCTTGCAATTGACTGTATTTCTAAGTATTCCCTTCTAGTAGTACCCTTCTCCCTGTACTACTTTCATTTCCCACCCAGGCTCTATTCCAGTTCCACTCCTTATATGGATCGTTCCACCAAATTGGCTCAAAGTCAGAGCTGAAAACACATTTCTGACTTTTTTTTTAACTCACTTGGGTTGAGTCTTAATTCATTGGCATTCAGGGCTAGGAGCCTGGAGGTGGGAACATTGGGACCTCCTGCTTAGCTAAGGACATGTGTGTTCCAGTTTAAAAATGTACCCCTCACTGTCCCATTGTGTTGTGAGTGGTCACTTGTGTAACACTGGCACAACACTTTTTTTGGATTTAGAATGTCGGACCTGTGCAATGTGTAACCTCTAGTAGTAAGGTGGCATTTTGCAACCCACCAACACTGCCCACCCACCCATCACTTATCTAAAACCTACAGTAGTTGTCATGTTTTGCTCCCTAATATTTTAAGATGAAATGTTGGAAATTCTAACAAGAAGCTGAATGTCAGCACCAGAATGTAACCTCTACACCATTTAAAGTGAAATGGGAAAATCTGACCATGAAGCTGATGAATAAGTAGCTTGCTTCTGCCTACTCCCACCTGCATTATATCCTACCTGGAGTTTTATGCATGGAACTACCAATACACATGTGCTACACTAGGACTATTTCAACAAGAATTCTTCTTCTTCTTTCTACATCTTCCAGCCAGTGCTATAGCTCCACCAAATCCTAGCTTCACCGTCAATGTAAAAATTTGAAATGCAAAGCGCTGTGTCTACAGCCACTGTGTGATTTGTCCATCAGGGCTACTACAGCAACATTGTGGCTCTACTCAGTTGAAAATAATTACAGGTAGTTATACAGGTAATTATGCATTAATGATAACATGGTTCACTCACACATCATCTACACCACTTATCCTCCGGGGTTGCTGGAACCTCAGTGCTCACTGACAGGACACACACTAATATATACACTGTAATATACTTTATTTCTGCAAATATATCCCCCTAAATCTAACACACTAAATCTAACATCCTGGTAACAGGTAATGAAACATTATGCTGTGATGTAATGATTAGGAGTCTCCTTATTGGAGGTTGCTACCATTTATGAAGAATCAACTTTCATTTACCACATAAACTGATAGCATATGTAGACACCATCTATAAAACATTCAGAATATTTTGTTGATTGACACACGGTGCAGTATTGGGTAGTGATATGACAAAGTTAAAGTGTTGAAAGTGAAGGGCAGTGAAGGGTTCTATAGTGGAAGAAAAACATCAAACAGACTCCACGGGGCATCATAAGTAATTGAACGAGGTATGTGTAAATGTATTCATTTACAGCATTGCTTTCATATACTACATGTAGTTCATCTACTGACAAAAACAAAAAAGAATAAATCACATTTAACTGTATATGTGACCTTTTGTTTGTCCTGTGCTTTAATAAAGAACATGCACCATTGTTCTCTCACACTTGGGCTTAACACAGTGTTCCTCTGTGCTCTGTGAGAGGTAACAGTAGCTCTGCATCATGTGGCTGTGCTTTTGTTCAGCAACCTGGCCTGCAGGCTTTGATTGCTGATCTAATGATGTGAAGGAGAGAGCGAGCTGTAGGGCTAAAGCTTAGTTAAAGGCCCAATTTCCCTGTGCAATTAAGACCTACTGCAGCATGGGTGCACATATTAATGTCAGCAGTTGTATTTCTTGTAGGAACTTCAAGTCTCCATATAGATAATAAAATAGATCATTTAAAAAAAAATGATTCACATAGTGCCCTTCTGCACAACTACTAAGCCTCAGGTAGTAAGGTGATAGTCAAATTGTCTTCAGAGGTCAGTTGCTGAGACATGCTTGTGTTATTTACTTGGCAGCAAGATTCACAATTAGCTAACTTAATGTTGTTTACAGTTTTCCTTTACATTGTTTAATGAAGTTCTTCTTGCAGTCCATCCAGTCCATGACTATCCATTCTGAGTGTATGCTGAAATAAAATCTGGTCCTTGCTCTGTAATGGGGCAAATAAGCAAACTAAACAACTAAAAAGGCTGACGTTCACTTCCTAGTCACATTTTCACTGAAAAGCGTAATGCAACTGGTGCACCATTTAAGGTGGAACAAGAAAATATGAACAAGAAGCTGAGGGGCCGAATGTAGGTAAAACAGGTTAAATCGAATTAGCAGTTGTGGCACCATAATGTACCTGCTACACCATTAAAATGTAAAATAGGAAAAATTAGTATTTAGCATTGTTAGTAGTTACCAGTTTTATGTAACAATGTAACAATGTTTTTAACAATATTGTAGTCACATAAAAACTTCACATTATTTACTGCTGTTCACAGTTAGTAAGCAACTTCACATTGTTTACTGTTGTTTACAGTTAGCTCATGCGTTGCTTAGTGCTGTTTCCAGGTAGTGAGTACCTTTAATTTTTTATTTTTTTTTTACAAACCTAAATCCTTAGAATAGAGACAGATAAACATAGTGGGTGTGTGAGTGTATGTGTGTTTCAGCTGCCATAATTAGGCTATGATCTTCTCTTCCCCCAGAGAGAAGCACACCTCAAGGTGTGGAGCGTAATGAAGAGTCTTGTCAGGGCAAGACAAGATGAAAAAAGTTCAGAGAGGAAGGGTGTGACTTTACTGGAGCTCATTTCAGAGCTGCAGTGCTGAAAACTTAGCTTAGAAAAATGGACAAAGAATGTTGAGCCTATGTTGCTGCCCTATGAGGTAATGCTCTAATTGGATTTCTGCAGAGGAGTGTGTGTGTGTCAGGTTGCATGTGCAGACAGTGTGACCTTTATGCTCTCAACCTGTAGTCAGTTACATTGCCGTTTTATTAAAGAGAGAAAGTCTCTGATTCATGCAAATGGATGCGGAATGGACTTGCTGAGAGACACCAAGTTTCCCAGTCATATTTCTGAGTGTGTATCAGCTGCAGGATGTCGGTTCTCTCATGTCGTGCCATATTTTGCTGCTTTGGCTGACTGTTATGTGCCTACAGCAGAGAGTCATGAATCATCACCCCCAAACACTACCAGTTCAGCAAAATACACAGCTGCAACACAACAGTGTTTTCAAAATAAATGGTAAAACAGGTCTAGAAACTTCTATTTTAATCCATTTCTTTCCACTTTTCCAACAACCACTCAAAACATCACAATGTCATGTTTAATATAGCCTTTTAAAAACCCTAGCTTAAGTATGAATTACACACATAATTCACAGAAATGTGTTGCTTAATGAGAGGCATGAAGCAAGGTTTTGTGTTTCATAACTATACCAATGAGCAGAGACAAATCACCATTGTGGTAACAAAACCTTGTTATCTGAAATGTAAACCCAATAGGGAGGGGACGAATATTTTGAGTGTACACTAGGCCAGTTTCCCACACACTGAGATTAAGCCTAAACCTGCTCTAAAAAGAAATTCCAAAGGTGATTCACTATTGCTCCTGCATTTGAGCAAGACTAGGCTTAAACTAGGTTTAGATATGGCCACAGGTTTGTAGACACCTGCTCATTTGTTGTTTCCTGTGAAATCTAAGGCATTAATAGGGAATTTGTGTTCCCATTCACTGCAGTAACAGTATTCTAAGGAGGCTTTGCAAAAATCAGTCATAAAAGCAATAGTGAGATCAGGTACTAATGTTGGGCGACTAGTTCTGAACCTTTCTAAACTTATCCCAAAGATTTTCAATAGTGCTCAATCACTTCAAATAATGCAGTGGAAGCAGACAGCCCAATGTTTGGCAGCCCACTCTCAGCAAAAAAACAGGCTCATCACAAACAAAAAAGTGATATAAATAGAAGCAAGACAAGACACTGGCGTTTCTTTCCACTGCTGGAGACACTCTTGGTTATAAAGGGATGAAGTTTGGTGCTGAACTTACAACGTTTCTTATGAAGTGACAAGTAAACAACTGTTAATGTTAATAGGGACTGTATGTTTTCCTACAACAGGGGTGGATACCACAACTTTCTGGAAATAGATTGCCCCCTATTGTTTAGAGTATAAATTCGAAAGGATCTTCAACATCTCATAAAATTCTCCTTTAAAATATCTGAATTTAAAAGTGTGTCTGATACTGTTTCACATACAGTTTATGTTAACAGGATTTCTATTCAATAAATAAATTTCAATCATTTCTATCAATCCAGTCATGAACTGCTCAAATAATGTAAAGTGAGCAACTGAGGTTTTCATATGCTAAACTATGGCTACTAAAAAAACAGTTATTACATTTTACACAGTGCTGAATTTAGACACCAGCAACAAAATACAACAAACATGCAAAGATAAACACCTTTAACAGTTTTCTGGTATACATTCTAAACAATGAAGATCATTCATACATAGGCTTTAGTTTTCAGACTAACTCTGTAACGTCATAATCTTAACTTTCCAGACTCAGTTTTCTCTTGTAACCAACATATTTTAGACTCTCCACCCCTGTCAGCAAAGGCCTGGGGAAAACAGAATGACATGACTCAGGCTTTTCTAGCGTTTCTCATGACACCTGATAAGGCGGGCCGATGAGATGGAGCTGCAGCCTGCGTTCAATAAAGCTTTTGTGCTGGGAGAAACTAGTAATGGCTCTTTGTTTAGCCTCAGGGAAAGCACCTACTGGTGAAGCCAAAAAGGTCAGTAGCCTTGAAAATAAAGAAAAGCCCAACCAGCAATCTATCTCAGAAAAATTTGCTTTGTCATGTTAAGATAATCTGAGCCTGATAACTGATATACAGGTAATGTATGAGCACTTTCTCTACAGTATAAGCACATGCTCTAAATGGCAGGAAGCACCCTGTGTTTTTGTCAGCGTTATAGCAGATACTTACCCACACCTACACATTACTGGACTCTCACTGTCTGAATTAGCACCCTTCCTTCAGGCTTGCCCAAGCGCTAGTCTTACACCTGTGGTGATAACAGGCACCACGGTTATATATAACACATTAGAGGAGAGAAAAACGATTATAATTCCATTTGGTTTGTTTGCATAATCCATGATATATTTCCCATAAATGTTAACTATCTGGTAAGTTGATTTTTAACATGTTTAGGATTCAGGAGTAAAAGTAAAAAAAAAAAAATTGGGCCTAGAGGTGATACAATATTGACTGAAACCTTGTGTATCAATTGATAGTGACATTGATCTAATATATTTCTTTCTTTAAAACTACAAAGCTTTAGTTGCTTTTAACTGCTCTTCACTTAAGATAAGCATCTTGAAACAGACTGTAATGATAACTAACTATTTAAACACTCCACAGGAAGAAATACGCAGCTAATCATGTATGAATGTGTAATATTTTGGGATAGGTCTACTACAGAAACCTTGTTTTTACCACCTCTGACAATCCGATCTAGCGCATTCTCTCTGTTATCTGCCCAATAATGATACCTACTATTAGATTAGTGCCATTTCTAGTTGAGGTTAAAGTTAAAGTGAGAAAGAACATAGAGTGGACTGTTCAAACAAATTACAATATTTGGAGAGACCACAAACCAAAAATAGACAAAACAGTTTGCAAACAAAGAAGGCACATGTACTAAAATAATTTAATTTAAAAAATCATGAAACACATTTTATATTTATATTTTATTGTTATTAAAATACTTAAAATATACACAACATATTAAGTATAGATATATAGTGTATCTTGATACATTTTAGAATATTAAAAATAATTCATAATATTTAATACATTATCATTTTATTAATTCAATTTTTCTTTGTTTTAAGCCATTTGTTACACGATTAAATAGTAACAAATTTTGCCAGTGGAGTTTTTTTTATCAGGAATGGTCAGTGCCCTGGATAGCTGTTGTCCTGCATATAGGAGAACGAGCATCCAGGCAGAAATCAGAAACACCACTATAATATATCAACAAGAGTTACTGGGTGAAACACCTAACATTACATTCATCTTCTAGTGTAATATCTAAATATCTATTTTGTTTCAGTAAAAAAGACTGAAATGTGATAAACAAAATAGAAACTTAATTTAACTAAACTAAGTTTTTTTTCTGGGCACAATGCGCAAACAATGCAAAACATCACTATTTATAAAACACTGTCATGTCGCACTACACTACATGGGCAAAAGTATGTGGACCACTCACCATCACAGCTATGTGAGCTTGTTGGACATTCTCCTCCAAGGACACAGGCACTAATATGTAGTGGTCCCCTCCCTCTTGCCACTATGCATTCTGGTATGTTTTTTACTTACAGTTGACCGAGTCGGATCTAGCCAAGATTAGAAATTTCATAAACCTGAGTTTGTGGACTGGAGTGATAGAGTGTCACATTTACACTCACTGAGCTCTTCAGTACAGCCCATTCACCTGTCAATGTTGGTCTATGGAGATTGCATGGTTATATGCTTTACTTGTTGTCTGTTAAAATTGGGTGTGGCAGCACACCAGAACTCAATAATTGGGAGGGGCATACACATTTGTTTAGCCATATAGTGTTGCTTAGCATAAAACAAATCATTTTTCATTTGTATTGTGAGACAAGTATTGTAAAAACACTGTATTGTGGGGTCTGTATCAGTTATCAACCACACTGAACAATAAAGATTATATTAAGTATAGCTTTTGTCCAATGTAGGAGAAACACAGAGTTTGACCAGTGTCCAGCACAGGCAACCACATGGCTCTGGCCTTTAACAATGGGCCACGGTGGCATTTTGCAGGCAGACAGCCCCGCTAATAAAGGTCTTAGCAAGAAGCGCTACCTGCCACAGCCAAGTGTCTTATAACTTATAACCGTGAGCGGCTGTGAGGAAATAACCTGCTAAGTCAGCGCTCAAATAATTGCAGCGCACGGGATCTGTAAAAGTGGCCGAGGAGCAGAGCGAAGAGTCTGACAGCCCAACTTCAGCAAAAGAGAAACTGACAAAGCCAGAAAGGTTCTGGAAAGATGTGGAGCTCATACATAGGAATAAGAAGTTTAATGGTTTTAATTTTATTTTAATATAAAAGTTTATTATGAGTTTGCACCTTCATTTCGCTGACTTTTCTTGATTTTTCTAAATAATTAAATGGTTAAGATGTTAACTCAGTCTGTCAAAATCAGTCAATATGGTTTGATATGAAATGCTGCATTGTCAGATGTATTTACGGTAGTAGCTATGGTGATGGTAGTAATGACCAGACGTCTTAAATGTTTAATGCCTCTAAAAGCCAGCTCACAGAAAGCTACAACATGAACTGGTTATACATATGTTGCCACATGTCTGAAACATCGTTTTACCACAGCTTTGTGGTAAGACATTTTTCTCGTTAGCTTATTTCTGCGGGATGTGCAGGATTTTGTATGACAAAACTGTCCCCAAAGGCAAAGCCTTTTTCTCTAAATTTACTTCAGTTGATATTAGCATATTAGTATCAACATTGCATTTAAAACTTGTTATTTTACAACAAAATCACTCTGAATAGCTTTTATTACATCACAATACTTGAATTGTGCTTGAGCAATATTATGAAAAGTCAATGGACTTCCCAATTAACCCCCTTAAACTACAGGTTTATCATCTTATACTTTTTATTATTATAATTTTATACCATAAATAATTTAGTAACTACTATAAAAAAAATATGTAAGCAATTATGAGAGAGGCGTGTTAAGTGAGGTGTTAAGCATATGATAAGAAATATGATAGCACCCATCAAAGCTGTTTCATCTCAGGATTGATAAATGCTACACCCAATTGCCCTTTCCCCTTGTTGCCCCATGATGTCCTGTAATCACTTCCTTGAAGGCATTACGGCCCCAGAGCTTTGATTTAGTTACAGAGAAAAGCGAGAGAGTCTTTGTGCAGCATAGTAAATGCAACAGACTCTGAGGGAGTGACCTTCCGCCCATAGCTGATTACTGACTCATCAGTGTGCTGAAATAGCAGGTGGTGGCAGATATGAAGGTGAACAACCCACACATACTGTAACCGCTGTCAGGGAGGAATCTGCACAGTGCAATCATCCAGAAGGGCTCATCTTATTATGCCCAGGAAAAATATATATTATCGCCTTCTACTGCGTGATTATTGTTGTAGTGAATCTGGCAGCTCTCTTTCAGTAACCATCAACAGTAATCAGTCATCGGGGGACTAGGCTATAGTTCCACAAGATATTTTTACAATGGGCAAAACCTCAAGCTCGTTTGGAAGAGAAAAGGGCTTTTTTCATTAGCTGATATTGTCCTACCCTATAATCTATTATCTATCATTGCATTTTGAAAGTAGTGCTCCATAAACATTTGCCTCTCGACTAAATCACTGAACACAGCAAATTTTTGAGCCTGCTTTGCTAATGTTTAAAAACCTACATTACATTTTTATCTGATACTATAAAACAATTAATGCTAGTTAAGTATACTTAACCAGGCAAACTTAGTCACTGCTTTCTACAGTCTAAAAAAATGTCTTTTTTTCATAACAATCATGTCATATCAAGCAATTTATTCAACATTTTACAAAAACACAAAATGCTTACAGTGTATGTAAGGGTTAAGTTTTAGCCTGGAGGTTCTTTAGAACACCACAGACGTCAGACAATATGCACAAACAAGTCCACGCTGTTTTTGTCAACATCAATCATAACACCTTTGTTTGCTTGTTTTTTCTTATATGATTAAGAAATGTCAGCTGGCACATGGTGCCGGGCATTGCACATTTTAGTGGCCAGTAGATAATTATTTTTATTTTACAAATTCAACTTAACAATGGCCTTGAATAAAAAAACAAGCTGCTTATAGGAGCATATGCCACAGAGACCATATATCCATGAGCACAAACACTGTGGACCACTAACCTACACTAAAGGGCTTTTGGAGTAAAAGTAAGGTAAAAAATGTTCACACGACAGAAAGATGATCATGAGAGCTTGTCATAAATAAGACCACTGTTTGCTCTGGCTTGTGGGAAAGAATCACTCTCATCACCACAGGCATATCAGCTGCACTCTTCCTTAAAAACAAACCAAGACTCCTTGGCTGTCATTTTCAGCTTTGAGTATATATAGCCCTTGAATAAAATAACAAACTGTGGCATGGATGACTGTTATTTAGGCATAGTAAGGGGGTCGTTACTATAATCAGCACTGACCAGCCGTCCCCGGAGACGCACATTAAAACCCACATGCCGAAATAAACACAAGCCTAACGCAGTGATCTGAACTAGAACCTTTCCACAGTTAGACCTCCTGCTCATTAAAGCTGTCCGCCCGGGGCTAATTATAGCATTATATGGGGCTCATGGGCCACTTGCTCTGCATCATCTTATCTAGACACAAACACAGCACTCATCGCCTCCAAAACCCCTCACTTTTTTGACGCTTGCTTAAACAAACATATAGACTGTATGCGCTGTGCAGAGAGGTGGCTGCCAAAACTTGGCTAAAAATAAAAAAAAAAAGTAAAAGTGAGCCAGAGTTGGAGAGACAGACAGAGAGGGAGCGAGGGAGTGCAGAAGCAAAACAGACCTTTCACAATGCCTCTGCTGTGGCTTATTTTAGTCACAGCGATGTGTGTGTGTGCTTGTGTGTGTGTGTTGCTCATATCTGCTGGCCCAAGAGCACTATCCTTCCTCATCCTGGCCTGAATGTGCCCTTGTTTTTATCTGTCAGATGAGACTGCTAAAGTACATTGTACTTAATGGTGCACTGTTTGTTTAAACATTTATGCTAGTTGAAACATTTATGCTAGTTCTAACCTGCTCTGACATATGTTAGCATTGAAATTCCATACTAATTTTTCAGCACTGTGTAACAGCCAGAGACCTCTCTTCATTATTTCTAGAGAAAATGGACATTAAGTATACAAATATTGAAATATTACAGTGATTAGATATAAGACTATCTGCACAAATAAACTGGAAGTGAAAATTCCAAAAATAGTTCCAAGAAACAACTTCAAAAATTCAAGATTCAAGATATTCAAGAGTTTTATTCAAGAGTTTTATTGTAATATGTACAGCAGAACAGACAGTTACACTGTACAATGAAATTCTTACTTTGCTGTTCCTCCATTCACCAATAGATAAAGATAACAAAAAAAAGAAAGAATAAAAAATACATACAAAATATACAAAGTATAATAATATAAGTTGAAGTAAATAAAGGTATTCTTATAGTTAAAAAATAAAAGTTATGTGTGCTTTTATGTGCAAGTATGAAGAGCAGCAGCCATAAAGTGCAAGTTGCAAGTAACAAATGTAAACAATAATGTTTTGTGTGATGAAAAAAATTAAATATTTATAAAAATAAGGAAATCAAAAAGCTGCTGATTTTCTCAGAACAATTAACTGACTACCCCGGTGTCAAAACCTCAACATTACTAAATGCGTTTGGGATTACTTGGATCATGAGAAACAAAAAATATGACCAATTTCTAAGACTGACCTTTGGAGGTGTGGAAAAATATCCTTGCAGATTTCTTTGAAAAAAAAAAGAAAAAAATATCCTCAATATGTGACAAAGGATGGATTATATTATATTATATAATATTATATTATATTATATTATATTATATTATATTATATTATATTATATTATATTTGTTGTCTGTTAAATGTATGACGTCTGTTTTTTCTTAAGACTACTAGGTCTCTGACTTTTGCACAGTACAGTACATATTTAAATACACTGTAGGCCTGACAAATCTATACACAAGTACATATATGTTAGTTGCATACTGCAATAATCTGAACACCTAAAGCTAAAGACCAAAAAGTCTTAATACCTCTCCATTGCAGCACTCTAGTATCATTTGATGGTCAAAGTATTTAAAGAATAATGGTGGAATGAAGTAAGTAAGTTTGTAGGTTTCATTTTCTCACCTACACACAGTCGCCATCCCACTGAAGTACGGCATAAATCTATGACTCAATAATAAATAGAAACGTCAACCGATACTTTCACGCTCTCATTCTATCTGTATCTGTATCTCTGCTTCTATCTCCAGCATAATCCCCTATCTCTGTCCACAGAACTGTATCTAATGGTCCTCCCTGATACCTTGTAGAGACATACGGGAGTGGTCATAAATCTATTCTGGCTTATTTACAGCCGCTGCTGTAGTCAGCGCTTTGAAAGGAGTAAATCCTCGGGTGCCTTTGCCATCTGCAAGGCTCTCTAGCTGATGCCATTCTGCTGGCCAGCATGGAACATGAAACAGACAGGCCTTATTGTTGGACTGGACAGCAGAAGAGACATTTGGTTTCGGTGGTCATGGGCACCTCAGAATCTTAGCTGTGAGTTGTCAGAATCTAAGGCATGAGGATAGATATCACAGTTAGTGGTTTGAATACTAGGTAATGATAAAAAACCCAATCATAATCCCAATTTTATTTTATTTGGATGCAAAAAAAAAGTTCAAAATAGGGGTTCTTATTAACTTTTAATAGTGCATTTATCAGCAGATCATAATGTATTGCTTTTTGTGATTATAAGACCCAAACAAAGCAAACAGCCTACAATCTCCCTAAAAAGGACATGCCAGGATGTGTGTTTATATAGTTATAATCAGTATATAGTATTTCGATGTGTCCAAAGAAAAACATGTACCTCCAATATAGTAACTTCACAGGAGAAGAAAAACTTCTTTACTTTAAATGTAAGTTAATATGAAGACACTTCATTAAAGTGATTTTGCACCATTTCTATTGGTCTATTATCATTGATGCAATGTAAATGACATCTGCTGTGTTCAAATGAAGCAGAAAAATATTAACAATAATAATATCAACAAAATTGAGGTAACTTTTTTTTTCTAGGACAGAGTGACAATGTAATAAACTCTACAATATATCGCTGCTATTCAAAAAACCTAAATATATATATGTAATTAAAATATAATTTTGCATACAGAAGCTGCCATTTACATTGTATAAAAATGTTGTGATGAACCAATGGATATGGAACAATGATCATATACTTTACATACTATATGTGCTATAAATACACACTATACCACCATTAACTTTTAGTATTCACTACACTAAACTATTCATTCATGCAATTATTTAATTAGCCAGTCAAGTGGAATGCAGTGTAGAAAGCTACAGATAAACACAGCAGGTTCAGATAATGTTAACATCAGAATAGTTTAAAAAAAGGTAATATCAGTGATTTTGACCATGGGAAAGTTGTTGGTGGTAAACAACTTGGTTTAAATATTTTTGTTTTTTTCATTTTTTAGAGGATTTAAGGACATCTATACTAAAACAATGTTTAAGTCGTCAATACTGAACTTAATACCTTTAACTGAATTTTCCCAATCTCTTCTCCAAAATGTGTTTGTTGACCATTCAGTTAGATCAAACAAGGTAAAGAATCAACTTTTGTAAATGACTGGTAGTTAAAATGCTTGGAGTATTTTTAATAGTCAGATAAACTCTTATTACAAAAACATTTTCTGCATGTCCTGCACCTCTCCATTTTTGTCATGTCTTTGAGTCACAATGAACAATTTTTAAAAATGCGCCTTTTTTGCAGCTTCTTATTCAAATTTCTGTTGCACCTTAAATGTTTTTTTCAGGCACACCATCTTTATTAAGCTCTGAATCGACACTGCCGCTTTCTTTGGAATCCTTTCTCATCTGTTTATTTCCCCTGCATGCTCAACACGAAGGGCCTCATAAGTCATAACAGTAGCCTATCACAGTCAGTAGGATTCCTTTTTGCACTGTATTATAGGCCTTAAAAAGATTAAAGATTAAAAATAAAACAAAATGTAGAAAGTAAAAAATACAGATACCTTACAGCATATAAGGAAATACCTTGTTACCTGCCACTATAGGTAGGTGCAAAAAAGAAAAAACATAAAGTAAGCAGCAGTGCTGCAGACCCAAGCACCTTGCTGATTAGGCAGGTCAACAAACAATGGGCTGATTGGTTCAAGCTGATAGAAAGGCCATGCATAGTAACTCAGATGCCCACTCTATACAATTGTGGTGAGCAAAAAGCATCTCAGAATGAACATCACATTGAACCTTGAGGCGGATGGGCTACAACAGTAGAGAACCATGTCAGGTTTCAGTTTTGTCAGCCAAGGAGTCATTAAAACTAGATGGTTGAAGATTGGAAAAATGCAGCCAGGTCTGGTCTGATTAATCTTAACTTCTGCTGTACACAGACGATAGGTGAAGAGTTTGGTGTCTACAGCATAAATGTGTACAGTTTCTTCATAGCCACAATTTACCATCTTCTAATGATTTCTTCCAGTATGATAATGCGGCATGTCCCAAAGAACAAGTAACCTGGTTTCATAACCATGACAATGAGTTCAATGATCTCCAGTGGCTGTCCCAGTCACCGGATCTGAATCCTATATAACACGATCTGGGATGTGGTAGAACAATTGACAGCATTAAAGTGTACATGAAAACCAAAACAGACCCTACGCAGCATTAGCTAGAACATTGGTCCCTATAAGGTTCTTGCTGAGTGTATATACATTGCTTAGACTGGTTGACTAACTAACTTCTTGATATTACTGCTTGAAGATGATGTTTTAAGCTCAATGTTGACTAGTCACTGAGCACATGACTATGACACCAAAATCTAGAATATTTCTTATTAGATCTGTTCTTCTAACATGTGTTCAAACATTTCTCTTTTTTCTCTTATTTTGATTCTCTGCACCTCTGCCGTCGGTAAGCCTGTTGGCCATATTCAAACCTGCAAGATTGTTTGGTTTGTATCTCTGATTTTCTAAACGCTAACCATGCAAACAAGGACTTGTTATCCCACTTTTATAACCTGGCTTTTATCACATAACTGTCAACTTAAAAAATCTGAAGTCATGCAACCCCTAGTGTATACGTATACAACAGTAAACATATTTAAATAGCAGTTGATGCTTTAAAAAAAGTTTATCAATATAACACCTATCATTCAAAATCAATTTATACTTATTAACTACCTTTTAAAGCAATAAAAAAATTGATTCAATTTTAATATTTTAAATTATATCATTATATAACATTTGTGTTAGATTTTGATTTACACTGTATTTACAGGTCTTAGTATGTACACACATAAAAAAATATTTGCAAAACATAATAAAATATCTAAATGTGTTTGCATCTGAAAGGTTATAATTTGCAGAATTTCTTTCACTTACAGAATTTCTTCAACAAAAATTAATAAGCTATGAATAAGTGCATAATTAATAACAACCGAAATCCTTTTTGTTGTAACTTTTGTTATCGCTAATTGTGACTTCTACAGGTTAAAGACGTTCAGAATACTTGATCAATACTTCAGTAATAAACCTACAACTTTGATCATTTTAGTCACTAATACCATGATAGGATTTTTTTATACCATCCCAGTCCTTGCCTCAAGAGAGAGCCTGTAGGGAGAGGCTCGGGTTGGGTTGTGGCTCTTTCCAGAGAATGGTGGTAGTTATGGTCGTAGCAAAGATGGGAGCTGCTTCCAAGGTTTCTCAGGCTGAGAGAATAAATAGAAGGGGTAGGAAACAGAAGAGCTTTTTTTTTTTGGCTTGTGAAACCCAACCTTGTTTTAGATCAATGCACATTTATCTGGGCTGACCTCAGGTGGTCACCCTACCTTGAAGGATCCTTCGTGAAGGAAATGCGCAGGCCGCAAACAAGAGTGACATTGTGTTGGTGTGGTCTGCATCATTGTCCAACAACAAAGACTATCAGGATACTGAGGAAAACACATCAGGATATTGTCTGCTGATTGAGGTCTTTTTCAATGCAACCCTTTGATAAGCAGCCATCAGCAGCATACATATTCATGCTCTGTTTGCTCTATGCATTCTGGGGATGTAAAAATTTAATTGAAATAAAAATGCAGCAAATTTCATAGATAAACAGCAATAGATGAGTCTCATGCTGACTTCATGCTGTTTCCCTTACACAAATAAAATAATGCTCCACTTTGCCTCCAAATACAAAACAGAAGCAGAAGAACAATTTGAATTGGAATGTACAATTTACATTAGGTGCACAATAGGTTCCAGTTGTGTTAGAAAAAATAACTGTGCTTATCTACAGTACATGCAAAATATCTGGATAAGACTGTGTTATATAGTCTACAGGGTAGTTTGTCCAGAAAATCAAACCAAGTTGTGACATTAAAATAGATTATTTGCAGCGACTGAATATGGGAAATATTATAACATGCTTTCTCACATTTCTCTGACCCATGTTCTGTATTTCTCTAGCATTTTTTAAAGGGTCCACTTATTATGTGAACCATATGTTTTGAAAAGTTAACAATATCTACATACTACATAAAACGTTTATTTTGCAAAGACAAGAAAATGTATTTTTCCATAATTTGAACTCTTTCACAAAATATTTTAATCTGTGCCCTTTAGAGTGTCTAATAACTTTCCATGTCTCTAATGCTGTTTCCATAACAGTTGGGCTTTTGTTGAACGTGGTTGCAAAATCCGAGCCCCAACCTTTTAAACATTTAGTGTGTTTTTCTTGTTTTTTAAACAACATGTCAATGCCAGTGCTGCTGGTTTCAGCTGTTCTCATGAAATTGACACAGTGGACATGACAGAGTTCATGCATGGGATTCTGATTTTGAAAATTAGTTACCTTGAATACAATATTTAAGTACAGCATATCAAAGATTTCAGTGTATTTGCAGTGTGTAATTGAGACGGGACATATCAATGCTGCTTACTTAACTATTTCCTAAATGAAAACATATTTACTTTTAATGTAAATCAATGTAATCACACTATTTTCCAATTAATATTGGGCAATTTGTTTTGGCCCATTCATCGTGAAATGTACATACTGTGTAAAGAGAAACAAGCATTTTCAGATGTCAGAAACTAAAAGAATCAAGGTTTTGTTCTGTCAAAGATGAAAGCCTTAATCCTTCTTTTGTGGATCGATCTCAAAGTTGAAAAATACAATAAAAATACACATTTTTAAAAATATTTTAAATATTTTCTGAACACATAAATGAAAAAGAACTAATTTAACTTGATTGCACATGTACACACATGTTCAGGTCTGCTAGAAAATTAATGTTTATGGAGAAAAACATATTGTTAACTACTTTCAGCTGATTAAAACAAGCACTGCATAAATCTGGTTCAGGAAGATTATTGCAGTTCCTTACAGTTAAACATAACAGGAGGTTTAGGTACTGTTTACTTGATAGTGACAGTTCTGGTGCTCTACCAGGCGTGAATAATTGTTATCAAGATCATTATTATTTTTGAGCATTTCTTTCTACTGAGCATCTTTCTACTTAAAAAATACTGTGTAATTACATGTTTACTCACAAAGTGGGCATTACGCCTGATTAATTTGATTTAGTGCCATTTTATAAATCAGCGAATACAAATCATTGTAGCTGTGGGTTTAGAATCATTATTACAGTACTTGTGGCACTACAGGCTCTATTGTGGCTGCTCCAACTTATTAGAACTCAGAAAAACTAAATATGGTGTAGCATTTATCGTGTGTATCATTAAGTATCATGATGTATCTTTTTTTGCCATATTGCCCACCCCATATCTAATTCAAAATATTTCCTTTAACCATTTCAGACATACATTTGGCAAGACAGCTGAAGTGTGTTTGTGTAGTTGCTTGTGTGAATGTTAGTGTATCTTAAGTATTAAGTATATATCTTCTCCTGAAAAATAGAGAAAACCTATATGTATATTATCACAGTATATGTGTGCTATATCTTACACGTGGACGAATCGAGTCAAGAGAGCCTTAAACGAGCCTTTAACTCACCTGTTCAGAGAGTGAGCGCGGGAGAGAGTGTGGGTCAGACGCCCTCTTCTTGTGCAGTTTGGAGTTGCAGAATAATAAAGCCCTGCCTTTTTCTGATCTCCGTCCTTAAAGCCCGTGTTTTTTGTGGCTGAAGATTCAGCCAATCCCGTCGAAGTGACGCTGCGGAGCGAGGCTGGACTGAGCAGCTCCTCCACCACATACCCGCTCACTCACACCCACCCACCCACCTAACCAGCAGCACAGTCCGGGGAAGCGGTCACTCTGGCAGCACAGCAGCTGAAGACGGACAGGAAGATTCTCGTGTTCTTAGCGCTGCTCTTCCCTTCGACTGCGCTGTGAATCTGCGCGTGAGAAATGTAAAACTCTTCAGGCGCGCGCTCGGCTCTGCTCGAGGAGAGATGCAGCGCTGTTCTTCCTCAGCCTGCTCGAGCTCATTAAGGGTTAGCATCTCACTCGCGGACTGAACAAGCCTCGGTTTTTATGGATACAGAAACGGACTGAGCTACGGAACTAAGTGTCAAAAGACAACCAACGGGCAGAGCTACTGAGTCAAAGGCTAAAGAAACGGACGGAACAAGAGTCAGCCGTTAAACAAACGGACGGACCGAGCTAGCTGTTTCTCTAAAAGTCAGAAAGACAACACAGTCATCGACTTAACAAACCATTTAACTACTTCTCTAAGTAGCCACCTAACGTTAGCATTTTTAAGCCAACGTTTAAACGAATGGATTGAACTAAAGAGGGACCGGCTAGTCAATCCTCCGTTTTTGTTTTGGAGTGAACTAAACATCCATACTTCAGCTGTAAAGGTGCGGATAGACGCCTCTTTTCCTCCGGTGAGTCTCACCAGTCTCTCTGCAACATACAGGCTGAAACATGGAGCTCAGTGCCTTCGCTTTTACACTCGTCTACAAAACTTACCGATACCTAACCATAACGCACCTTTAGACGCTGTTCAATTACACCCGATGTCTCCAACGTTCTCCTCCTTCCCCTCCTCTTTCCACTTACCTTCAAGACTCAACAAAACTCGCCTCGTCCCGGATTATAAACTGCCCCCAGCCGGACGCTGTGTTTGAGCCGAGAGAGTTTTTTTTTTAATCATCCTTTCCCCCTCGATCCTGGAGAGCGTGCACCTTCCTCATCAACAGCAGCAGCATGGCCCGTGCGCGCTCGCGCTGCCGCTGAGGGTGGGCGCGCGCCTTGTGCGCTCTCTGTGCCATGTGCTAGTGCGCGCGCTCGCGCTCCCACACCGCGCAGACATGATCCTGTTCCGCAGGTTTCGCGTGCTCATCCTCACCGTCTTCCTTGTGGCCTGCAGCGTGCACATCGTCATCGATCTGTTGCCCCGGTTGGAGAGGCGCAGCAGCAGCACGAGCAGCAGATCGCCGCAGACTCCCGCGTGCTCGTGCCCGCGCGGCCCTGGGGAAGAAGCGCCCGGATGGGCCGCGTGGCCCAATAAACATACGCTCAGACTACTGAAGGACGTCAGCAGCGAGCCAGGCTCCAATCTGACCTCACATTCGCGTGAGAAGGCCAGCACGGTCGAGGCGCCCGGCAAAGTGGACAGTCAGCATCAGAATCATCAGCATCAGGATCAACGCGCGCGGCCAGGACTGGACGGCCACGAGAGAACAGGAAGGCACGAAACAGCCGTCAGCAGGAGACCAACGGGTAAAGGCTCTAGACTCCATGCGCTGTTCGAGCACCCGCTCTATAAGAGACCTCTGCCCACACTGACCGAGGAGGACACACTGTTTAACGTCAACACTGATATCAGATTTGACCCGAAAGCTGCAGAGAACCAAGAATGGTCAGTAGTCCCCCATTTCTTTCTCTCTCTCTCTCTCTCTCTCTCTCTCTCTCTCTCATAATTATACAGAAATATAAATTGTTTAATAATTTTTAAATAAATTGTTTATTAAAAAAATATTTTAATCAACATAACAGACTTGATATAATTATATATTTACAGTGTTCCCATGTGTCATGGATTTTTAGAATAATTTCTAGGATGTCATGGAATTTTGTTTGTAGCGTCTTTGTGTTGCCATTTATCAGGATATTATATTTTCATGCACCTCCTGTATTGTATTAATGGCTGTTATGGTTACTTGATTTTCCCATACACACTTATCACCTCCTGGCTTGTCAACACCTAGAAATGGCTTCAGTCAGGATGTGTCATCTCCTTCACCTGTTAATAAAGTCAAACATGCAAGAAAAATATAAATTTCAATAATGATTGTGCACTTTGTTTAAGCACCAAAACTAGTACATAAAGCTCACAAATGAATGAGTTTAAAGCACTATGGCTGGTTTATGTCAGCTCAGCATAAATGTGGCATCTATTTATTGTAGATTATGAAAATTCAGCTTCATAGTTAGTAAAAGTCAAATTTGACATTTGAATTAAAAACCTTATAATTATCAAATAACAATACATGTACAGGCTATAATTATATACCAACAACAACAGTGTTGTTAGTCAGGACTGTACAGCAGGTCGGCTACTGATCCTATCAAATGAGCGTTTTTGTGTGTGTGTGTGTGTTCTCTCCACAGGCATGGTCAGGAAAAAGATGGAGATTATGCTCCTACAGGTGATCTGTCCTCAGATTCCTATCCAAACTGGCTCCGCTTCCACATCGGAATAAACCGCTATGAGCTGTACTCTAGACACAATCCGGTCATTGATGCCATGCTCAAGGACCTGGTTACCCAGAGAATCACCAGTGTTGGTAAGCAGGGCTGCACAATATATGGTTTAATAATCATCATTGTGATGTTGGCTATTACTATGCTGATATCAGAATATGCAAACAAGTGTCTAATGGTCTTCAAATGTTTGAATCAAATTATTCACATGAAAAACAAATGTGTAAAAAATAATCAAGGCTGATTCATTTTGTTTTTAATCTAATCTTTAACCTTGTGACAGAAAAGGTTAATTGATGGGTGTGTAATACACTGCAGTTGCAATATGTCGCAGTATAATCGCAGTATGATTTTGTCCATATTGCTCAGTCCTTTTGTGAGTCACAGCTGCTGATTGACTCAGTTACGTGATTTCATGCATGCTGTGACAAAACATAGTAATAGCTGTCAGAGTTTTAAGTGTGACAGATTTTTATTTGTGTAAACTCGTGTTGCCTTTATTCATCTTTCAGTGCAATTTGTTATGTGTAAGTTTTTGGGTTCCGTTAATTAAAAGACCATGTTGAAACCACACTGTTATGTTGATAAAAGTTAAAATGCAGAAGGATTCACAAGAAGTTCATATGCTGTGGCAATTCAGACAAGAAGAATGCACAGTTGAAAGCGCACAGCCACAGTTGGCTGTCTTATACAAAATCTAACAGTGATGGGTAGGGTGTGATTTTGTTGGAGGGCACACACATTCCTGACTAGAATAGTTTATAGCTGACTAATTTATAGTATCCAAGGGAAAATTAAAGGGAGCGTGTAGACACCATCAGGCACGTTCTTTCTCTATGAGGAAAAGCAGACATTTTCCTAATGAAAACTCGTTCAGGTTTAGTAGCCTGTTTGGTCATTGTCTCCATTTTTGTGATTGCTCTTAGCTGTTCTGTACACAAAGGCCCTTGTGCTGAGTCCTTATCAGCTCTTCCCAAAGGGAGAGTGAGCGGTCCAAAACACACTTATTGCCGTTCTGTTTTCAACCTCAATGTAATCAAGTGCAAGTTAGGTGCTGTCTACACTGCAAGGGGGCAAGCAGCATCTTTTGACTTTAATAACATGCAATAACATGCATAACTCTTTGGCCTGAATGTGTGTTGACACTGTAGATGACATACATTTTTTCAGCCACTACTTAAGTCTGGGTATTCTGGCTGTAGACAGTAAAAGTTTAGTTGCTTGAAACGTGTGAAGTTTCACTTTTATTCCATAATGTAAAGCCTCCTACACCTGAATAGAAGTTGGTTTGAAGCTCAGCTATAACAGCTGCTACTGTCTTAGTTTTAATATGGTAACACATTGTTGTTGCTCATTCATTGGTAACCAACTAGCTCCATTTGGCCAACCAATGGTAACATGGTAACTGTTAACAAAGGCTAACAAAGCAGGCCTATTATGATCAATGAAGCTAGATTATTTGCCACTCTCTTAAAAGAAAAGATAAAAATGATACAAAAATACAGATGTGAACTAAATGAATAAAGAAATATTTTTACACAAAACAAGTTTTTATAGTGAAATAAAAAGAAATTATGTGAAATTATGTTTCAAACAACTTACAGTTAATTTGTGTATATATATATATATATATATATATATGTGTGTGTGTGTGTGTGTGTGTGTGTGTGTGTGTGTGTGTGTGTATATGTATATTTTTTATTTATTTTATTTTTTTTTACAATATGCAGCCGGTGTTAGGAATGAGACCAGATCAGTTATTTTTTCTTATTTATATTTTTTTCAGCCATGAAATCTGGAGGCACCCAGCTGAAGCTCATCATGACATTCCAGAACTACGGCCAGGCCCTCTTCAAACCTATGAAGTAAGTACGCTGTGAATGTTGTGTATGTGTGCATGCAGGTGATTTTTCATGTCAGTGTGTTAATATACGTCATAAGAAAAGGAGTAAAATGTGTACCCCCGTTGTTCTGGTAGGTACAATTTTAGCACTGTTGCTTCTTGTAATTTGGACACATCTTTCATTATATCCTTTTAATAATGTGCTTGAATCTGGGCCATTAATAGAGGATTTATAGTTGCCTTCAGAGTGAGTTACAGGGGGTGTTACTTTAGGAATCATAAATATAAGCCTCAATGGGAGAGCTACTGTTTGTGGATTTGACATCCCCCTCTGTGCAAATAATAGTAGGCTCCCTGTAATTTTCTGAAGCTATAAATGGCAGCAACTATATCATCTCATTGTCAGATCCTTTTCTGTCTATGCAAGTTACTGCTCTTAGTTCAGTAGACAGTGTAGTTTTTATAGCCACTCTTTTCTCTCACTTTGGTGTAGCCTTACTAGATTCTGTTTGGCCCTCAACAGTAGTATGTGCGAACAAAAACCTGGTTGACAGTGAGCGGTGTAAGAACACAGGCTCATTATGAGTTCTTCTGTTCTACTTATTTTTTAGGGCAGATGTGAACCTTCCTATATATAAGTTCCTATAGTAAGTACTGCCAAATAGAAGGCCTATTTTTTTATTTATGTGCATAGCCTAGCATAAGAAATTTTGTACTTCAGAAAACCACGGGATGCACCAATATGGGCACTGTGGGCCAACACCCATATCTGCTATTTTCTATGCACCATATCCATTCACGGTGATAGCGCTATTAATACATACAAATTTATAAAATGAAAGTCCTGCTGATGCCTGTATGGTTCTGATATCAACATATTGTTGCTGTCCAATGAAAAACAAGTATCTCCAAAATTGCAACTTTACAGGAGAGAACAAAAACATGCTTTACTTTCAATGTAAGTCAAAGAAACCTTTTTTCCAAGCTATTTTGGAGCACTTCTATTAGTCCATTTATTATGAAATTTTCACACAATGTAAACGAACATTGGCATGTTCAAATGATGTAGAAAACTAAAAATCGACAAAAATGGTGATACATGTTTTTCATTGGACAGCAACAATGCATTTTATGAAAGCAGTCAACTCAGGTTTGTACATGTTGAATCTTCCTCTGGATTCTGATGTTTTTAGTGGTTGTTTTTTTTTTTGGTGTTGTTTTTCCTATGTCTTATCCAAACATAGCTATAAATATGCTATCTGTTTCTACACCTTCATTTGAGTAAGGACATACATTAGGTTACATATTGCATGTAGCAGTTTGAGTACACAAATAGGCCTCCCACAGAATTGGTTTCACTGTTGATGTGTTGGGTTCGTGCTTATTTAGGACAGATGAGAACAATGGGCCTTTGGTGAGAAGCTACATAGATAAATGTTGTTAGGGTGCAAGGATCTGCATGCAGTCTGTTGCTGCTATAATTAGCACAAAGCAAATAGTCTCACTTCCCCTGGAAGCTGGACCTCTCTCCCATGACTTTATTTTTAAGATCAGTTATTTCAAACTAAAAAAAACTCTCATAATACATGTGTTTATGTTTCCTGCGGTTTAAAAGTTCTGGATTTAATGTTGACGATCCAGCTTGTAAACTCTTAATGGTGCCAAAGAGGGCTTTGAAAAGACTTTTCAATAAATGATTCGTTCAGTGTGATGTGCAAGTGTGAAGAATGCTTGTAAAGAACTGTATATTGTAAAAGCTTAAAAAAAGAAGGCTTTTCCTACAACTGCGGACATGCCATTGGGTTGCATGGGGTGAGTGAGTCAGGCATTTTCTTAGCTTTAAACAAACTACACGGATGACCAGGCAGGGCTACAGTCATCTTTCCACATTCTGTACCTCCGCTAGTCAAATCAAATCTACAACTCCTCCAGCATGGCCAAACAGCAGCTTATATCCGCCTGTCTACCCAGATTTCACTTCTCACCCATGGAAGCAGAAGTTACCCCCTTTGTTCAACCCTTCCAGTGTAGACATGCCTAGTTGCAACATATGTGGTGTGGTGAATCAGACTGCTAAAGATGATTCATGTCTGCATGACCATGTTTGCTGTGCAATGATAGTTCACTTCAGCTTGGCCTCAAGTGATTGCATAATGAACTGAAATCCCCTGAAAGGCTTTCAGTGAGACATTAAACTGTGGAAATGTTTCCTTCAGGAGCTTTAAAGGAATAGCTTGACTTAACATACTCATGTGGCTAACATTAAATGTAAGCTTGTTGCTTTCATTTAGCATAATATTAATTGCATAATGCTAACTGGTGATTGTTTTTGTTTTAATTGATTGTTAGCAATATGGACATTTTGACTGAATGTTTACTTTAAAACATCTGAATGGCAGGAGTGATACATGACACCCAAAACTGCAAAGATGCATCAAACGAGTTGGAGATTGAACTGAGAAGGCTTGTTGTAGCCATATTCTCCTCAGTTGAAACCACTCACTCTGTAGTTAGATTACTACAGAAATAACATTATATCACATCTATAAGAGAAGCTATGAGTCAATGCAGCTTTGAGTATTACTACTACTATTTCTATTTTTACTATTTTTGAAACTTTTCTTCCAAATAGTTTCTGTTACACAAAGAGGTAAAGACACAATAATACAATGGTTCTTATGCGCCTCGATTGTTCTTCAGGTGCCACATGACTGGCACACATCTGATATATAAAACACTCTTAAGTTTCCTTTTCTAGCCTATATAGAGCTTGAAATGTTTGTCTAAACCTGACAGGATCCAACTACTCACGTCATGCTTGTCCAGGGTCAAACATTTTTCAGGTTCTCATAGGTCACGTCCTAACTTTAACACATTTGGAGCTATTCAGAAGCATTCCTTGATGGATAAATTAGTTACCCTGGACATTTGGCATTTTTAGTAGCATGTGCATGCCATAGGTCTGGTTGATTAAAGAACACAAGTTTTTCTGCCACTGTACTGCTATACTCATCTCTTACGGTGGTTGTAAACCTTCTAAATAATAGGGTACTGCCAAATGCTGTGCAAGTCATTTACTAGCATATTATAAGAAACTGTAAGCATGTGTGTATTTTAGGAAATCGAGGGATGTACCGAAAAGAATTGGGGCTTAAATGCATACATCATACTGTGTCTGTGCGACAAAATATTGTGATACATTTTATAGAAATGTTTTTATGTATTGGGCTGCATAGAGATGGACCTATCTGTGTTTTTCGGGCTGAAACCTGTCACTGCTCGTCCTTCAGCATGACCGGCCAAACAGTCGACAAATATATATTTTGCTACATGTATGCTAATGCTACTGTGCACTGAATTAATATCCTTAGAGCAGTTGTTTCTGGCTGCCTCCTTATAACATGAGTAAATCAGCATGCTTTGCCAGTGTGGCAGGATAAGCTGGCAGTACTTTTGATAAAGAGATTTAGGCTGCCAGAATGTGAGAACACCATCATAGCCTGCCTTAGGTTCATGTAACTTAATGACTTCAATTTGATGCACAGTAGCATTAGCCTACATTTAGCAATATTAGTATTACGACTCTTTAACAACCTCATAATTCAGAGGATCCACTGATCTTATTGGAAAAACATACACAGAACAAAACGCATCAAAATGTAAACATTTGTATTTACTACAGGGTGTGATAGAAGCAAAACCCTTGTTTTTACAAAAACCCTATTAATTCTTGAGAAATAGAGAAATCAATTTCAGACTTAGCTTTGACGCACAACTGTGTCAAACCTATTAGAAGCACCACTGATGTTGATCCTTTTGTGTGGTTGTCTACTGCAGCTCAGCTATCTCTCATAAGAGTTACATCACTTTGCCAGCACTGACTTGATTTATATATAATTAGCACTTCTGTAGTCACACAACAAGAGATTTTAGACAAACATACAGCCATTGATTACAATGTTTCCATGAGCTGGGTAGCCTGTTTCACAGCTGAAAAACTGTAATAAAGGACTTGCACAGGAATATGTTTTATGCTGAAGTAAATGCTGGCTTATCAAATAACAGTCTAAACTAAGTTGAGGGTATTTGTTGTAGGCTGTAATTAAAAAAAGAATAAAGAGAAGGTTTTAGCCTTTAAAAAAGCTGTGACCCAGGTGATTTGAGCCAGGACAAATCATTGTTTTAGCTTCAGTGTAGTTTGCTTCAGACCACTAGCAGGTTTAGTGTAACTGCCATCCAAGCCGTCATCTCATTTGACAGAAAACACAATATTGTATGTGACATGCTGCAGTAAAGATTGCTCAGCAAAGTGAACACTCACTTTCACACTTCACACCCCACAACCCAGGTAGGACACTTTGACTGCAGTTGAAATGAAACGCTGCAACATAAGATGGTTGTCTATCCATCTCTTTTATGCAGATTTAGAAAATGCACAAACAAGGATGGCAGGCATTTGGAAAAGTGACTAAATATTGCAAAACAACTTACTCCACCAGGATAAGATGGTAATGATGAGAAAAATCAGCGATAAACGTACTGGCGTTAATGTTATGTGGTGATATTGATGAAGGACAAACGAAAAAGTTGCGTGTATTTATCCATGGGGGAGTTGTTTTTATCCATTTTGGCATCTGTTTTGTTAGTGTTCTTTGTTTAGAAAGTGATGTATGTACAATAGAGAATTACAATTACTTGTAATATATATCTTGTATGTACATCATCAGGTGTTGTAATGGTAAAGTTTTCCCATATCACACCTTTTAACTTAGATTTTAACTTTAACAAGATATAAGAAGTCAGTAGAGCTGTAGTTTTGGTTGTAGTCTTGGAAGTGCTTTGCTCATGTCTTTCATCATGAATTATGGTATAAATGCCTGATGAACTGCGGAGTTCTGTGCATTCCAAAGGTTAATGATGTGTACCCTTTCTGTAGATCCCTCCATTTACAAGGTATGACCTTAAAGGCAGATCTGAATGTATGCCTTTAAGGTCATTTCGTGTTAATGGAGAGATCTACGGTGGCTTAAATGCCATACGCTGTATGGCTCAATGCTAATCCCTATCTTTATTGGTTTTCCCCAAAGACTTACCTTGTCTTTACTTTTGGGAGACATGAGTGAGTCACCCTATTGCTCTAAAAAACATGATGCGCCTAATTTCCTTGATTTAAGCGTGTACATAATTTCCACATTAAATTAAAATATCACATAAACATGGGCGTTAATAAAAAAAGTTAATTCAAAGACAAAAATGTGTTAAAATAATGTACTTTATTCATGTGTAAGTAATGCAATTTAAATCAAGAAATTCAATGCATCACTTTTTCATTATGTCCTTTAAATGTCAAAAATGCTTGTATAAGTACCCAAAGAATGAAACACTACATACAGCATGTTAGCATAGCCTCAAATGAACTAGACCTACACTGAGAACAGATCCAGAACGGATTTGTTTTATAACCTGTAGTTACCATGAAGAGCTTTCCTTGGGGAATAATTAGCTCATAATGAAGGAGAAGGTAAAAATACTGCATTCACAATTGTTAAAAATTTTGATCGCCGGTCTTAATTATAACAGCACAGGCATGAGCTTTTTTCTTCTTCACAGTAGAAGAAACTCTCTAATTGGCCCTCTCCATGTACCAACCCATCTAAAACATTGCAATGTAAAAGATAATAGAAGGACAACAAAAAGTGTAGCACCATAACCCTGTCAGCCACTGTCAGCGCAGGGAGCGACTCATGGCCCTGAACAAGGCTTTGAAGACATCTGTTGTGCAGCTTAGCTTCAAACAAGCATGGCTCTGTCCTCTCTGCGGAACTTCAAGATGGCCCACAGCCTTTCCAGAGCAGAGCAGATCAGAGCAGGATGTGAACTGCTTAGCTGAATAGCCTGCAATTTCTTTTATTTGTTTTCTGATGGCTTGTGTTTGAGTTACTGAAAACTTGTGTAGTCAAAACATATTACTGCTATGGCCTTAGATTTAAATGCCTACCGATAGTTCTTGACTTCTTTACCCCTCTCTCTTATTCTGTCTTTAGTGAGATTGTCCCAATTAATATGAAATAGCTATTTTTTCCCATCTGATCCTGGTCTTGTTGAGGATTGAAGATCATGGATGAATAAGTTTAGTATTAATTATAATCGAATTTGACTGATCACTCTGATGATTTGGCTACCTGGTTACTGAGAAATACTTCAGCAAAATCTAGTAATGCACCAAAATCCAGGACATGCTAGGCCAAAAACTAAAAAAACAACATTACTGAAAACAGGTTTCATATAATAGATTTACTACATTTATTATAGTTAGTAGGCTACATAGTATGTGCCAATAATTTGTGTTATGTTATTACTCACGGCTCTCATTTTTGCTCCAGTCTAATTTACAATGCATATGGATAGAGCCAAAATGTAGATTGTCTGAGGTACCTCAAATATCAGTTTAAGAACCACTAATGTCCAGTGTAAAGACCATGAAGTTATCTGTTTGTTCTTTTAACCATTTAAATCTGTGCGCAATTACTATTTAGAATTAAAGATTTTAACACTTTGTTATAGAGCTATGTCATTGTTGTATTCCTCAGTAAACATTTTTAGCCTTTTTCTCTTCTGTTCTTTTTAACCATTTTTGCTAAATAGTTTTTACTCTGATCTCTTCAACTAAAAATCATAAAAATCATTGCTATCCTGCACTGTGACTGTTAATGCAGTTATAAACCAGAGCAAGCAAGTGGCACTACCTCTGGCAGAGCACAAAGTTTCTGTGAATGCTGCAAGACTGTATTTTTGACATGTCTTTGGTGGCATGTCGATAATCAACACTTTCAAATAGTTCTACCCTTTAGGCTTTTTATTAGCTGAAAATGTGCCTCACTGCTGCAGGTTGTGGAGAATGACTGATCGGATCAGGACATTACTACACGTCAGTTGTCATCTTTTTCTGTCTTTCTCCCCCTATTTTTTCTCTTCCTCTCGCTTGCTGTGTGCGAGTGTCACATGTTGACAGCAGAAATGTGTGTTGTGATCACTGCCTCACTTGTTTTAAAAGAAGAAGTGCGGAGGATTTTGTTTGTGTGCGTTAAGCCCCCCATGCTGATGGTCTGTCTGCTTTCGTCTCTCTATTTTCTAGGCTTTCATACTGATGATTAATGTAAATCTTTTGTGCCGGAATAAAAAGATAAAGACTGGGAAGAAAATAACATATGGCCCTTCTGTCAATTTAAAAAAGAGATTTATATGAGGTAAAGCAACGGCAAAAAAAAAAAGACTCAGAATTTGCTATTGTGGCGAGATTAAAACCAGCTCTGATGGAGTGACTAGAGCAGAAGATGTAGGCTAACAGCAGCAGGGCAAAACAAGGCTGCAGGAAAGCATTGATCTGTTTGCTCAGGACTGCAGAGATGAGCAGAAAGTGAAGAAACATTCACCTGTTTGTTTTACACCATATGCAAATATGAGCTTTGGAATCTAATTTACGTTTAAAACAGGAGCTGCGTTCAGAGGGTCTAATCTGAAATCATGCAAAATAATGTGCATGTATTATTGCAGGCACAACAGTGGCGCCGCCAGACAGTTTGAGCATTTCTATGGAGCGCAAATTTCACAAGAATTCCAGCCTTCACTGCCAGACGCACCTTTACAATGGCCTAAACCCAAGAATCTTTTAGCGTGGAACAGATTCTCAAGCTTTGCTTCTTTAATCGCTACCTGAACTCACTCAGCCACAGACTGTCTAAAAAAACAGCCCAACCAAGTTGTATTACATAAGCAGCTGCTGCTAAATCATTTAGACGATTTTTTTTTTTTTTTACACAAACTGAGGTTTTTATAGGGTCAGAAAGCCACCAAAACACTTTGTACAAGCTTGTCATCACTTTTTATTATTGACTGGCTTTAATTGAGCTGGGCGTGGTGTTTACAGCATAAGAGATGGAAGGATTTTGTCATTATATCGGAAAAAGCCTACGTCTATTAACTACAGACATTATGTTGTTCGCTGTAGTTATAACCATTCTGAGTTATGAATGAAGCTATTCAAGCAGTGTGCCTTCACAGCCATCTCAGGCAAAGTAAAGATAAAAACATAGTATGTCTGTCCAGTACATGCACAGTTACATTTGTATATTCAAATTCTAGGATGTTAGGTTGTTTTATATGAAGACTTGGTAGCAATACTTTTATACTGAATGGCAAACGTTGCACACAGTACAGCCATCTCCATGAGTAGGAGAGTTATTATTATTGCATTATTCGCTTGGTGTGAAAAAAGTTGCTGGGGTGAAAAGTGCATGAAAGGAATCAACTGAGACTCGACAGAATGGGCAGATTTAAAAAAAAAAAAAAAGATTTATTACTTGTATTTTGGCCGATACAATTAAAAAAATGTCACATTATAAATATGGCCCATTATCCTAGTAGCTGGTTGAGTCTTATTTTGGTTAAACACTGTATTTGATTCCTTTTGATTCTTGTTACATATACCAAATATGATTCTTTTGGATCTTTTCGGAATATTGAAAGGAAACTCATAGATTAATGGACCATATTAGATGGTATGACCATGTGCAAATAATAATAATTATTATTATAGATTATATTTATGTATTTGAATACATATATAAACTCCAGTTTAAGAACAAAGGTTTTATGGGTCTTCCCTGTTTCAAAGGGTTTCAAGCTGTTGGAGACATTTTTTATGAAAAGAAGTCTTGTGTGCTAGAAAGTAGATCATATGGTATGTATGGACCAAAGGATAGTAAATCTTTTTGATGTAAGATCCTTTAAAATAAGAGGGTTAAGACACACACACATATAGCCAGAAGCCAGCTTCAACAGCATAGTGGGTTAGACGGTTATGCTGTCACTTGATGAGCGCTAGCAGCATTGGATTCCTTTGTGTATTTTTAACAGGATGTTTATCTCTCTACCCAAACCTTTTTCCATAATAGTGAAAGATAAGCACAGGCAACCCCTCGCCAAACTCTCAAGCTTGACTTATTCTTCAGTCGGAGACTCATAGCTTGAAGCATAGTAAACTGTGTTTTTTTCCCCTGTTTTTTGTGTTTGTACTCGGAGTATTATGAAAGGACCTTCTACACATAGCTGGAAAATGTGAACACTTCAAACATTGTCAGTGCCAAGGGTGTAGTTGATCTGTACTTTTCTTCCTACAAACTTGCTTCTTTCCTTCGAATAAAACATTGCAGACTGTCCTCATAAATGTTTAACAATTTTGATTCTGCCACTGCTTTCCATTGAGCGGATGATATGTTTCCTGTTCTCGCCACGGTCCGTTACTACATTCCGCATGCCCGTTTCACTGCATGGTCATTGGCATTCGCTGTGGACAGAAATGTGATGGGGTGGGATTCTCCTAGCATTCCAGATTAGACTTCGGTCCAAACTGGCCCTCAGTCTCTCAGCTCACATAAGATATAACAAAATACAGCAGGACAGAGTTGCTGCTAAAGCCTTTATGGATTTTGTCCAGTTTTCTGTCTGTCATCACCTCAGAGCAGCAGGAAAGAACTGATCTGAAACCTGTATCCACCTGGATTTTCCTATTCTAAGAAAACAACAGAAAGTCTATTGACCTAAAACAAAAACAGACTCATAATGAAAGCAAATAGGAAGTTGCTTCAGTATTTAGAGTCGCTGTTTAGTCTCAGGAAATGGTTTTCCAGGAAATATGTTGCAATTATTGTCTGTGGTAATCGACTGTAGACTGAAGAATTTGTTTTGTTCTACAAATGTACATGTTTTGCATAGAGGATTACTGGCAGACTTTTACAACTGCATATTCTGTTGTAAATGAGTGTGGTGTTCTGTACTTTTCAAAAAAAGGGAAGAGCCATGTTATGAAATTTTATCATTATTGCGATAGCTTGTTATTGCCACAACACAGTTTTGTAAACATGCTGTGGGTGTTGCCAGTGTTTTTTTTAATCCTGCTTTGAGCCACTAAACTACATGGTTTCAAGTATTGCTTAACTAAATACACCTGATCCATCAACTGTTTATGTCATGTGCTGGATCAGGTGTATGGAGTCCTGTGAATTTCTGCAGCACAATATGTGAAATATTAAATAAAAATCATTGTATAATATCTGATAAATTTGATAGATTTGAAACATGGCAATACTGGTGCATTATGTCTGTCCAACCTTCCAATCTTATGAAAAAATGTAATACTTAAATGCATTAAAAACTGTGAAAAAAGTACTATGATGTTATATTTTGCCACGTCAGTCACCCCATTTATAAATACGCATTCCTCCCTTTCCTAGAAACTATAGTGGCTGTCAGGTTTTTTTGCGATTGCCTTAGTGTCTGTCCCAATTTAGCTTCTTCATGTTTTCCCTTCTTTGACAGCGAGGATTCACTTCCGCTTTTTATTCTGCTTTTTGTGCTAAAAAATAATTGTGATGCTCCATTTGTGTTCTTAAACTTCTCACAACACAAAATGCTTATTCAGCGCTGCTGTTCTAGCAATTTGTTCTAACTTTTGAGTGGTTCCACTTATATCAGTATATCATAGTGACTCATTTCATTGTTTTTTAATGTTAATTCAGTACAGACTCAGCTTATGACTACTCACTCCCTGAAAACTGTTTACCCCCTATTTACTTTGTTAATGTTGGTAACATTTTTGCAAAAGGACATTTCACAGCTTTCTGTTTCAATTTTCCTTGTTCCACCTTAAATGGTGCATTATTCTAACTTCTAAAGCTGGCGAATAAGAAGTTGACTTTAGCCTCATAGTTTTAATGCTAGTTGTATTTCTGCTATCAACATATCCTACCTGGAGTTCTATGCATGGAGCTACAGATACATATGTGTTATGTTAAGACATTTCAACCAGGATTCTTCTTTCTTCACCTTCCAACCAGAACCAAATTGAGGCTTTCGCTTTAGTGTTTAGGCACTCTCTACAGCCACTGTGTGGTTTGTCCGTTGTGGTCTACAGTAGCAACTTTGCAGCTCTATATGGCAGCCTCTGTTGGAAGATGACCTGCTGCTAAGTAGATCTGCAGGGCTCATTGTAGGATAACATAAATTGATTTTACACACTTTCTTACATCTAACACACTGCTCGAGCAGTGATGATTCTTATAGCAGAAGAGTTTTACTGAGTGTGCTAATCTTGACCATCTTCTGCGCTCACTTTCTTTTATGCTAGCCAGTTTACCTTCTACCTTCCACCCACTCAATCAGATTTCATGGTGGAATTTGTGGCCACAGGCTCAGGAAGTTTTTGTTTTTAGTTCACTATATTTCTGGTGCATAACATATAATGTAAACATTTGTCATCTACATTAGCACCTAAAGTGTTATACAAACACAGCAAAATTGCCTTTTAAGGACCTCAATAAAGAATGCCTGTGTTACCTTACGTGATTTAAACATCTAGAATTGAGAGACACTGCTTTTGCAATTAAGCATGAGGAAAATGAGGAAACATTTTAGGCACAAGTCGAGTCTTGCCAGCAGGCTGCCACCAACAGCTAGAGCAGACCCAAAGCAGTATAATTACTCTTAGTGTTCCTCCAATAAATCTGGATCCAGACTTGAAAGAATTTAGTGAACATCTTTAATTATGCACACCAGAGCAGACCAAATAAGCACCCTACCACTGAAAGCAGCTTTATATAGAAGTTATTGGGGGAATGTTTGATTCCAAAGAATTGGTAGGAACTTGCAAGTAATGATGCCTCAGTGTTTATGGAGAGGAACTGCCAAAGCACAAACCTCAAAAATGAGCTTGGCTCTTTAAAAGTCCTACTGGAAGTACAGGAAGTCTCAATATATAGCATCTCTCATGATTGATTTAAAATTATTTACACAGTTTTACCTGTATCTCAAATGTTGTCAGCTGGCCAAGACATGTTTGGTGTATGAGAGAAGTTTGCTTTTTTTGTTTTTCACTGGAGCTGCGAGCCTAATAGCCACCCACTGCCAACGTGCAAATTACATGTCTAAATCATATACTTGCCTCAAACCGCATTGAGTAAATTCAAATAGACTTGTTTTTGTGGTTTCTGACACTGTTATTTATAAATAAACAAAAATATGTTGCACAGCTAAAAACAGAAATAGCAGCAACCTTAAGGCCTGAATATTCCATATTTATGCTCTTTCTGTATTTTGAGATATCAAGTAAACTTCAGATATGTCTTAAGTAATTCACATTTGGGGTCAGGGGAAAACCCTATAACTTTGATAGCTTCAGATCAGTCATGGGAGTCTCCTTTTCTTAGTTCTTATCTGCAGCTGGTATTTGGCCAAAACATGGTATTTGGAGTGATTGGAGTTACAGACAAAACAGCTACTGTTTTAGCTATCCAACCTTGTTTGCTATAAAATGTGGCCAAGATTTTTGGCCAAACTATTGCTTTAATTGTTGATATGATTGATCAACTGATATGATTTATCAATTGAGATTGTTATATGATGCCTGTATTCTATCTAAGTATGATATTCCATGTTAGGGTTTCATGGCCAAAAATGTGTATGACAGTACAATTTTCAGTATATAGCACCAATATAGAGTATCACCTGAAGCAGCCAGCTGACTAGGGGCACTGTAGGTTGTGCCTACAGGAAAGTTGACTATACTTCATTTACTTTACACATTACTTTTGTGTTTTTTATGTGCAATGTATACACTACACTTTGCCAGTGTGTCACATGCACACAATGTTAATGATGGTAACAACTAAGGCAATTGTATAAGGAATTTCCATGGTTGCTCAACAGGTCAGCCAGTGTTTAGGTGGTGCATCAGAAATCTGATCTTAGCTCTTTTTTCCCCCCATGGGCTGGTCTGAGGCGGTACAGAGGAGACTCTGTGCTCCCGTTGTAGTATATGCTGTTAGCTATTGTCTGCCCTCTGATTGCCCCCCTTTATCTGACGGAAATCCATACGATAGGGGAAAAAACCCACAGTGTATTACCTTACAAGACCAGCTGTGGATCGAAGGTGTTTAGGAGATGCATTGAACCACTATGGGGAGAGTTGGGTTGTATACACAATGCCATGGGAATTTCTGTTTGGGTGAACATACTGGAGTCATTATGCCCCACACAAGTGCACCCTCCTGTTATCATTTGAGGGAAAGGTGGAGAAAGAGAGAAAGAGAGAGAGAGGCATATTCTTTGGAAATTATTATGTTAAAACCATAAAGATAATTTTAATATTACATTTTTAAATAAATCCTCTGATATTTTTTGCTTGACCTGGGCTAGTAAGTTAATGCCAATGTTCAGTCTCCATTGAATTCTGCTTCCGTCTTACCTACCCGACAGCAGTTTTTGGGGACTGTTACTTATAAAGGGGCCATAGAAAATGTACTAGGCAGTTATGTACTACACACCATGTACTACACTATGGCGGCTGATATGGCATAAAATGTAATTTTGCTATTCCATCAGCTCTGTGTACTCGTGGCTTTAATCTGATAGTGGGACTTTGGGACAGTATGACCACTGGACATAGTTAAAATGCTGTCTTTAACTGATCTAAAGCTCTGTCACATATAGTTCACCCCTAAACCACAAACTACATTGTGGTCAGAAGAAGGAGTGAAGACACTATTTATTTGCCACAGTCGTATGATCAGTGTATGACAACCAGCTTGGAGAGTAGAAGACTATATTATTCTATCCCATTGGAGTACGTCCAAGGGGTTTGTCTTACAAGCCTGTCTCAATAGAAGCAGCCTAACCTGCCTGTTCTAGACTGCCTGCGTCTAAAGGAGCAGGCCTTGCCTCTTCAGGCAGATGTTTCTTCCATCCTCTTGGCCTCATTGAATCCCAGATGGCAACTGTGGACATTGTAGCCAAGCAGCTTCTAGCAGAGAGATACATCACGGCATCCCAATGAACAGGAAATGCCTTTCACTCACACAAGCTTAGGAGCCAAATGATTTCTGCATGCCTGCACCTGTGAATTAGTCGTATTTTCTATATTCTGGCATTTTTCAGTCACTGAAAAATCACAGTAGAATCAGTATAATGCTTTGAGATACCTGCAGTGTTTGACTATGTACATTTATCATTATGTTACACTTACAGTAGGCATGTGCCTGTAGGCACAGTAGGAATGATCCCACCCATACACATACACATAAACTTTTAAACATGTTGGCTGATATGATATTATGATACTGAATAAATAACACATTTATTGCGCTTAGCATCGATTGTAGCTGTTAAGTTTGGCTGGTTGAATGTAAATATAATTTACCATTTTCATGCATTATTTACTGATGGAGTACAGCAACTGCCTAATTCTATCCTAAGTGAGGTTGGAGTCAGTGATGTTTTGTTTTCAGACATAATCGTACAGCACCGATTCAGGAGATTGACATTAGGCAGATGCTGGCGTATTCCTTTAAATGTGTGCCAGTGTGTTGTGCTGGCTGTCTTTAGCCTGGCCATTCCTGTAAGAGGTGTGGTGTGTGTGTATTTTCACACTCTATTTCTGATGCCAAATCTGGCACTTAACTGCATCCCTCCATTGGCCCTCTTGTACTCCCTCATTTACTCACTTCCTCCTTCTTCCAGGACTATTGCCCAGAAGGATAGTGCTCTCTCAGAGCTCTCTTTCTCTGTATCTCTATGCCCCCACAGCGTACCCGGGCTTCGGATCCTGTCCATTAAGTTGCACCAAGCTGCTCTGTAATATGAAGGAATGGAGTGCCCCCGGCAGCCTGACATTCTGACTGTGTCATCATTAACCTGGCCCGCTGTAATAGCCTGCCCGACGTGAGGCCGCATTTGCTGCATGGCTGCGGACGGCACTGGAATGGCACAAATTATGCACTTTTTATTAGACGTTGGGGTTATCCTATTAAGGGCCAAGGTAGAGAGGGGAGGGATATGACTGCGTGTGTAAAGCACTAAAAAAAGCTTCTCTGAATGCCAAATAGAGCTAATCCCTGCCCTCACAACAAAAAGATGCACAACACTTTCCTCAAGTATTCTTACACGCACTCAAACTCACTGATCCAAGACTTTTTTCAGTCCACTCCATAGATCCTTCCTAATGCTGGTGTACACATACGTCACCCTTCGTTTAGGCTGAACATCAGAGACATGATTTTATATTGTAAGCTGTTTAACACTGAATTGTCAGTCTGTTTTGTTCCCCTATTTTCCCATTGTGAACCATAATTAATACACACATTCATTTCCACATATAAACACTAGCACCTCAACAGCTTACAACAGTAAGCACAAGCCTACCGTGCACTCACTTATTTTCCTTGATGTCACTATATACAATCCTACACGTGTCCCATGTTATTATATATATTACTAATCAGCCGCATGTCATAAGACTTTTCTAACCCTAATATAATCCCAAATAATATAATCTAATCCCAAATATAACAGCAGTAACCAAAAAAGAAACATTTTCACTCATTTTAAAACAAAGAAACATGAAAAGTTTCTTTTCATGAAAACTTTACAAGTTTATTATTATGTAAGTTATATTATTATATATTAAGTCTTAGTAGTATAGATTAGCCCTGTATTTCTTGGATTTTCCTTCAAAATCATTTTTGCTTTAATATTTATGAAAAAAAACCCTAACCATCAGTAAGAGGTAGAATGCCAGACATTCCTAGTAATGGCCCTTAAGAGATGTGTCCTGCTTGGAGAAGGAAGGAATAGAGGAATAAAGGACTAGAGGATATAAATTATGTAAAGCCTGCTCTGAAAATGTTCAGTCACATCCTGCTGTTTCAGCTTCACCCTCACAGCTCTGCGCCATCCTCCTGTGTTGTTTCCCTTTAGTAGATAAAGCTTAATGCTGAACCTTGAGATTTGCAGAAAACAAAAAAAAAGGAAAAAGCCTTTCCCCAGCGTTCTTCCCCTGCCGCTACACAAAGGCTGATGCTGGAGCTTTGTTTCAGCATTATCGGAGATTCCAGCCTGTACTCCAGTATTAGCTGTTAGCATTTAGTTGCCTTTAGAGCCTTCACCCTGTGGCCTTTCCGTTGTACTGTAACCCCAGTGTTAGCGTTAGCATTAGCTCTTGTGGCATTTTGCTTGTGATGTTGGTTCCCCTGCTGCTAGATAAATGCTGTTTTGGTCTCCGAGGGGAACTGCAGGCTGAGGAGAGACAATTAAGGTAGGCTACGTGCGCTGAGTGCAAAATCCAGAATGGAGGATGCAGCCCTGCTAATTAGAGGTAATTGCTGTATAGGCAAAGCAATTTGCTTGTTTTCTCTTCTGCACTGTAAATCGTACACCTTTCAAAGGCATCACTTTGGGCTCTAAAAGGAGGAGGTGTTGATTCTTTCTATCATGTACATACAATAGAGCTGGACAGATGAGGATTTTAAGATTACACTGCTACATATTCATATTGCAGTGACTCTCGCAATATTACAGATAATATTTCAACACGTTAGATGTTTGAACAAAATTATTTTAGCTAATCACCTGAAAACTGGAAATAACACATCTGGATTGTCTGTGATTGGTCAGAATGCACACTGCACACAGTAATACAACAGTGATTTGTTAGAGAGCTCGTTTGTATATTAGACTTAGCAAACAGCGTCAACCGAGAGTTTTTAGCAGCCATTGTGATGACTGTAGTGACTGTCCTTAAAATAAAGGGAGCGAAGTGAAATTATACAACACTTACCATAAGACAGAGATCTTATTATCAAGTAGTATGGTTATACTGCAAATCTGCATAAACAGAGAGGCTTGGTTTATGTTGTGCAAATGAAGTTGGTTTTGTGCTTGTTCTTCCAAAGTCTTAGAGCACTGCCTTTAAGCCTGATTGAAAATAGATTCAGTGGAGGCTGCATCTATTTATAAAACAATCGAACAGGACATGTTGAGAGCAGAAAGGCATTGTTTGACAGCAGATCAATGAGAAGTACCCACCGGTCCCATGGCTCAGGTCTAATTGATAATGGCGGCAGTTTTCTTTGTGCTGCAGCAGAGAGGCTCAGATAAAGTGGTCAATTCCAATTACGCAGAAGTGTGTCTGGATGTTGGCTCAAGCAAAAATGCAGCATATAACACTTGTAACATTAATGTTAACATGAATGCTGGTTTCTTCAAAGCATGCATTATAAAATTCATTAGTAGATCAACAAGTTGCAGCAGCTGAGGCCTGTGGTAGCCCATTTAATCAGTGAAGCAAAAAGGATCTCAGTCTGTAATATGTGATCTGCCACAGTATTACTCATCTTAGGTTACTTTATTTTCCCCTCCTAAATCAGTCAATAGCTGGACTGATATTTGGTTAATGATCCTTTGTGATCATGAATTGAAAGGAGTCACGCCAATATTGGTTCACTCCTTATGGGGTTGATACTGTTCATTAACTAAAGCTATTTGGGCATTATAGATGTCATTTCAGGTCATTCTAGCTCTATAACACTAAAATGGCCTAGTTGTTGCTCTATAACACTAAAAGGGCCTACTGATGCTTTAGATGATTAATTAAATAGGAGTGTTACAGTACACAGCCTTCAGTTAAATCCACTATACCGGGTTTACTGTTTTTAGTATTATTTCGATATTCCAAACGAAACTTCAGAAGAACTAATGATGCTAGAGCTGGGAAACAAGCAGAATGATGGAACGGGTTTTTGAATGGGACTGATCAATTGGTGTTTAGACAATGCAGTTATATAAGGTCCATTATAAAAATTGAGGTTCTTAATCAGGGTCTCCTACTGTAAGAAAGGTGATGTGGTTTAGGGAAAAGCCATACCGTACCTGCCAAACAAGTTTCTGTGAGTGCTGGTGCAACCCCAGGCCCCCCTAACACATGCACTAGATTTGTAGCTAAAAAATACAGGTTTAAAGGGATGTTGTACTAAAACAGTTTTGGTGTGTATTATTGGTTATTTCATATTAGAAATATATTATGTCTTGATGCCATTCAATTATTGACAGATTACAGAGAGTACAAGGATATACAACACACAAAAACAAACTGCAGTGCAGAAATAATAACACTATTGTCATCAAAGGGATTAAACCTACCTACTAAAGATAAACCTACATTATTGTCCTAAAGAGTTATGCAATCAAGTGGCCACTAAAATTTAGTTAAACCTAAATTTACCCAGTGGGCGAATTTAGAATGTATTATTACCATGCAATTCTATAATTTATATTTGCAGGTACATCAATGATTATTTTAATCAAGTAATTAAGTTTAATGAGGTAATCATTTTTAATCATGTAATCCTGACAGCTGAAACTCACAGCAAGTGCCAAAGTCGCAGTCTACATCACATTTTACTTCACAATGATGACACTTCTGAGACATTTAGTCAATACTCAGGTTCAAAGAATCCTAGTCAGCGCCTATCTCCTGTTTCAGTTGTTCATGCTTATATCCTCAGAATGAATCACGCAGCGGTGAGGCAGTGAGGCAAAGACTGCTGGGAGGAGGTTGCCACTGAAATGAGGGCACACACACGAGCAGCATGCCCTCTGACACACACACGCACACACCGGCACAGCTGGCCCTCAGGCCTGCAAAGATGTGGAGTTACCCTGCCAGAGATGAAAAAGAGTACAGCATTAACTCCAGGAACCTCTAGAACAACATTAGGCTGTGCTCAAACTACGTAATTGCATTCTCCAGCTAATTTTGTAATCAAAGACATTTTAATTAAATAGAAGGCTTAATAATTTCCACAGTAGCTTTAATTTGTCAGTAAGGGAATAAGAAGCCAATGATTACACATTTCCAAGAATGACTATGGGGCCAGTTAGAGGCTCAGTCATTACCATTGTCTGGGTTCACTTTCTAATGGAACCATCCCAGTCAAGCGCTACTGAAATGACTGCTACTTCCAGTTATACAAGCCACTTCATAGCTAGCATTAATTTAAAATGCAATGGCAACAATCGCAAATGCAAGACATTATGTTGATATTAACATAAGAAATATATATATATATATATATATATATATATATATATATATACACACACACACTACTGTGCTGAAGTGCACCAAGTTCATTGTTTAAAAAAATATATATACTATATATTGTTTTTTCCCTAGTAAGTACATAACATATGATAAGCATACCTACAACAATAAAGCATGAACATCATCATATTTTGAAAGAAGTAGATAATATCTTTTAAGTCCGGATTTCTCCTGGATGCCCCAGGCATAGCATGAATTTATGAAGTTCCTTCAGCAGCAATCTTGATTTAGCTTAATGATGTACTGAGTAATCAAAGCAGGTATTAGATGATAATTGCAAATAGTACTGAGTTGCTACAAGGAAAAGCTTGAAAAGGGTTAAATAAACACACTGAAATATGTAAAACCACTGCGTACTGTATTAATACTATTCGAATATTTAAAATAAATAATGTGGTTTACAGAGCAATGTGGTTTATAGCTGCTAGCTATGTCTCACCATGCTTACAAGATAGGGGGAGATGGCTAGCACATACTTGTTCTGAGTCACGTGAATCTAGCCACCATGTAATTCTGAACTGCTGCTCATGCATCCATTGTGATTGGAGAGCTAAACTTGCTTAGAGGAGACTGCCACCCAAGCTAACAGACACTCAATAGGGGATGGAGAAGGTCATCCTACCCAGTTCATAGAGAGTGAGGCCAATTATGGTCTCTTAGATACCTGGACGACTGTGGCTTTGCTGGATGTCATCCACAAAAAAGGACAGAGACAATCAGGCTTTAACATTAACAAATGGATAGAAGTAACTAAAACAGTGCAAGCAGCCACCTTGAAGCCTTTGTTTGGTGTACAAAGTTTATGCTCAACTCAATATGTTTCAACGTCTGCAAGTACTTGATGATTTAGGCATGCAATTTTTACAACTGGAGTGGAGTATAAGCTTCCATTATTTGTTAGACACATTACTCTTGCAGTCTTGCAGTACAAGACTGAAGAAACTTTGGACACTGAATTAGAGGCCAATCGATATATCGGGCCGATATTTGGCCTTTTTTAATATATTGCCATGGGCCAATTTAAAGTCAGGCATGTCCGCGGGCAGCCCCATGTTACCTGCTGCTGCCACATGTGAAGGACCCAAAGCCGAAACTTTTGCAACTTTTCGGCCAATAAATGAAAATAAATCATTTATAGTGAACAATGACGTTTTTAATGAGGCGGTGACGTGTTTCTAGTTCCCGGCCGTAAACGTAAACCAGAGCGGATGTTTTACTCCTTAGCTCCAGGGCTAAAGCTAACTGCTCTAGTGTAACATAATGTGCAATATTTTTCCATTACCCCTCTGCAATTAAGAAGAAACATGCAATTATTTGTAAATACAATGTTAAGAGTTCTTTACTTTTTTATATAATGTATATTAATATCATTAAGCTTCAAGTACTCGAGCCAAACGTAACTAAAGAGAGAGTAAAGAAAACAGAACAGAGCTGCTGTGTTAACAATAATTACAGAATATCAGCATGTCTCTGTCTATCGTGTCGCACACGTTGTTGTTGCCTCTCGTCGCACACTTTTTTTTATCACTCTCTTGCGCTGTTTCTGTTTCTCTCTAGCATGCTATATCTCTCTCGCTCTCTCCGAGTGCCTCATACTCCTAAAAGAACTGCAACTTTACTACAACAGATAACAGATTTATGTCTGTAGCTGTAGTGGATTTACAGACAAAACTGAATATAATGGCTATAAACTTCTAGAAGAGTTAAGAGTTTAGAATTAACAGCAAACGTGTCAAAGCGCCTAATTTTTTCCTTTGAAATCTTGTGAATGAATGCCCTGATCAAGTTGTGTGACTGTGAAAAGTTGCAATCCAGTGCTCCAGCACACCATGTAACCTGACTTTAGAGTGAGCAAGGAGTGTATCGCAGTCATCGCTCTGCGTGTGTTCCCAGATGCACTATCAGACAAAGAAGGCTGTCAGCCTGGGCTGGTAAATCTGTCAGAGATTATGTGCAGATGATGGATTCCTCTTTATGGTCTGTTGATCTGGCTAGAATATTTACAGGATGCTATTACGGATGCGATGGGCCACGGAGGCTAGATGCAGCAGGATGTTTAGGCCTGCCTGTCACACAGCTCAATGGGTTTTGTTTGAAGGAGGGAATGGGTTGGGTAATCAGGGCACAAATAAAGTGATCTGAATATTTTTTCCATCTAAATATTTCCAAAACGATTCGTATTTGTATTTTTCTCCTAGAGCAGGAGAAATACATGCAGAAATTCAAGGAAGGCAGTGACACCAGAAACAGTCTCTTTAAAAATGTCCTTGTTGAGTTCCCTTACTTACTTGAAAGTGCAAATCATGTGTGTTACACAAACGAGCACAGGACTAAATAAGGTGTGAGATTTCAAAGTAAGTACTAAAATACATCCAGTTAAAAGGCTATTTAAACACTAAACACTTTGTTTCAAACTGTGTACAAAGTCATATCAGCAAAGACAACGAGTTCAGTGAATAATTGCAGTAATTTTACCACAAATTGTGTAATTAGAACATCCTTTTGTGTTAACAATCTAACCATATTGATCTTTGAAGAATGCATTGGTTGTGTCTAAAGTTGGTTGTGTTGTTCATAAGTGGACACTAAAAAAAATATTACACTGCATGTTGTTTTTAACACATCTGTTCCGAGTGTAGGAGAAACTGCGTATATGAAACTTGGAAAATAGTCCTTCTCCATGCTATATTCTCACATCCACACCAGCTCATTTCTCACACATGTGCTGGACTTAAGGGCAACAGCTGGCCAAGATGTGCTGACAGCGAGTGGGAGTGATGTAGCATTCCGCATTACAGCACTACTACACAAACATTAACGCCAACTTTTAAACACGCCAACACCGAGAGGCAGACTCACACGTACACACAAACACATTCATTCACAGGTTAAAATATACAGCAGTACCAGACGTACACAAACACACACATGCCCGGGCCAGAGCTATAAAAATCCCCAAAATGTTGTGAGAGCCAGAAAGAAGGAAAAGAAAAACATGCAACTTGGAATTTTTACAGCGGGGCTGAACGTTTGTCTTGCCGAGCTTTCATAAAATAGACTCAAGGCCGCTGTCGGCTTCTTCTCTCTCCCACTTTCCACCAATAAACGACTCTGCCAGGCCTGTCAGACACAGCACTAAATAGCGGTCATCCTAGCCGATCTGAGCCCAGCACAGTTCTGTAGCCATGTACGCGTGTGCGTAAGAGCATAATGGCCTCTATTCTAGCTTGGGGCCAAATGCCCTTCACAAGTGAAAATGCACTAAGAGCTTGAACGTTAAATTGGAGAAAAATGATAGCAGTGTTTTGTCTAACAGGCGTTTCAGGAAAGCCCTCCCCACATCCCACTCCTACTGTTTTGGCACTGTAGCTGTCATGCTTCGGCGCTACATGCAGAAGTGTCATTTTAGGCTACTGCTATATGCCGGATTTTCCTCACATCAGTCTCATGGAAAAGCTTCCATCAAAACCTAAAACTTAATTTTATTCAAAAATCAAAACAAGTTTCAATGTTTAATACAGCCCATATATGAGATAACAACAGCCACGAGAACAGAAAATAATCTATGTCTGATCATTTAGTTTGTAGTTGTTTAGTTGTCAATTTATGCTGAAGTTTTGAGGAATGTGAGTTATGTGTCATACTCATTACATAACTTACATAAATTATTTATACAAAATTCCTACCCCCGGCTCCTAATAAGTAGTTCTTAGTATACTTAATTAGTATTTATACATAACTAATCTCTGATATACAATTAAGGTTAATAACTGAATAATAAGCCTGCAGATTAATGGGTTAAGGTCTCTAAAGCTCATTGAGATGATTTTGTCCACATTGCTCGTGTGCTGCTGACTGAGGCTGGGTAGAAGCTGGGAGTGCTGAGGTTTGTAAACTGAGCTAGCTGCTGGCATTACATGTTATCTGTTATCACCACCATGCCAGTGAAAGCAGCTTTATTCTCCCACAGGTGCCCCTCTCGCCCCTCCCTACCCAGAAGTGTCAGCTCCCTACGCCATGACATTCGCTCCAAAGGTCATTTCTGTATGCTCCAAACAGAGTTCAAACAATGTTCCATTTGCTAATCATGCAAAAGTCAAAAAGTCACAGAACCCTGCAGGTGGAAAGGCCTAGTGAAGTTGTGAAGCTTACCAACAAGGCTAAATAGATGTGTTTCACCTGAGCGAGACAGTGCCAAGTTGATTTTAGCATCACAAGGATTAAGGGTTAATTGAATGAATGGTTAAGTTAAAAATAGATATGGACTGATACCACCCTGTTACCTACGATACCCAATACTCAAGGACCAGCTGATGACCAGATCGCATGCTGATGCTAATTCTAACTGAATCTACTTATAAGTCATCAAGAACAAAGCATGATGACAGCATCGGGGGCAGATGAACTATGAAGGCTAGCTACAGGGAGATAAAGAAAAGGTCAAAAAATCAGGCATGTAAACAAGATGCAAAGACATGCAGAAATGAAAGAAATTATATGTTTGAATATCAGCGTGAGAAGGAGTAAAAAAAAAGTGCAGAAGTGGTGACGTAACCAGTTCATTCAAGCTGTTTGTAAATTAAGGCTACAAATGGTAAGCCTAAAGTTAATGTACTATCACATACAGGTTAATTAACCAGCTAGATAAATAGAAGCCACTCCCATTTTCAGCCATACTTATGTATTTTAGTTGTTTATTGTGCAAAAATATGCATCTACTCACTATAACTATGATAGCAGGCTTAGTCCCGGGTGGTGGGGGGTTAGAAATAGTTTGGGGTTACTACGCTTGTGAAAATTTTTGTGCTTAGCGTTTAGCCGAATAAAGAATATAACATATTTGGGTACAGAGCAAGGAGATCAATCAGCATTCTGGAAACAAAATGATGGTCTCTGTTGCTCACTAACTCGCAGCAATTTATATCCAAATAAGCATGCTTTGTTAAACTATTCCTTAAACAAGAATGGTAGAGTAAGCTTTCTTGCCTGTGTTTTTTCCTGCTCTCTAAGCGATTATCAGTGACACATGTTTAATGTTATTTACCCAGTAGAGAGCCAGCATGGGACTTGGGCAGTATGTTCAGTTGCTGCCGTTTCTGCTCTGCTTGCCTCCTTTGTTCCTGCATGTTTTCTTGTGGAATGAGTTTTTGTATTTTGCACACCTTTTGTGCTTCTGTCCTCAGCATTTTGCTCATCTGCTGCTCCTTTAGTGCTTGCAAAGCAAGCAGACAACATGCTTTTTATTTGCTGCCATGGCACTCGAAGTCTCTGTGAGTGTGTGTGCGCGTTTGTGCCAGTAACTTGGCTGCCAGGCACGAGTATACAGTGTGTTTACACCGAAGTGCGGGGTCATGTGAAGTGCTGGCTCAGCGTATTTCGATCGCTGGAGAGATCCGAGTCTCAGCAGAGTTAGTTTAAAACGCCTGCACTGTAAAGTCACGTCCCAAAGGCCCATCTCTAGCTTCTCTGAAGTGTGTGTCAAGTGGTGTGACAGCTCAGATAGCTTCTTTTCAGTGAGCCACAGTGTGCTGGGCTGCCCCTCACTACAGGATGTGTGCTTATTGGAAACAGGATAGAAAAAGAGCACCTGGATTCTACACCCTCCCTCTTACTGTTTTTTCTGTCTTTCTCACACACATTCTGTCTCTATTTCTCACCTGCTTTCTCCCTCTTTCTCTTTCTCACTGTTCAGCTGTGTTTAATATAGCATACTGTGTACTGTAAACTGTATAATGTACAGTATCCAGTATACTAAACCAACCATGTGCCGTAATACAGTGACATGGCGCAACCAGATTGCAAACATCATTGATTGAGATGAAATCTCAAGCATCTCAAGAAACCTATTTTCTGGGCTGTCCAATCCCTGCTTAGCAACCGTTGCTAGTCATGTGTGCTTATATTCTATATTATAAAATATAAAATACACACCATGCAATGACAGAGGGCGGGAGCATGAAAGGCTGATGCTGAGAGAATTGTCTGACTGAGATAGTGTTTTCTCCACATTAAACAGAAAGTTGTCTTCTAAATAAAAAAAGTACATAAGCTCAGCTCAAGATCAGCAGACAGAGCTGATGTGGCTCCAGAGTTGTGCAGCAACATTTGGTCAAATGTGTAACATATAGAATGTGCGGCATATTCGGATGCAGAACGTTATGTGTGAAATCAGTGCATGTGTAGTATGTAGTAGGCTGTTTTGAACTTTCTCTCTCTATGTTGTTCTACCTTGCAGTCTCTCATCCACCCCCTATGGCTTGCAGTGGTCAGTTTCTTTCGTTTTCACTAATTTTTTGGCCTTCTCTTTCTATCCAGTTTGCACCTTATTCTCTCTTATTTCTGTTCCTCTCTCTCACTCACTCACTCCTCATCGCCCTTTCTCTCTATTTCTTTTTTCACTCACTATTCCTTTCTGTCATTTTCTTTGTCTTTTTAGCCTTCTCCCTGTCCTCTTCATCTTTCTCTTTTTCCTCTCACATTTTCTCTAACCCCCGTTCTGCTTCTTCTCTCTCTCTTGCTCACACACTGATTCTCTATTTCTGTCTCATTCTCAGTTTAGCTGTGCATCTCCTTCATCTCTTTTCAAACAGACACACACAAAAACAGACTTTTTCTAACAAAGCATTTGATCTTTTTAGAGTTTTGCCTGGGAGACATTCTTGTTTTAGACATTTTTAGGGAACCTGTAGTGTCAACAGTGGCGGGCAGTGCAGAATTAGTTTGACAGGAATGATTGGGATCTTGTGAGTCTACCGTGTCTGTTTTGCTTTGTTACCATTTGCTGGTCCAGCCGTGCAGCGGAGTGTTGTTTTCCTCAGCCCTTTCAGAGTTTAATGGGAATAAATGATTTCCTCCAGCTCCAACTTAACAAGTGTGTGTGTGTGTGTGCAGTGGTAGCGCAACAAAAGAATAGAAGTGGCCTTTTAAGCTCTGCACCTCCAGCTTCTGCCAGAGAACTCCCTGCTATTTGTATTGTGGATCTGATGTGTGACATTGGAATTAAGCTTATTCAAATGGTGCAAAAGCACTGCAGTGCAGACGTGCTAATGATCCAGACAGTGGAGGTGGAGCTTTACATAGGCCCAGTTCAGCTGGTTCTTTGAAATGCTGCTTGTATTTAATACAAAATCATTACAGTATTGGATACAAAGTCATTCCACTAGGGGCAAATGTCAACTGCCCTCGTGACAGACTATTTGATATTTGAGATGTGATGTCAATATCAAATGGGCACTGGCGGATGCCTGCTTAAAATACCTTTTAACCACATCTTAACCCGCAACCCACCAATTGCAGAGGCAAGACACAAAAAGCAATGTTTTTGCTTTATAAGCTACTGTTTTATTTTAGAGATGTAGTTTCTTAACATTGTCACATTTACTTTGATAGATATAGAATGTCGTCTAACAAAGTTGGCTTTGTTTTTGTCACAAGCAAATATAGTAAGGGCAACATTATGCTTCTTTTATGTAGTAATAGAAAACATGGTAGTACACAGAAAGATCCAACTTCACCAGATACATTTTAGCAAACATGCTTGTGTTCCAACTACTCTGAGGACAGATTTTAAAACATTAAAGGGGGCAAAGACAAAGCTATCAAATGTAGAGCTGGCGGTATGTTGGGTAAGAGAGCTTTAAACTCTTTAAGAGTCCACACCTTAGTTCTTCAATTTACATATAATGTACACATTTACACATTTCATAGTAGCAACCAAATAATTCATAGTAGTGACTAAATCTTAAGTACTACTACTAAGTCTAGGGTTCTGCCACTCAGAGTTCTCAGTGACAGTATTTACTGTCAGTATGATGGTGCAGTGATTACCTCATGAAATGAATAAGTAGACCTGCCATTTATTCTCCCAAAAGTTAAACATGAGGGAGGCTACAGGCGAAACAGATGCGGCCTTTGCTTTTATCTGGTACATCTATACAAAAATCGATTCAGTGCACTGGGCAAAGCTGCCACATCTGGAAGTGAGCCATCTTCGGCAAGAAGAAACCGAAAATTCCAGTTTGATTACACTCATCTCTGAAAAGAAGCATCAGCTCGAGCATAGAGGAGCGAGAAGGAGCAAAGGAGGAATGTGGAGCTGGAGCCTCTTGCTGGAAGCTTCCACACTGGCTTATTTAATGATCGGTGCATATGTCATCCTCACAGCTGCGTCTGGAAGAATCACAGCCGGCTGAGGATGGAGCTGAATGCCTGACTTTGCCAAAATCTGAATCTGTTTCCACTGCAAAACTCCTTATACCTCATCATGGTTCACAAGATGAAACTCATTACACACAACAAAGACATGTTTCTTTTCCTGTGTCTCAGTTCAGGCACTATATTTGAAACTATTCATGAAGAACTGTGCTAAATAGTTTCCATCAAATTAAAGATTTGTTTGCACTGAACAGAAATTGCATTACATCATTGAATCACACACAAACAGTCTTCATCAAACACAGACAGGCCTGTCACAAAACACAGTTCATATACATAATCATCTAATCGCAATTATTTAAGTTTGCTGCAGTGATTTGCAGATTCAGTAGTTTTTGAGTTTAAAAAAATCAATAAATAATTAATAATAATAATAATTATTATAATGTTTTTAGGATCTGCTTCAGAATCTTTTTTTTGAGGACTTCACAGCTGATTTTGTGTAACTGTATAATTGTAGATATATCTAGGAATGATGATAGCCAATTATTAATGAATATGTTCGCTTTAATATTGTACTTTAATAGTTCCAAAAGTAGTTACAGTTGTGAATCGCAGTTATTTATATCATAATTTTCAGCTATAATGTCACAATTGTGTCAGCCCTATTTAGAGACTGAATCCAAAAGGTACCAGTGTTACTGTGTACTGGTTAACATACCTTGGATTGTAAATGGTCATTTTTTGTCCAATATTGGAATTAGAGTCAATTATATAGCCAATATACTTGTTATTCTTCACAAACTCACTGAAATGGAGCACAGTGGATAACCCCAAACCCCACACTCCGTAGACAGGAGGTTTGAATCCTGGACAGAAAAAAATACTGTTTAATCAGGGAGAGCTTTTGGACTTTTGGGCTTTTGGCTTTTTGGCTCCTAAGGTTACACTCCTCTACTACTGTCCAACAGGATAATTGTCTACCAAATATCTAAATTCAAAATTGTCATGTCTGATTTAGCTGTCATGGCTATATAAAATGAATCAATGATTCCTCATTATACTATTAATTTGTTTTACACTTACTGCATTTCATTTGGATTATATTGTGAGCTTGTTTGAAAAGTTTCTGTGACCATTATCTGCTGTAAACAGTACACTAGAGCCTGGTGCGTTAATAGTGGCTAGCGCACTATGGAAGTACTCGATTTGAGACACAGCAGGCCTCTCTGCAGGGACGTTTACATGAACCTTGGGATGAGTGAGTGCCAAGTTCAGTAAGAGAAGCCTGAGCTCTCTCACTGTGCTGACCTTTGGACACCAGTGTCCAGAAAGAGACAGAAATCTCAAGTAGGTCTGAAATGAGCTCTGCTGGAAATGTCTCAGCAGGAACTTATGAAATGATGATGTGGGGTAAAAATAGTTTCTCAGGCCATATGAGATCACATATTACATATTTCTATCACATATCACATACTATCACATATTTCACACAAGTGAGCACTCCAGTCACTTTGTTTTGTCAGTTTCGTTGCACACGGCTTGTACTGCTCTACAATGCATATGGTGTAGCTTGTTTGATTCTGAACAGGTCTTGACTTGTATGATGTCATGCATTTCTCATTACGTTGTCTCAAATAATAAGATTTCACCATATTGACATGCCTCAGGATTTTGAGCTTACTCACCAATAATTTTTCCCTATGTTATGCTTTAAAAGGAGCCTCTCATCTGTGAGCAAATGTGGCTTTAGGCTATTATGTGCAGGAGCCATTTTCAGGGAGGATCTTAAGGCTCCAGAAATAGGTAGAGGGTAGATGCATGCCAAAATCTCCTCACAGACCACAATGGATGCTCTCAGTGGGGCAGGGTGGGTTTATTTTCAAGAGCCAGTGGCGAAGCTTTTGTTGATGAATGGGACTAACAGCAGATTAACCTTTGCCTTGCAGGCAGACGAGGGAGCAGGAGACGCCTCCAGACTTCTTCTACTTCTCAGATTTCGAGCGGCACAATGCAGAGATCGCTGCCTATCATCTTGACAGGTAAATACCTCTCACCTGCTGCCATGAATGTCAGCCACTGTGATAATTCAAACTCTGTATATATACGGCTGTGTGTTTGTGTGTGTGTGTGTATTAAACCTGCACAATATATTTTAGGTTAACCCCTAAAGGACCTGTATGTGAATCCATACTTCAGTTCCACCCACTTATAACTGTATATCTTGTGTATTACCTTCATAATGGTTACTGAATAATTTATATTATTCTGAGTAAGTCTTAAGAGTATTCATAAGTAAAGGCCTTTCACTGAGCGTGATTTATTCATGTGATTTATTCAGATTTCAGTGAATTAATTTGAACTCAACCTAATCTGAACTTGCACACCAAATGTTGTTTTTCAGACAATAAAAGGGACATTTTTGATTCAGTTTTTATTTTTGCTTTCACGTTTGGTGGAACTCATTCCATCAATCACAAATGTGTGTCCTATGATCTACAACTCAGGTCTTCTGCATCATATAAGGTGCTACATTTCCACTAGCAACTTGCAGTAAGTTATAAGCATCCAAGCTAATAAGGCTTAATAAGGTTCCAGCCACAGGATGAAACAGTTAAACTCTTAATGCTCCATTCGATCTTGAAAAATGTCAAGCAGCCAGCTTAGTCGCCCTTCTTGAGAGGAACAAATTATCTCTTCGTGACGTTGTGCCAATTTCTTAGTTTCGTTCGTGGCATGTACCACATGACGGAATTCCAAAATAAACTGCATCTAATGTACATATTTTAATGTAGAAAATAGCTTCTGAATATTTTCAGGACATTGAAAATTCTCTTGTGTCACTCCAAGACTGTGTCTGTGTCAGGAAGAGTAAGCTGACTGAAGCCCTGAGTAAAATGATAAAACAGCTAATCCGCTGAGAATATAGAAGCTCATGCTAAATGAATGCTGATGGCCAGTGCTTTCCCTCAACTAGCTTGAAAAATTCCCAAACTGTCTATGTTGTGTTATGTACGCACAATCTATAAAAATGTATTTGGTCATGGCCAAAAAGTGAGAGTGCAGAGTCTTCAGTGAGCATGTAATAGTCGTGGGCATCTTTTACTGTCAAGTCTTTAGAAAATTATTGAATTTAAGAATAGGATTCTTGATTTGAAAATCATCTTGATTGATTTTTTGTCTATTTCCTTCTCCTCACTTTAAATTCAGTACTGCTTCTGCTGGTGCTCTGTCTGTGTAGATTTGGGCTTATTGTGACTGTACTGCTGGTGCACAGAGTAATCATTGACAGGCCGAGCTGAGCCCAGCCCAACCTGCCTCTGCTTCTTGCACACATCTGGCCCTCAGCAGTATCCAATCAGTGCACACAGGCATGTGTGTGTGGGAAGGGAGAGGAAACCAAGAGCATGAAAACGTCGCCTGCCTTCTAAATATAAGTTTTTCTGGGTTAGCCAAAAGTGCTGGTTTTCATTTCGGTGCAAGGGTGAAAGCAGCTTGCCTGAGTGTCCCATATTCTCCACAACAGCCTGCAGTCACCGCCTCCAGCAACATATAATTAATTATCTGATTTTAGGCAGTGGGAAATGCTTATAGTAACGTGGCCTTGGCTGGTGGAAAGGGCAGCAGATGAAAGAGTGCATGAGAGCAGAGTTTTAAAGGCATAAACTGTCAGATTCTCTCAGTTTTCCCTCTGTGTTGCATAGTCGGACAATATGGAACTATTTCCTGCTTCTGTTTCCTCTGTCAATATGACTGAACAATTAGTAGCTTCAAATGCTTTCATCCCCCAGGCCCAGTCCATTAAGTGTTTTCCAGGATGAATTTTTAAAGTAGCACTGTCAGCAGAACGCTTGTGAAGGCGGGCCAACATGTGCATAAACGAGTGGAGCATGCACGATGAATGCCTATTACAACACGAATGACTGGAGACATTACCCAGACAAGCCAGCTCAGAGAGATTTTCTGAATAATCCAGAAAAAAAATAAATGGTGTGGCTTTGTTAATATTTACTGCACGGCCTTTTGTGATAGTAATATTGCTTTGCACTACAGCAAACAACTGAATGCTTCATTGAGTGCTGTAAGCATCCTGATCAATCTCAGATGTTCTCTGGGATTATTTGCATCCAACAAAGACAAAGCGTTGGTTAAAATATTGCAGGCCTGCCTTTTACCCATCACAATAATGGTTCAGCAAGATCATGATGTTTTGTCCAAAGTTGACTGTCCCCGCCATATAAAAAGATATGTTTTTAGATTTTTCATTAGACTGTAGCATTACATGGTATTTTGATAAGGGCTAAGCTGGTGTCCAGTTTGTCTAGTGCTCTAGGAGGATAAGTGGTGGAGATGATAAGTGAGAGTGAGTGAATTTGTCTAGGAAAGCTGAGATTTTCATCTGGCTTCTGAAGCTGGATAAAAACTGAAAACACAAGGCATTCCCTTATAAGGCCTAGTTCTTTCGGGTGAGGAGGCGTTTTCTTTATTTTGTTAACAAGGTTTCAGTATCTCCAACCTCTTGTTCCCTTAACATGCCAAACAGGCCAGGCACCCATTAAACTGCATGCTTAGAGCACCCTCTACTGGCTACATCAAGTATTAAACTCAGAAAACATTTTCTTGTAAAAGATACTTCTGCCATGTAATTATTTAGTTATTTCAAACCAAGAATCCATTCTAAGCATCTGTAATAAACCTCCTGCAAAGTTTTCATTCCAAAACAGCTGTAGACAGAGAGCAACTGATTAAACTTGTAGTGTAATGTGTGCTTCAGCTTAGAATGAAAATCTGCAGCCACACTAGCCCTTTGTCGATAAGACTGGACACGCCTGGTCTAGGAGTTATTCATCACTGTAGTGACTAATTTACCTTACTGTTGGCTTGATACATACAGCATCAGCAAGCACTTTTCTATTTTCTCTATTTTCTGCGTCTGTAACAGAATTTTGGATTTCCGTCGTGTCCCCCCAGTGGCGGGCAGGCTGGTGAATATGACCAAAGAAATCAGAGATGTGACCAGAGACAAAAAGCTGTGGAAAACCTTCTTCATCTCCCCAGGTACTGAGCCAAGCCTGCTGGGGGCAGACTTTGTTTGTAGGCTTTATCTTTAGGATTAAAATATTAACCAGCACCAGTGTTAATGTGACTTTTTTGTATTTATAAAAATACAATTTATAAATAAGTGCAGTGCACATAAGGTTAATGCTCAAAAATGTTAGCTACTAATGCGGAATGCTTTAGGCTGTATGGGCTTGAATTCTATAAGAGTAAAAATAGGTTTCCATTGGTAATGAAAGTCTATTCTCTTTCCCCTAAACTGAACAATTTTTGCAAATTGCAATCCTGTTGTTCTCTTCTGAAAAGGTTCACACCACCGACAATTTCATGCATTAGCACTACAGTTTAATATACATACATCCATGAAAACAGAGCACTTAAGCTACTGGCTGTAATTATTGGCTTTAATTTTAACACTGGACTGACAATTATGTATCAGCTGTCTATGTTTTGCACACCCAAAGTTTTAATGCCTTCAGAGCTACTGACCTAATCTGTACTAAACAACCTGCATTTTCTTCCTGTATCATTTATTAATACTTGATTTACACTCATCTATAAAAGCCACTTATAACATGTACACTATCTTTCCTGCTCTGCATGATTAATTAAAGACTAGCTGGTTTTTGACTTTGGATTTCCAGACTGAACTCTAGATTCTGATAAATTACCTTAGGGGAAACCCGACAGGCAAAAGAATATCAGCACACAAGCTACTGTCCCTCTCTTATTTAAGGCAGAACTAAAGGGAACAAACCATAATGAAGTGAACACTAGATGGCGCTGTTGGCTTTCAGTTCTGACAAATGTGTCAGTGATTTGTTTAAATTATTTAGAACCATATAAACTAACTGTAGTCTGCTATAGCTAACCCAGTCTATTTGACTAAATGTGCTCTAAATATGTACTTACCAATTGGCTATGTATCTTTTCTCTTCACAGCCAACAACATCTGTTTCTATGGTGAGTGTTCATACTATTGCTCCACTGAGCATGCTTTGTGTGGGAAGCCTGACCAGATTGAAGGTTCTCTGGCAGCGTTCCTGCCTGACCTTGCCCTGGCCAAGCGCAAGACCTGGCGGAACCCTTGGAGACGTTCCTACCACAAGCGCAAAAAGGCAGAGTAAGACACACCTACATCACTTTTCTTTAACATTCAGACCAAACTTTTTAATCATGGTTCTCAGCCTAAAACTTCAAACCAGAATAAAGTCTTAGAACATTCTGCTTATGTCTGACCTGTCATACAGGAAATCTGAACTGATCGCTTCCAACTGGAGACTGAATCAAAAGTGACCCATTTAATCAAAAGCATTTATTTTGCCATTTAACAACAATCACATAGTAGTAGTTTGGTTATAGTAATTACCTAAGCGCCAGAGTGACATTAGCAGGAACACAGTTTAAGACCAACAAATGTTTCTCTTCACTATTCAACTAAACAGCCAATGCAGATTAAATACAATTGTATCCTGAATTCTGTACTTGGGGCATAATCAGTCAGGAGCACCTGACTTTAATTATAATTTATCACATTTCATACCGTCATCATGGTACCCATCAGCTTTGTCAAACATTACATTTTAAGACTGCCATAACCCCTAGCAATAATACAACTATTAGTAGCCTGATCAACAGATATGAATGTGGAAACCTGACCTAAACAAATATTTGAGAAACTGTTACAGTACTCATATTTCAAGATATATGATAGAACACTACAGTGATCAGGGCCGGGGGAAAGTTGTCTATTAAAAGGCCCTTAAAACCAGCAGCAACTGTTACACACATTACACACACTTTTTTGTCTACAAACTGCTAAAGAACTGGCAGCTGTAATAAGCAGCCAGTGCCACAGGAGGCACTCTCACCCTGTTGAACAGAAGAAAATTGATTATATCATGTTCATGCTGAACTAAACATGCTTATTAGTCCATAAGCACCATAGAGTTTACAGTGATTCTATTAATGGGTTTCATCTAAGATTATAGAGCTGCAGATGTTTTCTGTTTTTAATGCATGGTGGAGTCATATTTACATGTGCTGTACGTTCTCAGGTGGGAGGTGGATCCAGACTACTGTGAGGAGGTAAAACAAACTCCTCCATACGACAGTGGCACTCGTCTACTGGACATTATGGATATGACCATCTTTGACTTTCTTATGGGTAATGAACCTTTTGCATATATACTGTATGTTAGGACTGCACGATAAGGACAAAACATAAGTATGATATAGCTATATACTGCAAATGTGATATGTCTTAAATTAATTTATGGATTTTTTTAGGGATTCATCAATGCCACTTGTTCCCTTCCAATACGATCCTGATGGCTGATTCAGCATGATGTGCTATATACCAACTCTAACATTTAAAAAGCATCATTTGTATTTTTATATAAGTATAACTTAATAAGAACATAAAAAGAATAATCATATGTAATTAAATTTACATTTGTGTGCAAAATTGTCTACAATGGAATTAAACAATAAATAGATAAACCTGTAGTGCATCTACATAAGCAAGCAGTAGCTTCTATTGCTCAGCAAAAACTAAAAAAGTATATAACTACCAAATTTCTCAAGTTATTTGTTTTCTGTGTGGGTTCCATTCACTCATGCTTAGAGCTCCAAGCTTTAGACTGTGCTAAAGTTTGACAAATATAAGTCATTCGTGCTATAACTACCAGCTACTAAGCAGCAAACTTCTCAGTTTGACGAAAGCAAGAGTCCCTGGGCCATGGCGACGCCACAGGCAGGTCAAATGGACACACTAGCCTGGTTAGCATGTTGCTAGGAGTAAACCTTGCCTATTAAATAATTATGTTTCTGACTAAGAAGCAGGACATAAGAGATTATTAAAAGATGTCTGTCATGGTCATTTAGGTTATTATGTTTTGAACCGTTAGCTTGTCTGTGGCATATCAGTGAAATAAATACCTTTATTCTAACTGCTTTATTACTGGTATGTTACTGTTACTTTCCATTAAAGATTTTGCTATAAGCATTTTTGTACTGGTTGTCAACCCACATCACCAACATGTGGTTTGTTAAGTTAGATCTACTTCACTGTTGATGATACCAATATTGTGCCAGCATCAACGCCAATACATGTACAGTATCTGTATTGGTGCAACCTTAAATATATGCACACATTTTCTTTTGACTACAGGAACTATACTTTAATTCACCCAAACATCCAGAGAAATACCATCTAGAACTGTGATTAGTCAAGCCACTCACAGCACACAGCTGAAAAAAGGTTATACGGATTGTTTACATGTTGCAAAGGCTTACTTTGGGGAAAAATATATATATATATAATATTCAGCTTTACTGTTTAACTGGATTTATCTTCCTGTGGTTGCTTGCTCAAATTACAGCTTACAGTTTACTTTTTCTCACAGGCAACATGGATCGACATCACTATGAGACATTTGAGAAGTTTGGAAATGAAACTTTTATTATTCATCTGGATAACGGAAGAGGGTGAATGTCTTTCTATGATTTGATATTACTTGTTTTTTCTTTGGTCCCAAGTTAAACATGTCGTTGCTATCCAATGAAAAACATATATCTCCATTTTGTTGATTTTGAGATTTCTACATAATTTGAACACACCAGTGGTCGTTTACAGTGTACATTCTGGTTCCATTGACTTGCATTGAAAGTATGTTTTTGGTCTCTCCTGTAAAGTTGCAATTTTGGAGATACATGTCATAATTCATTTAAAAAAAAAAACTATTTTTAAAGTACAAAATATTTTGATATGTTAATAAGCCACAGGCCCATCTGTTGAGCTTGAGTTTTCTCTCTGATTCCAGATTTGGAAAACATTCCCATGATGAAGTCTCCATTCTGGCACCTCTGAGTCAGTGTTGCAGGTGAGTCTGCTCTACATTTGATAAGCAATGCTCTATGACTTCACTGCTAAAACTTAACAGAATATATGGATTTAGTTACAGGATAAATGGTGTCTCTAACAGCACCCTAACTCAGTAGTTAAGGACCGCCCAGGGATTCAGCCGTTTCCAGGGTGTCTCTGTCAGAGTTGTTAAAGCACACCAGAGAATTCCCACCGTGTAAAATCCTGTTCAGAAAAAGCATCTCTGCAACTAGAAAATCAGAAGGTTTTAATAGGGAAGACTCTGTACCTCGTCTACCTTATTGTCTGAAAAACATTTTTTCCCTTAAAACTTCAAATCTTTTTATTGGTAAAGCAACCTTGGGTATGTGGACAGTGCAATATAAATGGAAAAATGAATAAAATAAATAAATATAAACTTACCAAATAATTACAACTTTCCTTTAAGCAAGACTGTCGCAAGACTTTTCACTATGAGGTGAAATATTAATAGCAGCCTGCTGCATTTATGTGCTTAGATGTGTGACATTTTCTATAGATTCCTGATAGAACAGTCTAAAAGATGCTGTATTTTAAGGCGGTGTAATACATGTCCCAGACTTGTTTAGGAGCATTCAGAAAGGCAAGTTTAAATCTTTTCTGGATTACTGTAAAACTGCCACACACATAGTAAAAATATGTTGTCTGTTGCAAGCTTCACCACTGCTATGTAATATCAGAATTCTCCTGGCATTTTCATTTTCATAAATTCTTCAGTCAAATTTTCAAATTAAGCAAATCTTTGTAATAATTTTTTTTCTGGGATTACTTTCCCTTTTAGTAATAAGTTACCAGAGTGTGGGTTTTATATGAGTTTATACAGGCACGACTGATCTACATACTAAGTCATGCCAAAGATGTTGATAATGCTATGACATAGAAATAAGGCTTGAAACTTGAAAATAGATCCAAATTCAGTGACACAGATACAGAGTTTCATCACTTCGGCACGTCATTTTATCATGAAGTCATCATAAAGGACTTAGAGGGGTTTTTTTTTGTTATTGTTGTTTTTTTTTCTGTGAAACTGCTACTGGCTGCTAAATGTCCTGCGGGGTCAATAAGGAAAGTATCTATCTATGTATCTATGTATCTATGTATCTATGTATCTATGTATCTATGTATCTATGTATCTATGTATCTATGTATCTATCTATCTATCTATCTATCTATCGTGAAACAGCCTGACTGTGAGTCACTCCGTTTTTACAGAGTGAAAAAGAGCACGCACTTGCGGCTGCAGCTGCTGGCTAAGGAGGACTATAAACTAAGTGCTCTGATGGAGGAATCTCTCCAGAGGGACTCACTTGCCCCCATCCTCATCCAGCCACACCTGGAGGCCATGGACCGCCGCTTGCGTCTGGTGCTGCAGGTCCTAGCTGACTGCATTGAGAAAGAGGGATACAGCAGTGTGGTGGAGGACGATCTGGCCTTGGAAGGCACGGACCTGGTCTCAGTCCCAAGGAGGTAGTAGCCCTGGTGATAGCAGGCCACCCCTATGGGCCCTTCCAAGTCCCACCGCAGTCGAATACACCACAAACGTCTTGCAAGAGAAACTCTTGATGACTTTTTCTGAATTCAGTGAATTCCAAAGACTCTACCAGTGGACCATGTGTGTAGAGATAAACACAGTGGATGACATGGACAAATATAACGCTGTCTGAATACGTGGGCTTACGTGTCTTAATATCATAGGAGGTATTTTTATCTTTGCTCTTTAAAAGCTAAAGCACACTGACCCAACGTTCTTCAACAAAACACCTACAGAAGCCAAATGCTGGGTTAATGTGTCATATCTATATGTTCTTCTTCCTCCACTTACACTGTTCTACAATGCTGTCCAAATTCTAGAATGAATTTAGAATCCATGATACATTTGGCTTGAGACATAAGACTTCTCAGTTCTGGAACAATATAAAGCCACCTACTAACATTAGAATGATGGTGTTTCATGGTGAATATTGGTTCAGTGTGCCATGGCCTTATGGCACGGACAGCAAAAATGAACTGTGCATTTAAACGTATGTTTCCTTTTTTTTTTTTATAAAGATAAACAGCTTTGGGTGGAGTGCAGGTTAGCTCCAACATGTATACGTCGCCAGCTACCCTGAAATTATTTATTTCATATTTATTTTGATCAAAGTGGTTTACCAAACTTCTCATGTGAGTATGGACAGCACAGAAATGGATTCAAAGCAAAAACACGTAATCAAGTTGCAGTATTTGTGATAGCATTTAGACAAGTGACAGTTGTGCATTAAATACATTCCCGCTTTATTAGATTCATAGAGAATCTAACTTGTAATTACCTTAACAATTTTGAGAGGTGGCCTAAATTATGAATTTATTCATAGAACAGCCTATAAGATACAGCACACGCAGTAAAATGACTACCCTATAAACATTAGTAAATACTTGAATGGAACCTCTCTTTGCCTTCAAAATTCTCAGTTGTAGCATACATGAATGACTGTGGCATTTTTTATAATGTTGTACCCACATTTGCACCCATATTCACCAAATGTTTCCTAGTTTTTACTTCATTGTGACTGATTTCAAACATGCCAAACTGACATTAATGTAGAATGTTGGATATCACAGACATGAGCTGATGTTTCAGAAATTCCAAAACGGACAGGAGTAACTGTCAATAAGTGCAGAGCTATGTATGGCTGTGATTATCACTGGATGGAAAAGTGAGTGCATGCACTAGCCAATCAGCACGCCTGTTTGGTCAAGATGGAATTAAAGGAACATTATTTCTGCAAAAATTCTTTCTCCTAGAATCATGCTTTTAACAGCTTAATTGCAAAGATTGTTTAATCAGTTTACATGTTTCATTTCCAGTACAGCTTTAATATTATGCATAGACATTTACATTATGATTATTTCATATGGGTGATGTACGCAGTTTTATTTCCAAGGGAGGAGTGAATTTGAGTGCTAATGTACAAAGCTAGCAAGAATTTAAACTGCACTAGAGCATATTTCAGTAACTGCTGAAAAAGGCTTGTAAATACTATGTGAATCCATTTGCCTGTGCAATTATAGAAATACTTGAATGTTTGGGTTCTGAATAAAGGGGTTTAAGGGACTAAGAAGTGGAATTTACTTTCCCAATTAAGGTAACGTGCTTCATTCTCTGTATATCGTTTTGCAGTTTTCATATTGAGTTCACTCAGAGTTTCCACGTACATATAAACTTTAGAGATGTTCCGCATACATGCTTTTTTCTTGTACTGTTTCAGTGGAGGGTTCTTTTTCTTGTCCAAGTGCAATAAATTGAACATTGCAGCACATCATGGTTCCTTGTATGCTGTGATATACTGTGATTGGCCTGGTGTATGCAAAACAAGATCTGAATTGTGTCGTAATGCTGTTACATTAAAAAACAATAACAAAAATAGGACACCATTGTAGTTACCAAGCAGCTAAAAATAAATGAAGGCAGTTGTTTTTCAATGGGTCATGGTCCGCTGGGAGTCTGTAATCAAGATGGCGCTTTTTGAGTGAGATTTTGTTCCAGTGGCATGTTACATGACGGCAGAAGGCTTAATGAAGTACAGCAGCCTTTTGAGGCAACAGCAGGGGTGGAGTTATTGTTTCTGAGGCTCTAGGCGAAAGACAGGAATATTTTTATATGATTTAACTAATTTACCTAAGAAAGATTTTTACTACAGTGGCAGAGGATTTAGCTTGTCTTAACCTCTTAACACAATCAATATATTTATATTTATATATTTAATAATATATTTATAAATATAATATATTTATCAATAATAAATTGATTTAAGAATATATCTTAAGATCTACAGTTCCACCAAGGACAACTAAGGTACCATATCAAAGCTTAGAATCTCTGTTTCTGTCGTTTTGCCACTTTCTCTTTAATATCATTCAGAAAATTTCAGACTTTGGTCAAAACGACATTGTCCAGAGCGTTAGTATGACAAAATATTAGGTACAATACGAACATTTTTATTTTTTGTAAAGCCATCTTTTGGCCAATCTGGACATACTACACATCAAACGAACAGGGAGACCCTCAGGATTACGATGATGTAAGCTATTATACTCTGAAATGTAGCAGTATTGAAATAAAAAATAAAGAATGCAGACACAGTTTTTTAAAGGAAAAAGTCTTGGGGCACATAAACTTTATTTTTGATAGGCACTAAAATTAAAATTCTAAAATGAAAATTAGAAAAGCGCCTGTTTTTTTTTTAGTGCTTTCTAGTACAAATTTGAAGGCTTTTCAGGAATATTACATCATGAAAATTCCAATAGATGATGGAGTGTTTTAGTAAAAAGCTTCAAGATTTGGGTATGTACTTTCAGGCGGAAATTGGTAAAAAGGGCTGAAATAAAAAAAAAATTAATAACTATACCAACCCTTAGACTGCACTTATTCAGCATTTGTAATTATTCTCTGATGTCTACATAGAGGGTATGGAACTGCCCATTTACACACTATAACTAGGCTCCAAAATAAAACAAGCCGTTTTTGTGTTCTTGGTGAACTCCTGAATTTTTGGATGAGCGCTGCTTTGATTTGATGGTTAATGAGGCGCCACAATGATCACACAGAAATAGGATAATAAAATGAACCTTAGTGCAAAAAAAAAAATGTTAGTCATCTTAATATTAGTTACTTGAGGCCATTTTCACTGTTTCGCGGGGCTAGAACGTGTTGTATGTACATTTTGCGGGCGTGAAATATTTCAATAATGGTGTAAAATTTAGAAATCGGTCCATTTTACCACCAACTTTTGCAAATGCAGGACTATAGTTGAAGAAGGAGACAACAGTTTTTAAGCTTCACCGTATGCCTGTTCCCTTTACCTGTATGTCTATATTTAAACTACACCAACATTATTAAACCTTTTTTCATTCTTTGGCACCTTTAATGCCAGCATTGTGTACTGCTGAGTCTGTGTATCACTCTGTTCTGACTTAAAGTCATATTATTAAATGTTAATGTTAATGTTAAAATTAAATGTTTATTTAATTTTCTCTCTCCTTTCCACAATGCAAAGTATCTCTCAATTGTTTATAAAAGTGTATTTGAACAGTTGACTCATAGGGTAACAACATGAAATAGTCTATTACAACCATGAGCAGGTGGATAAGGTTGCTAAGAAATTAGTGAAAAGAACTGCTACAGTTGTGACAGCCATTTTTATATTGTACATCACCGCAGTTTAAAAAACGAATCTCTTTTTTTTTCTTTCTTGACAATAACAAAAAATGTGAAGTACCATAAGGTTTGGGCTTTTGGTGCAAAAATAGCAATAAGCCACGTGAAGCAGCGGGTAGCCCCAGCCTCAGCTGCTCCACCCACATGGAGAGCCTGATATCCACTGCGTGCTAAGCTGGCCACAGCTATCTGGATTACATTAGTTGCATTCTCATTGGCCATCTGCATGTCCAAGTGTACACACTTCCGTACACTGGATTTAATCTGTCGGATGGGAAAGAAACTTTTGGAAGCAGCTGCCCGCTCTGCATGCCATGGCAAGTCCTTTGCAGGAAGATTTAGGCTGGTCTTCCTATTCCCTGTGTAGTATGCCACGTAGATCTTAAAATAATGTTTAACAAAATTTTGGGATTTCCATAACTCACATACTGCACTATACAGAGAGTGACAGTCAGAGGGGGCATTTGAGATTTGGCCATAGTTTCTGGATTGAGAAAGCATAACATTGATGCATGTTCATTTGAAGAATTTAGTGGAATTGTCAGGCAAACAAAGCAGGTGGATCTTCACCATTAAGCAACAAATTGCACAAGACAGTTTAGAAAGTGCTGGTAAAATAAAGATAAACCAACAATTAATAAACAATTTAATGTCTTACGCATAATAATCTTTACTAGAAATTTTACATTAATTAAAAGTAGGCTACAGTCGCCAAGCGAAGCAGCAAATATTATTTGTTTTTGAGTTACTTTTAATTAATACAGAATAGATGTGTATATTAAGCATTTTACAAAGGCTTTAATCATCACTCAGCTAATAAGATTTTAGAACCAGAACTACAGGCCTGCATAAACTTTTTTAACCTGCTATTGTTTTCTGAATTTATACGTAAATTTATGATCAGAAATATACTTAACTCATAAGGTTTTCTTTCATTCATTTATTGAACTCAGTAATTTAACGTTAATTGTCTCTGTTTGTGAAAACTGTTTTTAGGAACTGATTTGACCCCAATGCAATGTTTTTTCTGTTATTCATTCCTTTTAGGTTACCTGGTATTTTTAGGGTAGTTGTATTTGTGCACATTATTCTTAGTGTCATGTTTGTTGGATGACCACTCCTGGAAAAGGTAACACTGGTATTTTCTTTATCTGTCTGACAGTGCATTAGTCCAAACTCTTCAGAAATAGTTTTGGAACCTCTTCTTGCCTAACGAACAATGAAAAATAATTTTGCGAGGTCCTCAGAAATCTCATTTGACATGGCATGCACTAACAAAATGTGCATAGCAAAGACCACTCCTTGATGATGAAAACTATGTGTAATGTGAGGAAACTGGCAGTGACACTTACACCTGATTATCATCCGACTGACTGAACTTCCTGACTCTAATTATACCCTCTACCAAACTGATCATTCTAGGGGTTCACATACTTTTGCCAGACATACATGATACAAGATTGCATTTCTCAGTTCAATAAATGGATAAACAAACGATATAAACCTTTGTGTTATTTGTTTTATTGGGTTCTCTGTATCTATTGTTATGACATAACTGAAGATCTAATCAAATTTTAGGTTTCAATTTGGTAGAAATTCACAAAATGTTGAAGAGCCTTCAATCTTCACTGTATCCATGTTAAAGAGTTTCACCACTACCATTACAAAGTATGGAAACACTTACTATATAGCATACAATAATAACTGAAAAATGTAAGTTAATGTAGAGATGCTTTATTTAGGCTATTTGGAAGCATTTCTATCAGTCAGTTCATCATGAAATATAATATAAAGAGCAGCTGTTATGTTCAAATGAAGTAGAAAAATCTAAATGGGCAAATGTTGAGATATTTACTGAGGTTTTTAGATAATAATGATACGTAAGCAAGTGATAAATTAACAGTAATTCCAAATATTTAAACAGTAGTATTAATGTCTAAACATGAGTCAAAGGTAGCTATAGGCACAGTGATAACCATGGTGCTAACAAAGGTTACCATTAGATACAATTTCTGAGCTTATGGCATATTCAAGCAATAATTATTATTTTGGTGACTTTGTATAAAGTCCAGTCGTCTTTTGTTGTGATGACCTTCAAATGGCCTCCCCTTCAAGGCGGGCAACATGCATGCAATTGCAGACAGAGACGCAACAAGAGCTGGTCAGGGCCCAAGAGGAGGACGGAAACTAGACTGAGGAGGCTGTCTTGGGGGACAGGGAACGCTAATGGTCCTGCCGGAATGAGGGAAGAAGCAGACAGACCAGCAAAGGAAGGGGGAGTCATGGGAATGCACTGGGAGTCCGGCGGGACCCTTATCAGATCGTACTCTGTGTGCACTCAGACCAGAGAGGGCCACATGACTTAGACATATTCTTACACTTCTTTAACGAACTGTTCAGTGTCACATTCATATGCAAAATAATTTAATAAGTTGAACAGCTTTCAGTCTGAGATCATACACAAACAGTACCACCAAGTAACAAGTGCCACAAACACAAAAGCACTTTCTGTGTAGAAATATAAGATGCTATCGAGTCACTGTACACTCTGGAATATAAAATATTGAATGTAATATAATATACATATATATATATATATATATATATATATATATATATATATATATATATATATATATGATACTGTTAAAAGTAAGTAAGCAGATAGATTTGATAGATCTGACAGATTTGTGTTGATAATAGTAATATGTGTTCCTGATGTACACAAGTATAAATATAGTTATTCAATTCTAAATTAGAAAGAAAAGACAAAAGAAAGTTTGAACGTGTGAATGCCTGTGTGGCATGTATGCTAGGCAGGGCAGTAGCAGCATTATCTGGAAGATCAGAGGCCACACACACACACGCACGCACGCACGCATACACACATCTTGCCCCGCAGGCTGTTTGCCGCGCACTCTGCAGCTGACAGTAGTCCACACATCCCCCTTTTAGTCACGGCAGCCCAATTTATGGCCATTATACAGCATTATAGATTACATCTACACAACTCAATTTGTTGCCGAAAGATATGTGATGGAGGGCACACAGACGCTGCGGAAGGCAGAAACGAAAACAACCTCAAAGAGTTAAGACTGATTCACCAAAAGCTTGTTTGTTAATGTTTGATTCTTCGTCCAGTGATTATTAAGCAGATTAAGCTATAAAAAGAAACATTACGAAGCAAAAACATCCCGCTCCGAGAGGGCCTGGACCACCCAGAATCAAAGAGTGAATGACTGAGTGCTTTGGTGATCCCGCCCAGGGTTCAGTCGTGCACACACACACACACACACACACACACACACACACACACACACACACACACACACACACACACACACACACACAAACACACTGAACCTTTTCCAGTCATTCCAGCATCAGAGCAGCAGCAGCAGCAGCAGCAGAGGGGGGCTTCCGCTCCACAACTCCACCAACACTTACTCTCAATTTATAACCGCACTGCAAATAATCAACAGCCTTTTCTCTCAGTTACACTCAAACCTGTCTTTCAAACAGCAGTCATCCTGGACCTTCAGTCATGTTTGACAACTCACAGTATCCTTACAACTGCTTTAATTATGATGGAGAGGGTTACCCGTCCTGTGGCAGCGATGAAGGGAAGAAAGTGTGCCGACCAGCTTACAGGTAACAGTTTCCATTATTTTGTTTTTTTGCTTTTTTATTTGTTGATTTTATTACACTTATGTCTTATTGTAAACTATTTAATATAATAGCCAAGCAACTACTTCTAATAATAATAATAATAATAATAATAATAATAATAATTCTTATTTATTTTATTATTATGCATGCATATGCATATATACATATATATTTATATGAAGTCATCATTGCTCAAGGGGGTCAAAACAATTCCAAAAACAGAAGTTCACAAAGACATGTTGCATTACATCAATAAATCGATGAAAAATATTGAAATTGTGTTTGTTTAATTGGGTTATCATTATTTATTTATTTTTTTATTTATTACAATTATTATTAATTATTAATCATCTTGTATATATTTAATATACAATAGCACCCTACTACTACTACTAATAAGTTCCAGCATCAAAATATAATAATAATAATAATAATAATAATAATAATAATAATAATAATAAGCATTGTTATTGTTTAGCAATTAATTTGTATTTTAATTTTAAAACATATTTTAATGCAGATTCGAATATGTTGAATTATTATTAATATTATTAATATTATTATTATATTTTTATTATTATTATCATTATTTATTAGTAGTAGTAGTAGTAGTAGTAGCAGTAGTAGTAGTAGTAGTATATCTATTTATTTTTAAAGATTAATGCATATATAAATGAAAAATATTTTAAATACAATTAGAACAAACAGTGATGATGAAGGTAATGATGATTATTGTTGTGGCTGTTGGGAATTTGCACAAAATATTTTATTTTCTGTTTCTGTTGCTATTAGGGTTTAATAGACAATTATAATAATTTGCCACAACAAATAATATTGAAAATACTAAGAAAACCTTCCTCATCCAACAGAGCACAATAAATCATACATACATAATACATCTATACAGAATACAATCTGCAAACAATATTATTAATAGTGCTTTGTGGTTAATAATGCTCTCGCTCTCTCTCTATCTCTCTCTTTCTCTCTCTCTCTCTCTCTCTTTCAGTTATATTGCTCTGATAGCCATGGCTATACAGCAGAGTCCAGAGAATAAAGTTACTCTTTCAGGAATCTACGAGTTCATCATGAAAAGATTCCCTTATTACAGATCTAACCAGAGAGCCTGGCAAAACTCCATCCGCCACAACCTCTCTCTCAACAGCTGCTTTATAAAGGTAAGAGGCTCTGAGACGATGAGGTGCATCGTAAGAACATTCATTACAGAAGTATGATCAGCGAAAAGATGCCTGAAATGTTTTTTTAAAAATGTACTTGCTTCCATGTAATAAGCAGCTCTGCCGAACTGTCCATCCCCTCACAGACACACATTCATGTTCAATCCAGTTTAGTCCGGTTCAAATCAGTGTAAATGATTCCGTTTGATTCAATTCTATTTAATTTAGTTTAGTTCAGCTCACCACCTGCTGCTGCATAACAAAGTTTTTATTTTTAATTTCTCTGAGCCCCTCTTCCTAAATGAGCCCCCCACAGGCTCAAATTCATAGAACAGGCTTATGCCATAATGGAGCCAGTTTGGGTTTCCTTATAGAACATTCCATTTATTTTTTTTATTTGTAAAGAACCTTTTTAAAGTCTAAAATCATCCACTTTCCAAAATGTTTTCTATATCTATACGGCCAATAAAAGAACCACCTAGGAATGCTTATTTGTAAGAATGAGTTCTTATAATCACAAAGCCGTTTTACAGAATTCCAGGTAAAAAGCCTGCTGTTGATTGTTTTCTTCAGGTTCCTCGCACTGAGGGGAATGAGAAGGGGAAGGGAAATTACTGGACGTTTGCCTCAGGCTGCGAGTCCATGCTGGACCTTTTTGAAAACGGCAACTTTCGCCGCCGTCGCCGCCGACGCAACATAAAGCTGGGCTTCAGGGAGCCAACTGGAGCTTTTGGGGCCGTGGACACTCAGCAGGGTGCGGTGGGGCGACCGTTTGACGCCGACACCTTCTGCCCAGAACCATCGAACCACAGGGTCCCCCACGGCAACCCTCCTCTCAGCAAGCCTGAGCCTGAGATCAAATTCAGCATTGACTACATCCTGTCCACTCCAGACCCCTCTCCGGGCTTTAGACCTCCACACAGTGGTCCTGTGGGAGCTGTCGTCCACCACCTGGAGCCACAGCAGCTCAACCTGCACTTCTGGACCCTCTAACACGCACTCACTGTAAATTATATCAGAACAACCGAGCAACGAGACAGTGAGAAATCTCAGAACTTGGAGAGAAAGGAGTGTCCACGTTGGTTTGGACAGTTGTGTAATTGTGGACAGTTGGGTGGCATTTTCTCCTACTTTTCTTCCCACAAAGCAATTCGTTTTAAGATAGACTTATGCGAGCACTTTTTAGTGGGTCTGTTTAAGTGGCACGTTAATCTGATTAATGGTTATTTACATTATCTGCACTTGTGTGGCCATAACAGTAAGTAAAGTAATCCACTACAAGTGCAAAAGCAGTCCATTACATGTGTCATAAAGGAACACCCCAGCAGTTTTCAGCCTAATCTCCATCTGCTGCATCTGTAGCACACGCTCGATTACCATGGACAAAAACTTCCCAGCACTTCCTTGCACTTAGAAAAGAACAAGAAACTAATTGACTCAATATACATTTATAATAGAAGTAAATGGGCAGATGCTGTAGCTGGAGAAAAATGCTGGAGAATTATTTAAGGTTGTCATTTATTTTATTTAAGGTTGTCATTCATTTAAGGTTGTCTATCTGGAATGTTATCCAGACAAACAGCTCACTCATGTATTCCAGACTGTAGGAGAAAACTTACTGATCTGCAATAAGGACAGGTGATACTGGTTTAAATCATCAAAACATTTTGCTCTATTCAAAGACTAAAGATTTAATTAGGCAAAACACAGACACATCCTTAAGCCCAGTATTAGACATATCACAATCAAAACCCTTTTTAGAACTAAGCTTAAGAAAACTGATTCTTGGTGCATCAGTGCTACTTGCCTTTTTTTTGCTTGAGTTAGTTTTCGTCTCGCTTGGACAAGTGAGCTAACTTGACTGTGGAGTTTGTGTACAGGAAGTGCTGAGTGACTGCACCGTTTACTCATCTTAATGTTTATATTATGTATCATTTCCCTCCAACACTCTGATCTATGCCAGTCATTTGTGAACACAGCACATGTTACTCTTGGCCACAACAAACGACTCCACTCCAGACCACTCATGCTAGATTTTTAGGCCTACAAAAGGAAAAACGAATTCGTTTTTCTTCTATAAGGTATCATTGGTATATATTATAATGTACCATAGGTGAGAAATACTAAATACTGCTTCAGCTGATAAATCTCCACAGAACAGATTTCAGTGAAAGAACTAAACAATATCTGTATATGTAACAGAAATGCATTGTTAATCGTTAGCTCAGTCAGTAGGCTAGAACAAAGTGAAATCAATTTTGTGCAATACCGGACTATACAGTGTGTGAGTAATTACAAATTTTATTGTACATGACTTGTATATTGACTTTTTTGGTTAAAAAAAGAAAAAAAAACTCAAAGGTTTGAAATAATTTGTCATATTAACAGTTATTCATTATATTTCTTATTGCTGCTAACAGAACAAAAGATCATATTTCCACTTTTGTTGGTTTTTCAGTTTTTGACATAATTTAAAGTGCCTGCCCAAGGTATATAAATTGTAATCAAATCACTTGTTCCTTTCGGGGGGTGGTATATATATATATATATATATATATATATATATATATATATATATATATATATATATATATATATATATACATATATATACACACACACACACACACACATACACCTGTGCAAAGGACCACACCATTTACTCATTTCATTTTATTCATTTTCAGTCAAAATTGATCACAATTTCATAGGGGATATTCGATGGAATGAAGTCTTTTGCTAATTTTGTCTGAAAATTAAAGAAATTATGTTTTTTATTTGAAACCTAAATTTATTACAGCATAGTATAAAATCATTTTATACAGTAATCCAAAAACAAACAGGATATATCTTACTGAAAAGATGGATTCCAGATGTTTGACCGAATTCCAAACTATTAAATGTTAATGAAGATAACTATGAAACATTGGCACGGAACAACTTATTTATAAACTACACTCTTCTACAGAATAAGGTTTTCGTTAATCAGGTACTTATTGCAATTCTTTGTCATACTGTTTTACCTTTCATTGGTCAATAAGCCACTCATTACAGTGAGACAGTCAATACGGTTCATGTAAAAATTATATTAAAAAATATATAATTCTTTGTAGTTTAAGAGTCTATATTTCAGTGACAGGGTGATTAACAAGCTGCCAGAGCAGCACAGCATAACCTCCTCCAAATCCTGCTAATCTCTCTGACTGACCTTTTCCGTTCTTCTAAAACTGAGTCGCTCTCAATTTGATCCAAACACTCTATTAGAATACATATCATTCATAAAGGTGGGAGTTTAAAATGAAAGGCTGTTAACATTTATTTTCCTGCTAAGGTGTATCAATCATCGCTTGCTTTTGTGCTGGAGAGGGGACATTTTTCAATTTAACCTTTATATTACGGTGTGACTACATCAGGAAGGTTTCGACGCACTTAACATGAGTGGCATTTAATATAGTATTACACTTGCAAGGTTAGCCGGAGATGTGACCTTATTCAAATCCTGCTGCCACTACAACACCACTCCCGATGCAATTATAATTAAATGCCTTATGCCGGCTTGCAAATCCTCTGATCGATCATTGATATTAACGTTAATATTGCCCTGCACCCCTTCCCTCCCCCGCCAGCGCACGTCTAGCAGTAGAACTGTTATGGATCAGCAGGTTTCTATTAACAGAGCTGTTGATGTTGTGGGCTGTGGTGTGGATATATTTGGGTAAATTAACTTAGCATAAAGTGCTCCAAGGCCTGCTCTTAAAAACTGGAGACGACAAAGACCAAAGACTCTTGCAGTGTCCTTTACACTGTTAGCTTTACCTTACAGTGCTTGTAAACACCATGAGATGGACCCTGGGCTTGGTTTTGTTAATCATATTAAAATTTGGCGATAAAGATTGATAATGGTAAAATGATAAAATGACAGTTAATTCAGTGGTTTCAGTACAATTTCAGCACAATTTCAGTTTAAAGGGCATTAAATATATAACTGATTTTATGTTTGCAGAACTACTTGCTTTAACAATTTAAGGAGATTTCAGCCATTTTAAAACTTGATGTGAACAAATGATGTGAAACTTAAATTTTGTTTTAACTGCAGTTACAAATATGCTGCCTGATGTCTGAGATAACAAGATAGTGGAAGGTTTTGCTATAAGCTTTCAGTTTATAATGCACATCTCTTTCTGAGAGCTATATGAAAGGTGTTTGTAAAGCAATACAATACCTAAAGATCACTGCCATTCTAAAAATATGAGTCTGTAAGCTTCTCTACAGAGCACCATTTCCCTTTAAGCCACTGAATGATTTGAACAATTCAATTATGCAGGCATGTTTAAAATCCCCCTTTAAATAGGGGCTACTGTTAATTTATCACAAAATCTGAAAACCCTTTTTTTAAAGTCTTTGTTTTCCCAAAACTTCATTGCATCATAAGGCACCAGTGTGACATTGGTGAAATTAAAAGCTTAGGGCTAAGTAAACAGAATTGAGAGGGGAAATTGGGAAATCAGTGATGTGCAACAATAATAGCACCCATATCATAAACATAAAAAGCCAATTTAGTCAAATGTTTTTTCCCCCTTTTTTCTTTTGTTACCTTTTCTCCATATTTTATGATTGGATTTTCGTCCACAAATAATTGTGAAAAAAAAATAATGACAAAGATGAATCTTATGAGGGATATGTATTTTAAATACATCATGAGTGTTTATGTATAAGAGTTGCAAATCCAATTATCCTGTTTCTGATTAACAAACATTTCCTTGAGGTCTGTTTTTGCTGAAGATCAAGGATGCAGTGCTCTCAGAATAACTCAAAGTTGGATATTTACACATATGTCGGAATGATTATGCCGCTAATGAGGATTATTTCAATGACTTGCGGCCAGACACAGTCATGTGGTTCTTATCACCAAGACAAAATCATCATGTTGTTTTGTGGTATTTTTAAAACCAGTTCTGGGCATCTTTGTGTACTAGTGTTTAAATCGAGTGTAGTTTCCCCCAATGTACAGTTTCTGGATGTGCCTCACAGCTAAACTGGAACTGCATTTTCCTAAATGACTTCAGGTGACAGCTTAGAATAAAAACAGATAGACTTGAGAGGTAACCTTATACACAGAAACGACACGTTGGCACAGTGGACAAGTGAAATAATGTAACAACCCAAACTGACATATTCACCAGACTGTCAGTAATATTCATAGTACAGTCTAAACTCTATGTATAAAAAGAAAAAAAGAAAAAAAAACACAAGCTGAGTGCTGTCGCAACACAACCTGGTATCGCCAAAATGGCTTTGTGGGAAAAGAGCAACACATCCCGAACTTTATGTTAATTAAGGATCATTTTGAAATCTTTATTGGTCCATTTATCATTTCCTGAGTGTATAAATCTGACATGTGCAAGTCAAAACCTGGTGAAGGACGTATTTTCAGAGGATGTACTACTGTCGTACCCGGAGATCCAAAGCACCCATTATAGCCCGTATGTGATGTTAATTTTTATTACAACTTATTACAACACAGTGCTGCTTTATTAAAGATAGCCGTTACTTTTCTAGTCAGATGTCATATGTTCACAAATAAAAAGCACAACTCGTTAAGCATGGCTCTCACTCTCAATAAAAATATCAATAAAACAATTATAAAATGCACATTTCATGAATATTGCATGAAAACTTATCAATATACCAAATATAGGCTGACCTTAAAGAAAATAAACGCTACCACATTCGAAATCTGTTTAGGGCCTAACGGTTATCATGATTTCTGCCGCTGTCACATACTCATTTGCAATAGCTTAGTTATGTTAGCTAAGTGGCTAACATATATAGCAACTTTTATTGAGTTGGCATTGAATACCATAGTCAACACATGCTGTTTCTGGCAAAACAAAACAAAACAAAAAAAACTTCTTGTATAAACTTCTTTCTAATTGGTTGCATACTGTGGTGGCATATTCATTTTGAGCCCAATGTTTCTATTTAGTATTTCAGAAGCAGGGGGGCTTGTCCAAGAACTCTTATTAGCGTAGCATTGTATGCATTGTGACCCCAGCCTGCTGCTTGCAGGACAGCAGTGTTACCCACTGTGTTGTACTCACCACTATTTTGTTCCAAAGACTGAAGAAAATGATCAACTCAATTACTTATTTCAATACTGAGCAAAATATCTGTAATAGCTTGTGCTATTATTGTACAAAAAAAAGTGACACACATACAAACACACTCCACTTGTGTGCAGTGAAAAGGCTGATTTGATGAAAGGTCACCGACTTGGTTTGCTTTATTGGAGATTAACACATGCATGAATCAAACAGTATAGAGTGCAACTTGAGGTATAACAACAGGTAAGCACACAGACCAGCACATCAGTACAATCTGCAAAACCACGATCAATGTACAGCAGTGATCACTGGCCAACAGAGTACAGCTTATCCATGCCCCACACACTCTCACACAGTGCACTCGCGATTGGGTCGCTCATCCTCCTTTCTCTCCAGTAAAATGAACGTTTTCTGCAGCAATTAAGTAACGGAAACTTGTTTACACACATACAACAGACACACTGAACTTCAACCATATCCAGTCAAAAGAAAAGTGCTATTTCTATGAATATATGGAAATGCTCTGAAAACATTTTTGTGCCATTTCCGAACAAATTCTGATCCCATGTTGAGTATAGGAGAGTACCACTGACCACTACTATCATCGAACATTTTAAGCAAATCTGTGAGATGTTTCCAACCATAATAAAATAAATGAAGTGTATTTAGACACTGATAGTCGTAGTTAGAGAAACATGAGGCGAAACAGCCTCTTAACAGCTTACAAGGCAAAACAAATGAACAATCAAATGAACGCAAGCATGACAATCAACACACAAAACTCAAAAGTGCGCAACTGAACAACGCATTCAATTTTTCTGTCCCAATACTGACATTATGAAACAAAAGATAAATCAAAAGTTATTCCTACATTCAGCAAAATGTGGATTTACAGTCTCAACTATATTCAAATTGAAAACATAAATTATGTAGTGCAAAAGCTCACACGTGTTTTATCCACCCCAAAAATATGACCACAAAAACGTACATATTTGATTTAACAAGCTGAATTAGTTTGTTGCAATGTTCATAAAACAAAATATCACCCTAAACCAAGTTTCAGTGTCCCTTAGGTGGGTAGAAGGGAATATCTAGTAAAATGTATGTTATCTATGTATGTTACATATATTAGGGATCATTCATGTTTGATACACCTACTGACTACTCTGAAACAAACCTTAAAAACCCATCACCTTATGCAAAGCAAGTATGTTCTAAAAGTTATATAGGCAGAAAATTAATATAACAGTTGTAAGTTAATGACAGCTGCTATTGAAATTGACTTATCCATGCTTTGGCCTTGAAGCTTTATAGAACACTGACAAAAGTCCTACTCAGTTTAATAAAAACTGTGTCAAAATACAGAAACACAGGTTGTTAATAATTTTCAGCATTTTTTCTGTTTGTGTGGGAAAGCACTGTTACATTGTTAGGCCAGATCAGATGTAGCTTTTGTATCACGTAATTAAAATAACATTAGCATATCTCTGAATACGTTGTTTTCACCCAGCCAATACAGTCCAATTTAGCTGCGCAGCACTGGCAACACAATATCATTAAGTGACTGTAAACTCTAATAGGGAGTTCCATTGCATTTTTCAGTGACTGAGATGTAGACTGAGTCATTCCGAGTGGTTTGATGTGAATAGTTCAATGTAGAAAACGTAGTGGTGGCAGTAACAAAAAAATAAAGAGGAAAAACTTGAAAATGCGTTTTCTTTGGGGACTCTTGCCTCACAATGCCTTACATGTACCCCTTTATAATAAACAGATTTTAAAAAAAATATTTGTTTTTGGCCAAAATATTATCTCAAAGCTATTGTAAAGCAATGCCTCAGTGGTCATGCAATTTGAGTGTTAAAATTTATTGCGATAACTTTCTGTGAGGAAACCCGTCAGAGGCGTTGAATGCTTTAGACATCAGGTTCCCATCACCACCTTTACAATGGTACAATTCTAAATCTTAAGGTACTCTAGAATGGAGCATTTACATCAAAAAGATTGTTACATACTAAACACATTAGTTTTTTTTTAAGTACATTCTCCTCCAAGTTGTGCAAGACTTTTGCTAACGCTCTGTAAAGCTTCTCCAACCTTGCAAAGATTACTAAAAAGAATGCAGTTGTGAGGCGCTCATGAATAGGCCAACTTCTTGCCTTCCTATAGATCCATTTTTAAAGGACTGGGCTAATCAGCAGTCAAGGGTGTCCACTCTCTAACAAGACAACAAAGTCATTGACCTTCATATAGCACAGCTGCGAACCATGTGCCTTTATTTGCTAGATTACAGGCCACGGAGTTTAGTAACCAACATTAACAGAACTATGAAACCATTAAATAAGCGTCATAAACGTGTAAATCGGAAACCATGTGCCGGACCATGACGCCTGGAGGACCACAGTTTACAAACACAACCAACTGTGCCAACTCTTGTATGGTTCTTTACATTTATATAAAAGAAAAGTTATCCCTCTGATTTCTATTCACTCACAAAGAATATATAATCATTTTGCAAACATAACAGCTACCTTTCTGCACACCTTTACTCATACAATACTCTATGAATAATGTTGGCTTGGTCATTAAGCAAATCACAAGTTTGTTCAGATTTTACACTTGGTCCATTAAAGCAGTATGTGCACCCAGTTGTGGGTCATGTACGCTGGAACAGCACTAAAATGATATCAAAGTAGCACAATCAACATACAGACCAAAGTTCAAAGATGTGCGAACATGAGAGTACCAAACACTTAATAAATGTCTTCTGTTCATTAAGGCGGACCTATTTCATTCCCAAGTAACAACAGTGAGATTGACATCATTTCTACAGTAGTTGTGTAAGGGAAAATCCAATTTAAACTGCCTCGCAGTCACCATCAGGTTTCAATGAACTCTATTTACTTGGAATACAGGTCTCTCATAACAGGCAGCATTTACAATGAACGACAGCTAGGATTTGTATTTGAACGAAAGCTCTCTTTACACAGAGCCAATGAGGCCGGCTAACTGTTTCAGTGCAAATTATACTAAAATATACATATTAAACGTTATATCTCTTTATGACTTGTCAAATTGTTTTACATATAAAATGACCAAGCAAGACAGCACACAATTAACAACTTACCACTCCATCAACAACTACAGCTTTAAATCAGCTTTAAGGTCTGCTGAAGAATCACCTTTCTGCCATTTTCCCTTTTTCGATGCTTCCGTTATGAGGTAAATCAAAAACACAGCACAGTGTTTAGGTAGATGACGTCAAATGAAACAAATTAACTGTGCTGTATCAGAAAAAATAACCACTTCCTTTTGTATTATAGCTCAAGTAATACGTTATGCAACAAAAACTTGTTAAAATCCAAAAAGATCCCAGGGACAGAAAGTGGTTGAATTTCTTAATACCAATTCAATAATTCTCAAGAATGCATAGAATGCACCCAGCTAAAATTAATTAACATCAACTTATCATACAAACCTTTAGTCTGTTGTAGACAAATTTCTGATTCGGACTAGCAGTAGCTAGATACGTGACACTAAAAAAAGGCTTTTCTTTATTCACCATTTAAAGAATCTACAGATAAAGATAGTTAATGGGAAAATAGTCATCTCCACAACTTCTTTTAAGGGACTGGAAATCAGGAAAATAAGCACTTGGGAAACTGGTAAAATGGGAATTATCATGTTGCTGCATGCATAACTGAGGGCACTGATAAGTTAAACATCTTCCAGCTACTGCCATCTGCTTTAAAATGTTCATAACTTATGACAATGACCTTTCATGCTTATGGAGGCAGGGCTTAAATCCAAAGAAATTAAAACCTGGTAGTGTATGAAAATGTCCAATATGAAAATGTACATCTTCAGGATTCCTTTGCAAAACCAGTCTGATCACGTCCAAGGGTACAAACTGCATAGTAGGCAGCCACCTTAGTGTTGATTGTGTAGTAATGCAGGAAGCAGAGGGAAGAGAAAGGGGGCCCTTGGGTCTGCACGACTGCCCACTTACCACACGCAGGAGGCTGAGCACTGCTGAGACACGCTGCGGAGTTAACGACCCCATCTACAAGGCAAGCATCGCATCCTCAGACCGCTCAGCCTTTTTACCAGCACTTACAGCAGAGCCCACTGCAGTGGCAGGGTCTCCACTGGGGGGCGTTGGAAGGGAGGGTACCATCTCTGCTGCTTTAGCCCTCTCCTCCAAAAACTTGTCAAATTCTACAAGAGAAAGAGACATGGGTGAAGCAATGGAGAGTCATGTCGTTGGCAGACAGAGTCCAAGTGGCCAGCTAACATTTACAGTACTGTGACAAAGACACCCCTTTTCAAAATGAAATGAAAACAAAAGATTCCACAACTAGAGTTCACTATTATAAGTGCAGCAGATTTTCAGCCAGCTCCTAAGACTGCACTTTGGAGGTGTAAAAAAAATGTACATTAACCTGCTAGATAGCAAAGAATGATTTATGATTCATGAAGCATGATTCTTCGCTGCTCCAGTGTCCAGTGGTGGCAAGCTTCAGACCAATCTGGAAGACGCATGACACATAACGATCTTAGGCTTGCATGCAGATCTGCTACCAACTTAAGACTGATATTTGGAGGTGTGGAACAATATCCTTTAATGTTTTTTCAATAAACTGACAGCATGTCTCCTAAACAGAATTGAATACATAATAAACAAACTAAACTGAAGGGAATCACTCCTAACAACTGTGCAGTTGGACAAGGAGGCCTGGATCACAATTTCCATTTAAATTCATTGTAAAGGTGCTGTGGGCTTGAAGTCAGGGTCGCCACAAAGCTAAAAGCATATAAATGTATAAAATGTATTTGTTTGCTGTAGCATTAATCTCACAGATCACTGGAACCAATGGCCCCAAACCCTATAAAAACAACCCCAACCAGTGATGGCATGCTTCGCACCACTCTGGGATACGCTAGGCACTGCGCACTGGGGTCTTAGGCTTCTGTGACATCCTATGATACTGCCACATTGAAAGGTCAATAAGCTTCTTAGTATGACCCATTGCACTGCCATGTATGTGCTTCTTCATAGGACAGGGGACGTTTAGCCTTACAGGATGTACTCATTTTACAAGCAACATATACTCTATGAACTCTTAAGAACTAGAAACCATGCAAATGGATTTACTAAATACATATTTCCTTTTAAATTATTGATTGTACCTTCACTTGTCACACCTTCTTCTCCTTCATCTCCTTTCTGTTAAAAGACACAAGGAACATCAAGTCAGAAGAAGTAAGGAGAATTTAAGAAAAAAGTTACATGGCACTTTTGATATCCAAACATAAATTCCAAGGGGATTGAAAACACTGATTGAGTATTCTGAAAAGAAACAAAAAATTCTCACAGAATCCACACCCATTACTTATTAATATAAATTCCCAATGCAGTTCACGCTAGATGCAAAGACTAAAGCAAAAACATTAGTGATGAAAATAAAAAATATATTATTCAAAGCTAAATTAGCAACTGTGTTTTATTCAGCTTTCCAGCACATTAAACATTTCACTAAGAAGATCTAAAATGTTAGAATACCCCAGCAAAGTAAAGATGTAAGACAAAGACAAAGGAGTAAAACGAAGTCCATATGAACAGTCAACATTCCAGTAAAAATAATTAATGCGCCACAAACCACCTGAAAGAAGATGCTAGACAGCATAGTTGGTTGGTTAATAGATGAAAAGCAAATAAAGAAAGAAATATGCTGTGAAGTGAGCATATTTCTTTTCAAGGAAGCTTGCTATGCAGCATTCAAAAACTGTGGAAAAAAGAGGAATAAAAAACAAAAACCAATCTCACCACGTCAGTACAGAGCCATTCCTCAATGTCATCCATGACAGAGGACTGGACAAGAGCGTTCTTTGGACCGAAGTCATGGACAAACCATGGGACGAAACCGAACAAAAACAACAACAACAAAAAAAAATCCAGAAAACATAAAAACAAAATAATATATCTTCAACAGAAAATATAAATCCCTTAAAATTATACTCTTACAGCAAACCCTGGCCCCCAAAGTTTCTAAAAATTAAACCAAACCTCTCAAATGCATGCATTTTTTAAGAAAACAGTTACATACAGCCAGCTTAAAAATGTGTAGGTATTTTGTTAGTATAGTGCTCTGGCAACCAGGAGAAAAGGAAAAAATAAAGAATAAATGACTCAAAACAAGCTCAAACAAGTTTCAAACCCAAACATACACTCAAAACATTTCTAAATTGCCTTAAAAAAGTAGAATGTTTACACATGTGCCATATTCACTTTCTTCTACTCGACATGTTTTACCATGTTTCTGGGTCCATGTGTTAGAAAACATATCAAAATATAAACAGACCATGCAAAGACATTAAAGGAAAAAGACAACAGTGTCCAACACATACACACATCCAAACTGATTACACACTCACCCCGGCAGAGTTCTGCTGTTTAACGTCAATAGTAGGAGCCACTCCACTTGCAGCCTGGGTGTCTTCAAATGGTGCACTATAATTTGTTTTGATACAGAAAAGACAATAAACCGATATTAGAAATTACAGAAGTTCTTCCTCTATTAAAATGCAAAAAGCTTTTATTACATTTTACATTTTATTTTAGCCAAATATGTTAATCAGTTATAAAGTCCTAAAATCTGTAGTTGAATAGCATCTTTTAGATGAATGCACAGACATTGTTTTACATCATTATTTCGTAAAGTTTTTGAAAGGTTTCCCAAATATCCCTTACTTTTTCCGCGGCTCCGACAGAGTGCCGGTTCTGGTCTGGGCAAACATGTCAAAATCGTCCTGCGGCTGACAGTTGCTAAGAGAGCTGAGAGTGCCACTAACACTGTCAGCACCCACATCTGTAAACATATATCACAATCAGATAACAATTACAGAGAAAAAATGTTATTTAACGACTTTCAAATAAAACTTGCTTTTCACAGAATACTTCTACAGACTACAATAACTGTCCCACTGGTTTGTGGTATTGTAAGTGAACGGCTGGACTTCGTCCCTCTCCCCTTTCAGACAGTAAAATGCACTGTAACAAATCTCCTTGAAAACTATAACTTCTATAATTACTGTTTCTTCAATTACTCAATACGCACGTTGTCTACTTCTATGTTAAAGTTTCTGTTTTATATTAAGTACAGGATCGGTTTTCTTCTAAACTTACAATAGGGTACACTAAAAGCAGGCATGGTGGACTCACCAAGGCCGGCTAGTCTAGAGGAGAGAGTTGCGGGGGAAGCTGATCGGGCAGGCGCTACAGAGGCAGGCAGACTGGAGGGAGGGGTAGCGCTGACTCTCGGGCTGACCACTGCTGGAGAACCTGGCCCCAAGTCAATCAGGTTATCCTCAGTAGCTTCACTCAGGACCTGTGGACAAACAAGCATTCACACAAACAAGCAAGATTGCATCAACCCACAAAACCCATGTAAGCAGCAGATGAAGCAAGTTGCTTTTTACACTGATCACTGCCATCACCTTGGTAATAGGAAAAGTTACTGCATGTGTATAAAGCTACTGGTCCCACCAGAATAAAAGAGCAACATAAAAGGCATGTCTTACAACCGTAAAGCCCCTCTACACATAACAAACATAATAAACTTTTACATTTAAAGAAATGCTCCAGTTTCACTGTGCCTAGTTACCAAAAAAAACAGACAGCTGCTGAACTCTGTAAATAAATTACTGAACATTTTAACTATATAATATAAAGTCAAAATTACAACCATTACACTACAACAATGCAGATCTGGGAATGAGACAAACATGAGAGTATGTATTACCAAATCTATCTGTTCTAATGAAGGTTTTTCCCTAGAACAACACAGTACACAGTACAGGAAGACTAGTGAAACCTGTTAAAGCTCCACCCACTCCAAAAGGTCTTTCCGTTCTCCTCCAAATACAGAGAAATATGCCAATATGATCTGTCTAAGGTAATCAACCATATGTTACAGATGCAGCAGATAGAGACTGGGTTGAGAAAAGGCAAAGTATTTCTTCAACCGGAGGAGTTTGGTACCTTAGGGAGAAGTCAGTCCACAGCTAAGAAAGCGGTCAGTGGAAAATGGCCTACTTTATAAAACCCTATGTTCACAAGTTTCACCAACCCATAATGCAAATAAAAGGCTAGTCAAGAGAATCTCTGTATTCACATCAGGTTTATCAAGAGTTGGTGAAAACAGCGAAGAAGGGATCCCATTGATGAGGAAGTAAAATAAACATGTTTGAGATTATTAGGGATTCAAAGACATTTTATTGTGAAACTTTGAAAATCCTTCTAATGGGCTTTTCATTGAGTTAATTTTGGAGTAGATAATAAACTTGCTGCTTGACATTCATATCCAAGCAGCACACAAACAAATGAGCCAATTCGTTTGCCATTTAAAGCTGGATCTCAATCACATCCAAGTTTATCCTTTCTGCCTAAAGCAGAATGAGATGGGGGAAGGCAGGAGATGGGTAACAAGCAGTGATCTTAAAACTGGAAGAAGGAGGGAGGTCATCTTAAAATCATGGGTGTAAAGAGGCTTCATGTTCAGGACATGCCAAATGCAACATGGGTGCAAATATATACCAGCCAATGCGTCAACATTTCTTTGACATTCAGCTAATGTCAAAGAATAAAGCACGTACAATTATACAATTAGATGACTTTTATACTTGCCTCCCTCAGCTAGCAACACGAAATAAGAAATAAAAAACACACAGAAAAGAAAGACACCATAAATAATGTCAGCATGCTTTCACAACTCATCCCTGGCTTTTGCAGCACATGAAAGTGTTTGTGATCCACACAAAAATGTACTAACAATACTAAGAGCATTGAGCAAACAATGGAGGGAAACAAAAAAAAAAAAACAGCATGACCCAGAGTCATGGCTTTAGCATGATCTCTTTATCTTACATGTACATGGATGAAGACACTATACCTAAAAGCAAAGGATCAGTCCCAAAAAAAAAGAAATCTAATTTTCACAGCTTTTTCCTTAACCCAGACATAGACGATTAGTTAAGACCTGTTTGGTGTCCATAATAGTTTTGCCATTTTATTACAAGATATAAAAAGTACACTGGACAACTGTTCTGCAAAATGTTAATTTTATGTTCTAACATGAATAAGGTACATAAGTTCACATAAGCTAGTTCTAGAAACGAAGAGGACATATTCTTTCCTGACAATCTAACATGTTGGCACATCATCCACTGCAGAATAAAGACCTTGTGTAGCTAGCCTCATCACCTTCCAAAGTTAAAGCAGCTAACTGCAGTAATATTGCTCTAGCTCGTATGAAGAGGCACCTTTATAACTCACTAGAATAAAACGTGTTTTCCACTGTAATCCAAAGGAAGCCTAAAGCCAATGCTTATTTCAGGCAAAACCTTTTCTTTTCCTGTCAATGCTTTCTTATCTGTGATTAATTGACTGTGTTCATTCAGTCAGTTCATTCAGTCAATTCATACAGAAACTTGAATATCAAAATTAGTCGATAATACGTCCCTAAAAACCATTGATACAACAAATTGCTACCTAATGTAGAAATCTAAATTCTAACAGCAACTACAATATTGTAATCCTTAATTTACTTGCTGTAGCCTTTCAGCAACACTAACTCTTCTTGCTATTGTCCTTTTTTAGTAATTTCATGTATATCAAGACAACAGCTCAAGACCAGTATTGCACAGCAAGTCACATTTAGAACTTGAAATTTTCCCACTTCAAGGTGACAGTTGAGAAAAATTAATGTATAGCCACTAGAGTAGTTAAATAATTAGAGCTTGTCAGCTTCATGAAGTGTCTTTTATGCTTCACTATATTTAGGGTAAAGGAAAAATGATGATTTATAGTAGATTTCTGAGGCAACACATCACTTTAAAGGGCACAAAATGCATCTTAAAACAGAGAACATGTTGTCTAAGACCATGTCACTTACCCCGTTATTGACCCCATGAGCAGTTCGACCAGATCGGAACCTTTCGTATCTAAATGCAGCAAGAGAACCATTAGTGATGCAAATAATCTTCATTAAAAGAAGCTGTGTAACTTTAGCAATCACGCAGGAATACCTCTCATATCTCAAGAAGATATTGTTGAGGTCATCATTGACATGCAGTAGTTCCTCAGTAACCTCCTCGTTGGACACACGAGAGATGAGCTCCACTATCCTCTGCTGCATGGCCCTGCAGGTCCTATTCAGCTCCTTATCAACAGACACAAGACTATGAATGCTGTGAAGTGTGAAGCAAAATAATGTAATTCCAGCTCTTACAGTGCCACTTTCCCACATTCTCAGACTCAGCATGATCTTCAAGGAGAAAAAAAACACTAAATAGAGTCTCCCTGGTTTAGGGATTAGGTTTGATCTTTGTTTAAGAAACAAGGTGTTTCTGCAATACAAACAAGAAGTAATACACATTCCACAGAATGTACAAAAACAAGAAAAAGCTGAGTCACCGACCTGCAGAAGCTCATGGTCAGAGGGATCCTCCTGGCCAGGCACCATTTCTGTTAACATCTCAGACATCACCTTTGTGTTCCCACGCACAATGTCTAGCTCACTGCGCAGCCTGCAAATCTGATATACACCTCCAGTGTAAACAACAGGTCTTCCGTTTTTGCATTCTAAACATACACAAAGTGAATGTAAATATGTCCTGATGCCTCACAATCAGCAGAAGTTGAACTGCACTGATTTTGGAATTTTAACAGCATTCAAAACAGTATGCACTGGTTTTGTGGCCAAAATATATTTCTCTAGCTTAGAACTTGGAAAAAGAATTATGAATCACACCAAAATAACCAGTTTAAACTCAATAATGGTACAAATTAATATTTCATATTCTTCAGGCACGGAACATTTTCCTAAAGAAACAAGATTTTTTAGACTTACACCCTACTGTGCAATAATATTACAGTGCTATGTGAAGGCAAGCAGACTACCTGTTCTGGGGTGGGGTTGATGGGTCCAGACATGTGCAGATTGGGGATTTGTGGGGAGGTGTGGGCCAGAGGAGCAGAGTAGGCAGAAACAGAGCCTGGCTGGGGCTGTGGTTTGGGCTGGGCTTGAGCATTGTATTTCTGATCCCCCTCTGGAGTGTTCTGCAACTGAGCACCACAGAAGAATGTGAGTAAACACTGAGTACAGCACTATTCTCACAGCACTCGCATACAGGCAAAACAGCAAATTCACTATGACAGCAAATACTATGCATTAGAAATGTTTAACATTCTATCAAGAGTTACTTGAATATTCTATACAAAATAATAAGGAAAAAAACGTTTTATTTTATTACAAAAAACTTTTGATTTGCTTATCATTATTATTATTATTATTATACACCACTGCATAAATTATTTTTTTTCACATAATAATAAGACTTTTAATAAAACAACATTACATAATTTTTTCACAGCAAGTACCCTAAAAATGCAGATCAAACATCTTTTTAATCACCGTTTTAAAAATGAAAACTTTTTGCACAACTCTTGACAGTGCACAGGGAGATTAAATGTATTAAATACATAAACACCTGCTGTAGACCTAAATTATACAAACAGAAATCGTTACAGAACAAACTACCGTCTCCCGCCAATCTGCTGAAAACTAGGAAGACTTACCCGCTGTGGTGTGTGGATAGGTGATAAAGTCTCCATGTCTGACCTTGGGAACTCTATGCCTTTCCTTTTCATTTCTTCATAAACATGGACCACACCTGTCAAATCTGGACTACTCCTGAAAGCATCAGCCCAAGCCTGAGGACGACAGAACACAACAAACACTGGTCTTATTGGCCTAATTTAAAATAAAAAATCATGTTTACAGTTTTATAGTTTTACTGGCCACTTTGTTTGAAACACTTCCCTTGTTTGCACATGTGCTATTAGAGCCTAATGTTTTTCAGCACAATCTATGTTGGTCACCTATTAGCCTTTCATCAGTTCTTTCAGAGTTCTTTACCACAAATGGCCGACAATTTTTAGCTTAGTGGTAACAATAAGGTGCAAAAAAGTGCTGCAATGTCACAGTGCCTGATTCACTCATACATGAACACACAATACCAAAACACTGTGGTGTTAAGATATTTATCTACCACTTAAATATTTGGCCTGCAGTGTTTTTGTCATATCCTTTGAAAAACATGGTAAAGAAATACTTATAAATTGTGCTGCAACATTAGGTTACAGTCAAGAACTGAATACCCAATTGCACCTAATTGTGCTTAATTGTACCTGATAAAATGATCAGTTAGTGTTAGTACAAGGTAGGTATACCTAATAAACTACTAATAATCACTGTACTAAAACACTGTTACTAAACAGTACACGGAATTTTGCTCAACGCTTACTGAACCTTATTTCATAAAGGTATTTATCCTGGCATGAATTCCTTAAAAAGACTTAAAAAACCCAACACTGGTAAAAAGAGCTATGAAATGTCTCATACTCTTTGTTGTCACTTCCTTAAAACTATTTATAGCGTTATGTTGGCTGAGAATCTTACGTGGCTTTCAAAGCAGGCTGCAGTTCTATAAACAGCAGGCAGGCTAACAGGGGCACATTCAAGCTGCCTTTGGACACCTGAGCTGCTCAAGGTAACCAGATCACACTTGGCGGTTATTAGCGCAACTCCTGGACCAGAGCATCTGCCAGATCCCCTTGACTACAAGGCCTTTCATGACTAAGTACATTCACAGGCTATCCTCACTATTCTTTCTCAAGTCACATCTTTTACCATGTTTTAAAACACAAAGCATCAGGTACATTGTTCATATCATATTCTTGTTGATACAATACCTGTATAAGAGCAAGCACTTTATCTTGTACTATGGCAGGGGGGTTGTTTTTAGGCGAAATGACCTTCACTAGAACACCGTCAATAAAGTCCCGGGTGGTCACAAGAGCATGGAAACGGTAACCACAGTTCTTCACACAGGTCTCAAGGACCTGGCAGGCAGAAAGTAAAACAGAGTAAGCCGATTATCTAAGATAACAGTGAGATGAGGGAAAACATAAGTTATTTACTAAAAGTGCGCTCTTCTTACCGTCAAAGTCAGCATCACTTCCCTATAATTCTTGTTACCATTAAGTCTCTTTTTTACAGCCCTTATGGCATCCTTGGGCCTGTAGTCACATAGGATAATTAAGGAGAAGTACATTTAGATTGTGATTTTCTGGATCATTTGCTCAAGAAAATGGTATCTGCACTGTCTTTATCTACAGATATTTTCCAGCATGTTTTGTACTTTTAAATTTTGAGCATATTCCATTGTATTTACTGCATCTACGACTTGATCACGACTTCAACGCATTTCTGGATATTTTACGAGTTTTGCTTAAGCTAATAATATTAATTCCAATTTACCAATACCCACGTTAACAAACAAAAAAAGACGCTTTTGATATTTTCTCACCCGTCTTCCGTTTCATTGATTATATCACATATCTCCATATTTAATGTCCAGTCTTCGCTTTGTAAGGAGCCATCTGTAGCCTTTTCTGTAAAACAAAGCATACATTACCTACCATACATTATTCAGTTAATGAGCAACTGTGCTAATATAGTGAACTCAACAGCCGTTGGTCAGTTATGCAGCCAGCGTCATTGTCTGCTTATTACAAAACATGCAAATGTTATACTAATGTTGTATATATATTTGAAGCCAATACCGCGAATTTGTTACGAATAAAGTAGCAGCTAGCGAAGGTAAATACACAGCAAGCTACGTTAGCCAGAAGCGTTTGACTGTATAGCTAGCTCAGCTATACTGTACCTGGGAAATTAATTTCCTTTATAAAACGTAAACCAATTTCTGGTAATTAAGCAGGACAATCGAGATCTACTGTGAACCACAAAAGTCATAGAAGTTGCCAGCGTGAACAAGATGACATGCAGCTAATTCAGCTGAGCTAATTTAGCTGCCTGACTTATAACAGCTGACAAGACTTTGGCTTATTTTTACGCTGCCAACACATACTCTTAAAGAAAGAAACACTTTTTGACAAATAAAAAAATAAAATGCCATACGTTAACTGTTTATGACTAAGCAATTAAACCGACAAATGGTAAAATGCCAGCAAGACGACGGACTAGCAAAGCACTTGGGTGACTACTTAGCTAGCTAGCGAGACACAGCTCGTCTAAAACGTTGACAAACCAATAAAGCCTCGTTGTAAGGGTTAATTAAACCATGGATTAGATTAATGTCTGATGTTTAAAGCACGTACCAATGCACTGTCCCACCGGAGTACTGTACGGATTTCCCAGTAAAAACTCCATCTTGTCAACAACAACCCAACATCTACTAGCAGTGAATGAAGCGGTAAACATTAAATCCCCGCCCCCGGGTAACCACATTGGAGGACGACTCGCTGGACTTCCTGCTGATAGGTCAAATCTGATGTCTATCATAAGAAAGTCGCTCCCGGGAGTTAAAGGGGCAACAGCAGGAGCTTGGCTGCAATGCTTGTATTGTAAAGCTTTTTTTTTTTTTTATCATGTACAGGTTTTAAATAAGTCTAATTTACATTGTGCCCGCGCTTTAATTGGATCACTATTACTAATTTGTTAAAGTTTTTTTGTTTAAAGTTTACATCCACAGTCTTAAGCGTGGGAGGTGTGAGACATTATCTGCTGGGCATTTGAAGGACCTGATAATGGTTGAAGCACACACCCTTAAAGCAAATCTCTGGCTAATATTATACTTCAGCTAACAAGTTCACATTTGAAAAGTATGCCAATGACTAGGTCAGCCGGTCATATCCGTTTTGCATTTATTATTACACAGTCAAAATCTATTTATGCAGATTACAAAGAACAACAGACAAAAAGCAATGAAATGGCATTTGTTAACACTCTCTCCAGCCAGTGTTAATTTAAACAATAACAGGCTGTACTTCTTTTAAGCAGAAAAGATGTTGTAACTTTTAATAGACTGCAGACCTTTAAAAGAGCTTTAGATATGTTCTACAGCAGACATTTAACTCCAGAACAGGGCTTCTGGGGACCTCATACCTTGTAAATCCTCCTCTGGCACACCCAATATAACTTCTTAGCTTGTGAAAATACTGCTCACATGCTTGGCCAAGGGTATTAAAGTGGAAACAAATTAAAACGTGCAGAGCATCCTAGAACTTAGAACTTCTGCTCACTTTACAGTTATTTTACAATAATCCCAGAAGACGGTATTATTATTTCTGTTCTCCTTGTATTTGCCCATTTAAACAACCGCAGGCCCCTTCAGTCCTGAAGGATTTTTTTCTTCATTGTAGCACTCTCAGATGACAGATACACAAACAGAGCCCCCGCTGCAGTACGAGCCCGCAGCTCATACATGTCATAGTCATGAGCCCATTCAACGTTTCCCCAACGTTGGATCTATAAGAAAATAAACACAGAGGTTAATGAAAACATTTTAAAGTAATAAGACAATAATAAGCTCATTTACTCATTTGCATGGACACTTCTTATTCTTGTATTTTATATGTCCTTTAGTTAAATACTTGTTAACAGTCGGTGTGCTAGTGTTGTCTGTTTAGAATGCTACATTCCTCGTATGTGTTACATACAATAAAGTCTGATTCTGATTCCCAAACAAGCAAGCAAATATCCATTTGTAGGTTCACATGTTTACAGCAACAACAGGTTTGAAGTTCTTCAATTAATTTTTTATTTCTATTTTTCAGTGCTATCCTTAATACAATTACATAATTTAGACTTTATATGACTTTATAGTTCTGTATTTATTAAAAATACATGAATCTTTCATATTAAACTACTTTTACTATACTTTGTACTACATTATGTTGATTTAGATGTCTGATCAAGGCAAAATTTAATCATAGTCTAAAAAAAAAGTTTAGACGGTATATATTTTTACTCATAGTGATAAGGCTATGATCTATTTAATGTCAAGGTTATAATTCAGGTAGTAATAAACTTATCTGTGATATAGAACTTAAAAGAACTCATATTTTATTATTTGTTTAACTTTTAGTGTTTTTTTGTCTTTTTGGTTTCTTTTAAAAACAAACTCTAAAATACTGTATAATGCAAACACAGTCTCAAAATCTGTATGTAAGTTAGATTAGATTAGATTCAACTTTGTCATTGTGCAGAGTACAGGTACAAAGCCAATGAAATGCAGTTAGCATCCAACCAGAAATTACAAAATACATTATTATTATTTACATAAACTGCAAAACAGAAATGACTAACAATGTGAGGTTATTGTACATGTGGTGGTATATAAATAAATATATAGAATGTAGGTGTACACATAATGTGAGATAAGTAGGTGGTATATAAAATAGAATATAAATTACTATACTTATATACAGTAAGGAGTGAACTGCAAAGATTGCACAGAGCAGCATATGTTGAACAGCGTAAGCAAGAACTACAGATATAAATAACGTAATATAAACAGAATTGCGAATATAAATAGAACTGTACAGGTTATGAAATTACAAAGATAGACGTGCAAAATGAGTTTTGCAAAAGTAATAGTGCAGTGCAGTGAGTGCAATAAGGAGGCTAAAGTGATGGTGTAGAGTTCAGCAGGGTCACAGCCTCAGGAAAGAAACTCTTCCTGAGTCTGTTGGCGCGGGAGCAAAGGCTCCTGTAACGCCTGCCGAATGGAAGGAGGGTAAAAAATTGGTGGTTATCTATAATCATTATATTATTTAATAATTTATTTATTAAATAGTAAATATAAATTATTCATATTATTTAATGATTTATTAAAGATTTATTCTATAATTATTAAAATGATGTTAACTTGTGTGTGTTTTAATAAAATATTATGATTTTATGCGTATACTGTTCCAAGATATTACCTATTCATGTACAGGCTAGTGTTTATAAGTCACTATAGAAGCATTCGGTAAAGTTTTGGTCATGATTGTTTAGCGATAAAACTGAACGTTTAATCATCTATTTTAATTAAATAAACATAATAAAGGCACGTCTACATTTTAGTCCAAAATACAAGCAAGTTAAAAGTCAAAAATGTGTTTTCAACTGTGACTTTGAATGATTCATTAGGATGATCGCTATGTAAATAAGGGTTATTACTGTTATTGTAATACTGAATGCGTGTACTGAATGTTTACTCAGAGGTAAACTGCTGAATGAATCCTTATACCTGGTATTCCTCCTCCAGCCGAGCTAATAAGACTGCCTGCTCCACCGTCAGATGTCTGTCAATCAACCCAAAGGACAGTACCACTGACTTCAGCTGATTGATCACATACTCAAGCCCTGCAGAAACAGTACACAATTTATTGCTAGTAATTTCACTAGGCAACAGAACTGCAACATACAGCAACCAGACAAACTTCTGTCTTTTTTCCAACCACAAGAGCAGAAAATTTAGTATACATAAAAATGAAGCTATATGAACGGATGACATTAATTTGTAACCAGAAATCGAGCACAGTAATGTGGCAAATGTGGGAATTAAGACAATGATTCCCAAGAGCTCTTCAAAATGATTGAGTTCCCATGAAATAGTCAATAAACTGATGTCACAAGAAATCACATTTGAATAAAATTTAAGGTTTTCTAAAGTCTAAAAATTTAAATCTACCAGAAAGAGTGCAGAGATAAATATATTAACATCAAATAATTTAATTCACATAAAACCTAGCATATAAATATTGCTCATCAATACCTATGAGAGACCAGAAGTTATAAGAACCAAGATGCTGACGAAACGTTTCCTTTGTCTTCTCTGGAATCTGCGGGCCCATTATACTAAAGGATGAACCAATGACAACATTGTACCTATAGAAGTAAATTTTAATTAGCCAGATTCTGTGAGAAAAATGCATAAAGACTTATTAACAATGCTAAAGGTGTTTTCACATTTGACCTTTTTTCAATCCAGTCCAGGACAGGGTCCCATTCATTTTTCTGAAGTTCTACAAGTCCTGGAGGTTCTTCTACTCTGTAACTAAAAACAACATGGAGGTCAAAAGTAATCCTTTGAATATAACAATTAGTATCAGCATTTCTGGGGCTTGAGCAAGATGCTAAAAATAGATTTTTAATTACTACATGGGTATATGCAGCACAAAACACAGTTCAGTTTGGTGTTTTCCCTGTTCAAACACATCTCATTCAACAAGGTGGTTTCTACTAGGTTTAGTAGGTGTGATAGAGGATGATTTTTGTAAAAACGATTCTGTTTGAGGAAAAAAATTAAAGCATCATACCAAACAGTGTCCGTATCCAAAAACTTTAGTGCAGCAGAGATTATGTGACCCTCATTCCGTTGTGTTGGATTATCAATGGCTGTGTTGCACAGAGTGGTCTAAAGTGAAAAAAGAGAAACGAAACATGATAATATAACATTTTTAACGTGAAATAAACAGGCCTCATTCACCAACGATTCTTAATAAGAAACTTTTTTCGAAAACATTCGTATGACATTTACCAAAGCTTTCTCATTTAGGATTTGTTCTTAGGTAAGAACAGAATCTACACGTACTCACAAAGAGTTGCCAATTCTGCAGTTAAACACACGTTATGAAGCTGATGCAGACTTTTTTTAAGGACCTTTTCTTAAGAACAAATTTAAGAAAAACATAGAAAGATTCTGGTGAATGAGGGCCAATGATTTTGCAAGAATAATCAAAAGTATCTCACTAGATGCATCGTGTAGAACTTCAATGTATCCTTCTGAGCATCCCATTCTGTTGCTACAGCAATAGCAAGGGTTTCATTTGGTACAGTAAAGAGTTTTCCTCCTGGAGTCTTCAGCTTTCTCCTGTCAAGATTTATTTCATAAAGGCCTCCTGCAGATCACAAGATTACATGTAAGGTAGAACTACATTTATTGAATACAAATCAACACTAAAAAAAATCAGACACCTCTAACTTGTTGGTTTACCTTGTAGACATATAACATCAAAGAAAACAGCTTTACCATTGGTGCACAGCTTGTGTTAGTAATCCATTGGTGCCCAATCCTTGTCTTGCAGAGTTTAGCTCCAAATCTAATCTAATACACCAGACCATTAATGAGCATCAGATAATTTGACTCTGAACTCACCAGGCTATATATCTCAAGGACAAGGATTGGGCCCCCTAATAGAGTCCTTCATCAATGGTCGTACACAGTGTGCTCCCCACAGGACGCTGTTGATTGGATAGTTTTAGTTGATGGATCATTCTCAGTCCAGCAGGGACAATGATATTGTCAGTGTCACCGCAGTGCTAAGAATGATTTACAGTCCAAATACCACCTGCTTAGTGGTCCTGTGGGGGTCTTGACTGATGATGAATGGGGTAAAGGGAAGCTAACACCCTAAGCAAAGAAATGCATGGGTTGCAAACCGTAAAAGAAGAACTAAAATAATGAAAGAAGACATAATCTAAACATGTGGCCTGTTAGTATAGATGTTAATTAGAAGAAGGTGAGCAGAGACTACAGGAAGACAGAAAACATAAGGCAGACAAAACACAAGGAGTGAATATCTTACTATTCTCTAAATTAAAAGGTTATGTCTTTTCAGAAGGATATTGGAGTACAAATTAATGACGGATGCTCACCTTCACCTTGAGAGATCGTAACATCCTGATAAAATTTCTTACGCTCTGTAAATTAAAACGTTTTCAGAATTTTTTAAATATGCAGCTTTGCACCACTGAACAGTGACAGATATCCTGATGTAATTTCACCATTAACGGTTACCGTACCTGTTGTAGCGCTACCGTATTTTACGCTTTGCACGTGTGTAGATGAACTTAACTTTAAATCTGTATGACGACCAACAACAGGCAAAAGAGCTCGACTGAAGTGCCTGTGATACCTACACAAACCCGGCAACATTGCGAAGATAAATGTGCCGGATAAGAACTAAACAATTAGCAAATGTTAACAGTGGAGGCGCAACGTTAGCAAGCGAGCTAACACAGAGTCAGCCGCGCATCACTGTCATATGAGAGACTTTAGGCTCTTCAGCACAGCAGCACAGATACACAGCTTAAAAAGTAGATCACAATTAATTCCTAACTGAAAATCTTTCTACCCTGACCTGTAACTCATGCTGACCTTTCTCGCAAACTGACACACGGGAAACCAGAAGCTAGAAAATGTTCATTTTTTCAAAATAAAAGTCTCGTCGTACCAAGCTCATTGCGTGTTTTTATGTCATTCTATTACGAACCTCCAGGAGGCGCCAACACATCGGATATATTTGGTGACACTCAATAACGGATTATATCCAAAAATGTATGAACTCGTTTGTAACATAAATCTTTTACATGTAGTTGTAGTTCATTATTCAAAATTTTATTATTCAATTATTTTATTTTATTTTACCAAAAATCTTGAATTTAACTTTTAAAAATACATACATTTATCAAATGACTTATAATTTAGCAATTAAATAGAAAACATTGCAAACAATGGAAACATTCCTTTCCTAAATAGGAAATCAAACCTTCCTAGTAATTAAATAAAATGCATAAAAGTTCTAAATGCATTCAGGCTGCATAATTGCTCACAGTGGTTGTGGTAGGAACCAGACATCCGAGAAGTCCTTTAAAAGATCCCTCGCAGAAAGTTAATCAGTAAAATAGCGTGAAATGTAAAAAGAGCATGCTGCCTGATAATGGTTTACAGTAGCTGTGAGACGTATACAACTCTCCACAGTTATTAACAGTAGAGTGTTGTTGATGATTGAACTGTGCAAATATTTTGCCACTGGGAGGCAGCAATAAGGCATTTGGTTAAAAAATAAATACACACTTAACCTTAAGAAAATGTTTTAGGAGCTATCTTACTCAGTTTCAATCCATTAGTTTGTGTTTGGAATGACCAAGAAATGTTATAGTATATGGAAATGATAAACAAACAGATGGATATGTAACTTTTTTGCAGACTGAGATTTAGCATTGGACCTGCAGTCTGGGCCGGAGCTGAACTGCATCCACAAGATACATTGTGCTGTATAACAGCTGTTATAACATTTCAGTCATCAGTATAATAATACTAATTCTACTGCTGCAGAAATACACAAGTGATTCTAAATGCCAGCTGATCTGTGAAAAAGATGTTTGAAATTAATCTATGACTATAATTTAAACAAACACATTTCCTAACAGAGAATCTCATACTCTTTCACTAACAGTCAAAACGATACTGCAAAATTAACAAAAAATATAGTAAGAATTTAGATGATTATATGTTTAAATATGTTTTGAAACTCAAAAGCAAAAAAAATACTGACACAAACAAGACTTCAGAACAAGGGTCTGTACAACGTGCTGTTTTTGCTGTTCCTGTTGAGCTCAAAGATTTCATTTTTAGCCCAAATGCCAACTTGACTAATCTGATGTCAGCAGAAGTGATGCTCACTGTTTCTTTTACCGTGTACTTAAATCCTATCAATTTAATGCTGCTGTGAAACTGCCTATAGTTGACAGAAGTTTCTTTTTAATTGCTATGACTCCCATATTTTTGAGCTAAAATATGAAACCACTGCCATATTCCATGAAACCACTGCCATGAAAGTATAGACTGTAACAATCAATAGCCTCCTAGTGTGTGTGTTTACTAGTGTATTTATATGAGGGTGTTTCACTGCACGCATAGGTTAAATGAGGAGCCCAAATTCTGCTGTGTGCAAGAATAAGAGGCAAATAGTTCTAAATTACACGTTATAATTAAATGAAATGCACAGGGAAGCATGTCTGCCATGGAGAGTGAGATTTGCTGCACAAGCACGCAGCAATAGCTGTAAGGTTACCGTAAGCAAATGAGTCTTAATCAGCAGTTAGTCTACATAAATAAACCTTCTAAACAAACTGATAGTTCTTCTAAGAAGCAAACAACTTTTCCTCTTTCTTGTGTAAGATCTCATGACATCACTTTCCAGTACTTCTGACTAATGAGACACTTCCTGTTCCTTTAAAAGATGATCTTTGTTATACATCCTGCTTTTGCTTACATAATAAGTGAAACCAAGTGGTGCTTCTGTCGAGTGCTTTGTGTTTGAGAACGTATTATTTTGGAGGGCATGAAAATGACTTGATTGACATTGTCCTTGTATAATGCATGTTCTACTCCATGGAACTGATCGAGACCAGTGACTGTTTAGCAGTATTGTGTTCAGCATACTTATAAACATGATCAATATGACCATAATGATGAATTTGTATACACTAGCAACACAACTTCTAATTACAACCCCATTCTCAGTTGGGTGCTGTGCAAAGTGCAAGTAAAAATACAATGCAATGATTTGCAAATAATTAAAATCATTTATTTTACTGAAAATATTACCAAAAAAACATAGCATGTACTGAAACTGAGTAAGGTTATTGTTTTTTGTATTATTTAAATATATGTCTTTTTTGAATGTGATGCCAGCAACATGTTTCAAATTGTGACAAGGGCAAGAAGTCTAAGTTGTGTAATGCTAAAAAAAAAACACCAGAAACATCCATCCATCCACTGGCTAAAGCCAATCCCAGTGTCATCGGGAGAGGGCTGGGTACCCAGATGAAATATGTCACAATTAATTAAGTTCATTGGCAGCAGACTAGTAATATGATGGTGTGTCTTTCAGAAATAAAGATGGGGAGGGGTTCACCGCTCTGAAAAACGGTACGGTTGGTGCACATAGAAATTGGACAATAATGTTGATTTATGTCAACTAGCAAATATCTTTAACAAAATACAATTTCAAAATTTTCAAAAATTCAGAACCAGTATTGGATGACTGTGATCTTGACATCCTGTAGACGTCAGGCAGCACTGCATTAAAAAACAGATGAGATTCTGTAACGGAAATCACTGCATATCACTGACTTTAGAAAACCATTGGTGCCCAATCCTTGTGTTAAAACAGTTTGTAGCGGCATCAAGTTAAAACTCTACCATGAAGAGAAAAACCATAAACAAACAGGATCCAGAAATGCTCTCGCATTCTCTGTTATTTAGCTTCTTTACAAAATATCTACACTGAGCCAGAGATTATTATTTGGAAAGATTAAAAAAAAACTCTAGTAGGAACCCCTATATCTTTAAGAGGTTAGTCACATATGTGAATACTTATGGGAACCAGAACTAGTTTTTCTATGACATCACTCTTTTGAAACTGCCAGTAATTGTCCTACATGTTACTTACAGGACTGGGTAGGAACAAAATACATGTAAAGCATTACATGATTAGGAGACAAAAGAAAAAGGAACTGTATTCTGTTAGTTACTGTAAAAAAGAAACAGCAACCAGATTACAGAGAATTTTTAAAAATAGAGCGATTACCAACAGGAATACACATAAGCAAAGTCAGCACATCACATGAATCAAGGACGCAACGAACATCTCAAAAGATGATCTCTTTTCAACAGCATATACATTGTTTATGTGATGTCACAAAAATCAACCAGTCTGTTACCCAAGCTGACAAGTGTTTAGCCTTACAGAAGTATTTGGTCTGGGCTGCTTTTTGAAAGTCTAGTGCAGGGCAGTCAATTAAGTGTGCTTAATTATACATATTATTACATATCTGTGAGTGGAAGAAGTACATGAACCTTTACTTTCAGTCCTGCACATCACTTGGAATTATAACAATTTCTCTGTATAGAGCAGCTCCAACTCTGGAATGCTGGAAGGTTTTCTCACATGAACTACTTGCTTCAGATCCTTCAACAACACTTCTGTAGGATTAAGCTCATTCCAAAACTTTAACTTTATTCTTCTTTAACCATTCTTTGGTAGGACAGCGCATGTGTTTGCTACATGGCCTACCTACTTTTAAGTTTCAGTTCACAGACAAATGTCCTGACATTGTCCTTTAGAATTTGGATAAACAATATATTTACAGCTTATATTTTTAAGACAATGAGTGATCTGTACCGTAATACACTTTAAATCAACTTCCCAACCATGGTTACTAAATATCTGATGGTTTTATAGACCAGGACTGGTGTTTGGCTTTATTTGAGCATATCTATTGTATAGTATGGTCTCCTGTTAACAGGGTGTACAGGGTTGAGCAGACTGAGAAATACAAAAAATAGATAAACTATATGTGTTAATGTTAAACAATATATTCTGGAATATAAATAGTTAGAGATATTCATGACTTTGTTAAAGTTATTATTATCATTATTGTTGTTTTATTACATTAAGTTAAATTATTTTACACTTTCAAGCATTTCTTAAAGCAAAAATTGAGGGTAGTGTGAGGAAATTGTTTAGTTGCAAAATAAAAAGTTAAAAAATCTCTAGAAGTAAGTAAAATGGCCATATCGTAGAAAACCAAATTTCCTTTGCTTGTATTTGAAAAAAAAAAAAAAAATGTAAACATTATTTAAACAGTTTTAACAAAAGTCCACACACTCTTCCCTACACTGAAAAACAGTCTGCTTTGAATTTACTGTCACATTCACATTAAACTTAACAACAGTCTAGTTAAATCACTCATTCACACTTAGGTTTTATGGAGGGTTTCAGCCTAGGCTGGACAATTAGAGCAGGTCTCATTAACATAAATTAGTCTTTTTAACACAAGTTAAAACTAATAAGCTGTTTAATTCTATGTGATAAAGTAAAAGTGCAAAATGCTCATGTTAAAAGAATTATGACCATTTTAAACCTACACAAATGTTATAAGTGAAAATAGAAAATGATAAATATAAGAAGTATGCAGGATATGGACCCTTCAAATACACTTATGAGATTCTCTTCCCTTACTGACTGCTTGGCAGAAATAAAATATTGGTTTTCTTTATACCTACTTAAACTAAACAGTGATAAAATAAAGGTTCTTCTCATTGGCACAAAATCATCTTTATCCAAAACTGCCAGTTTTTCATCTGACATTGACAATTGTTCCGTTTCCCCTTCCCTACAAGAGTTTAGGTGTCGTCCTTATTTCAATCTCATATCAATAAAATAACCCGGTCTGGCTATTTTCACCTGCTTAATATCAACGCGCCTTCCTGACTCCCCACGCCACTGCTATCCTTGTTCACACCCTTGTCACCTCTCACCTTGATTATTGCAACTCCCTCCTTTTGGTCTTACTAAGCTTCAACTGGTCCAGAATTCTGCTGCCCATATCATCACCAGAACCCCCTCCATTAATCACATCACTCCTGACCTGCAACAGCTCCACTGACTTCCGGTGAAGTTCCACATAGATCACAAAATCCTTCTACTCACATTCAAGGCCATCCACAATTTTTCTCCACCATATCTTTCCAATCTCCTCCACGTTGCTACTTCCTCTCGCACCCCTAGATCATCCTTCTCCATTCATCTGACTGTCTCCTTTGCTCATCTTATTATCATTACCCAGCCCTGGAATTCTTTTCCATCTGACATAAGAATATAAACTCACTTTCACAATTTAAGTCGACACTCAAAAACACCTGTTAAAGATCGCCTTTTCCGTCTGATTGACTTATTGACTTGTCTTATTTCAACCATTTTTTAATGTTGTATACTCTTTTGTTTCTTTTATGATTTAATTATTGTCTACTTTGTATTCTTTGTGTAAGGTGTCCTATGAAATAAAATGTATTATTCTTAAACAGAAAATAAGAACCATCTCATAAATCAACTTGGGTTTTTGGGAGTGTAGGCATATATGGCATCCAGGAGCACCTAGAGCCTCAACTATTTTAATGAAAATAGCTAAAATTCGACTAGACTACTGTGATGCCATGTTGGCTGGCATTAGTTCCTCCTCTGTCCATAAGCTTCAAATGGTACAAACCTCTGCAGCTCAGTTACTCACTTACACTTGCACTTATGTTCACATTACACCTGTTTCTATCGGGTTAAATAGTTTGTACATAATTCTGTTGTTAAAATGTGTTTCTGAGTTTTTACATGTATTTGTAATGTTAATAATGTCAAAATAAGCCAGCAGTGGTCAAGATCGCTGGAAAACTTAATCTAATCAGAAAGCCTGTACTGCACATCTCAGGTTGCTAAGTCTAGTTTAGTTGTTCTACCTGCAATACTGAGCTGTTTATATTCTCATCACTCTTCCTGTTTTTCTGACCCTGTAAATTTCCCTTTTCAGTATGATTCCTGCTGTAATCTTCGCAAGGTAGCTCTCGATTTTCTCTGGAGTGCTGCACTGCCCTGGACTGTTTTTCATCTTACCAAACAGACAGAAAACAGTTTATCACACTCTATGGCTATACTTCCTGCACCTCTATGATTAACAAAAGGGGTCCCACAATGATCAGTCCTTGGATCTCTCCTTTTCGTTACATATTTATATTCTTCCTCACTTTAACACTTTGACGACACCCAGATCTACCTTAGTACCAGTTCTATCACTGATCTACCTATTACTTATTTGGGCAGCTGTCTATCTGAGATCCAAAACTGAATGAAGGAAAATGTTCTTTTGTTAAACGGTAAAAAGACTGAGCTCATCCTGATTGGCACTAAATCAATCCTTAACCAAACTCCTCCTCTCTTTTGCAACATTTGTGATGTAGTAATTTCTCCCTCTACCCTGGTCTGAAATTTGGGTGTCCTCCTTGATTCCACTCTTTCATAAGCTCTGTGTTAAAAACTGCATTCTTTCACCTGCACAGAATAGCTAAAATTCCCCCATGTTGGCTGGCATCAGCTCCTCCTCTGTCCATAAGCTTCAGATGGTACGAAACGGTACAAAGCTCAGTTACTCACTTACACTTGCCCTTATGTTCACATTCAAGATTCTCCTATTTACTTAAAGTTTCAGCTCAGGCCCACTTTACATAAAGCCTCAGTCATAGACTGCTTCAGTCATACACTGCCTCTGTCTGTGCAGCTTCTAAAGCTTTGCTATCCAGATTTCAAACAGAGGCTCTTTTCTTTGGTATTTAGTTTGAACTGTAAATACTGTTTGACCAGAGGAGGATGGGTCTTCCCTTGTGAGTCTGGTTCCTCCCAAGGTTTCTTCCTCCAGTTGAGGGAGTTTTTCCTTGCACCTCGAGCACTTCGGGCTTCAAGTACGGCTCGGCTTGACCCGCCATCACTTAAGATTTATGGAAGACACGCAACAAAACGCTTCACTGTACTGGCACCCAGATGGTGGAACGAACTTCCATTGGCTGTCCGAACAGCAAACTCTCTCGCGGTCTTCAAACGCAGACTGAAGACCCATCTCTTTGTAAAGCACTTATAATCACTAATATACTAAAGTACTGGTATAAACTGTAATTGCACTTTATCTTCTAGGAGCACTTGTTAAGTAATGCACTTGTACTGTATGTAGTCTTGTATTTGTTCTCTTCTCTGTAGGTGTTCCAGTCTTGCTAGGTATTGCATTGTCTTTTTTCTAGGTATCAGCACTGGCCCTGCGTTTATGGCAGTGTTTGAGTATAAGAGTGGTTTGGACTTAATCCTGTTGTACTAGATAGAGATTCATACTCTAACCAACACTAAGCACTTTTGTAAGTCGCTCTGGATAAGAGCGTCTGCTAAATGCCGTAAACGTAAACGTAAACGTAAACGTGTTGCCTCTGGCTTGCTCACTGGGGGTTATATGTTATAACTGTCTGTTTTCAAAACTCTCTAACTCTGTAAAACGTGCTATATAAATAAACTTGACTTGACTGACTTGACTTATCTGTCCAACCTCCTTCCTCTATCGCCAGGCTTCTAAATGTTCCGTCATCTAAAGTCTGTGGCTTTGGGGATTGGGAGTTCTTCATACTTGCTCCTCTACTGTGAAACTCTCTCCCAACTGTGGTCCAACAATCTTCCTCTTTTCCATATTTAAATCTAATTATAAGACTCTTCTCTCTCGCCCATGGCCTTCCCTTCCATTAATTTACTCTATTTCTGATGTATAGTTGTTATTATTGTCAGGTTGATGTTTCTTCTAACTGTTGAAACTCTTTGTGTGTTTATATCTACAAGGTGGATGAACATGTTACAGTGTTGTTTTATACTTTATACTTTATATACTTTTTTATACTTTGAGAATTTCCAGTCAAATGCTCATCAAATACTATGAATTTAATTGCATATCCAAAAACAATAATTCATCTACTTTTTACATAGGCAGTAGATTGGTCTTTAAACTGCCTTGGGCTGTGTGCTGCCACCTCCTCCTTCTGTCCCTCCAGTCAGAAGAGTAGTTGACTTTCTTTGAATGGGTGGAGGCAATAAGAGTTACACAAAGCATGTAGGAAACCAACAGGTTTCAAACAAGGAGTGCCATGTGTTTATTTTGACTGGCATATATTCTAAAGCCCTATTCAAGCTGGTGTAGTTTTACTAGATAAGTAATGTCATATGTAAGGGACTCAACTGGTCGATTTTTACAGGATAAAGTATCAAATTACCCTCATGTGGCCACAAACATCTGAAACATCATAAACTGCCCTGATGTAAAAACAGCATAGACCTGCTTACATCCCATGCTGGTCTAAGATGGTCTTAGATGTTGCTTTCGCTGGTGACCATCACCAAAAAAACCCTGGTCTTGAATGACTGAACATAATGTTGCCAACATGGCTGCCAAGTGGACAGACTTACTTATTGTAAATTAACATAATTTATTTTTAAATTACTTTGATGGTGATTTGAACAGGATTACAAATGAGTTTTATAGAAAGTTTTTGTTGGTGACTTGTAATGAGTGGTCTATGCTAAATGGTCTAGCACAGAAAGCAAATACCAGATACATACCAGAGAAGACTAATCCAGTGCAATTAGGAGTTAGAAAACATTTAATACTACAGTCAGGTAAAGAAAGCGACTGATATAAAGTAATCTAGGTTGACAGCTGTTATACAACACGTTTCCTTATAAAAAATGCAGTCTATTTTCTGTGACCTACTGCCTTTTCCTTACAAGTTGTCAGTTTCCTGATGCTATTTACATGAAAAAGTAGTATACAATTTCAGTGCCACTTTAGGAATGCACCAGGAAACAGTTGTTACTAAAAGCAGACCTTGTCTGCTGAAATGAATCCTCAGTGATTTTATCTGTCATTTTAAATTTAAACCAGCCATTAGAAATATGCCAGATGCTGCATATCACATGCATTCTAACTGAAGTGGAGCATGAAGAGTGTTAATTATAACCCAGCCATGTTGCACTAAAAAAAAAGTACAATGCGAGAGTGGTGTTGCGCTTCTATTTGTTAGACTGCTCCACTCTTGAGAAAGTTTTGCTTTATTGCTATGATAAACTTGTATTTGTATTGTCAAAGCTTTACAACAATAACATTTACATAAAAACATATGATATACAGTATATACACTCACCGGGCACTTTATTAAGAACACCTGCATGGCATCTACACTCCACTGTCTATTTTATCAGGTGCATTTACTGTATAGGTTCTACAATAACAGATTGCAGTCAGTCCTGGTCATGCATACTGGGTTTTCTAGAGTGTGCCTTTCAGTTCCTGCGGTGGACAACTTGAGTGTATATATAACAACTCACTCTCATGGTAGCTCGGGATTTGTGAACTACAGACTCTCTACTTCTGTTGTATATTAAATATGTATTTGGCCAATGTGTATTCTCGTTTTTGGGCCTGAAAATGCGAGCAAGACAAACAAAAAACAGCACTAATCAGGCCAGGTGGGCTATTAGTGTTGCAGGTTCAGTTCCTGTCTTCAATTTTTACCCCTATATCTATTGCTTTGCAAACTGTGACTTTAATAAATGACTTTAAAACAAGCAAACTCCACGTCAGTACAAAGCGACATGTTCTGACAAGTCCTGGAATGCGTTACTAGCCTTCAGGGATCTGGAGATATGGCCCAGGTTTCACATTTGTTGTCCTCTCTGCAGCATTCATGTTGTTCATGTCTGTTATGTGACCAGAGACTAGTTAAAAGCATCATCACAGAGTAATCAACTAGTCTTTGCAACCGCTGATATATATCCACATTTGAAAACGATGTGAACTGTTACCTGATGGCTATAGCAAGCTAAAAGGACAATCACGTTATTTTTCACAACACTATTGCACTTTATTTTTACACTACCCTCCTAATTCAGTCTTGTTCAATTCCACCTATACTTGCTAGGTCCAATACAATACTACCAGCAGAGTGAAGGTGAGTCATGCTTCTACCAAGTCATGTGAAGCAAGCCCACATGCATATTTCCAAACTGTTGGAAATATTGTCATTGCAGTCTATATTATCTATATTGTCTCTTATAGCAGTTATATATAATCTAGATCATCATAATATATATGTAACATCTGTGCATATGCAATATTTTATAATGGTTTCAAGTCTGTCCCAGCCAATTAGATTAGAACAGCTTGTATCTGCTTGCAAACAGTACTGACTGCAGACTGTAAGGTGGAAGGTTAGATGACAAGAGCTTAGGAAAAGTAGCTCAGGTTCTGTCCAAAAATCACAAGAAAGACAAAGCTCTGGCTCTGTCCGCAGAGCTCTAGTAATCAAAGCTCTAGATGGACCCAGCTCTGTTTCTGTTTGACAACTCTAGAGGCATTAAATGTCTGGCCCTGCACCTAGAGCACCAGAAGACCACGACTCAGGCTTTGTCTGTAGAGCACTAAAAGGCCAGAGATTCGTCTCTGTCTCTACAGCACCGGAGAGACACAATTCGGAGGACCGGGTCTCAGAGCTCTAAAGGTGTCAGAACCCTGACTTTGAGTGCTAGAGGGTGGAGCTCCTACTCTGTCTGTAGAGCTAGGGAGGGGCTCTGGCTTTCTCTGTAGCACAGAATTGCTCATTTGTCAACTTCAATTGTTTTTAATTGCTTCGTATAACTTCCAAGTTGTGTACAAAATATGGTGCAGGCAACTCACAACATGTGACTAGTTGCAAAAAAGTTTCATGTTCAATGGCAGCCTACTGTGGGGGGTATGATGCTCTCTATTTCAGGATCTGTGAGGATTTTAAAAGCTGTTAGGATTTCAAAGGCTTGGTCTTGAAAAGTGAAAGCACAAATATTCTAAACATAAACATTTCAAGAAGATAAAAAAAATATTTTTATGCTGCTCATAAAATTAGCTCTCTCACACTAAGAAGTCTGCCTTACCTCAATCTTTTTCAAACAAAATTCATAATGTTCAGAAAATGCACATAAATACTAAAATAAACTTTGCATGCATACATAATGTGTGGTATATTCACAACCAGCACACTGCTCAGCATTATTACCTCTGTCCTGTAACAATCCTGCTCTTTGTCTGCCTCATCAGCACTGTAACAGCGTGGGCCACAAGTGTGGTGCAGTGAATAGGCAGAGCAATTTCTTGCATACAGATGAATTATAAAATAACGCTGATGCAATTTTTTTGTTTCAGTAAGTTTAGGACCTTAAGTTTAGGACCACAGTCAGTTTTGTGACCAGTACTTAGAAGGTGTAAATTACCTTTTTTCATTTTAAAAATGTAATAAATATAAAATGTAATTTTAATAATATGTCAATAAAGCACAAATCAACCCGAAAAGTACTTAAAGCTGTATTAATTCAAATAGGAACCCTCAGGGCCAGATAATTACTGGAAACTAAAAAAAATACATGTATGTAATATTTTGTTCAGAAGAACTATGTCTGTATTTCAATTCTGCAAGTGTTACTTTATTGCTCCTGTTTCTTTGGAAAATTTTTGATGAATTCAAAAGTGTTAAATTCCTGAAAGGCCAAGCAAAAATGTTGACTCTGAGAAACAGCTATGTTTTCTGGTTTATTAGCACACAAAATGTTTTAGAAGTATTTTTATACAGATGACTGCATTCTTTTCCTCACATAACATGGTACCTCACATAAATGCTTGTAAACGTAATAAACAAATAACTGCTAATCTGACTTTCACATTATTAAGTACATATAAACAATTTTATTGTGAAACAGCGACATGCTAAAACTGTAGACTAACGCTTAAAAATGCTCCGCTTATTGTTTCCTTGGCTGATTCTATTTTAGAATTTTCTTTCTTTTAAAAAACTGTAGAAGACTTTATTTGACAGCAAGCACAAACATTTTTGTAACTTTTGAAAATCTCAGTAAAAAAAATAAAATAGGCTGTAGGGTAAACATTTTCTTTTTACAAACCTGTGAAGGTGCACACAATCACTGACTCCAGTAAATTAAAATCTACCAAGCACTCGTTCTCTCAGACGCTGACAGTTTTCGAAGGGTAATCAGAAAGACACAAACTTTAACACAATCAGTGTAATCAGTTTAACAATAATCCTATAGAGCCTGCAAAAGGACATGAGGAAAAAAACATTTTTCCATGATGCATAAAACATTGATAAGATAATTATCTTGAGATAATTTTCATGGGATAATCATCTTAAGATAAATAAAATCTCACAACATTTCACACCAGTGTTCTTTTTTAAGCATCATAGCATCTCCCCCATGTCCTATCATGGGCTCTGCAGCAGGCATGAAATGCTGACACGGAGACATTTCGCTTCCACATGACAAGTTTATTCCTTCGTACCTCTCAATTGCACAAACCCATTTTCCTCTTGTCATCGTCAGCTGAAAAGCCGTCAGAAATGAGGTAAGGGTGTTTTTGTTTCGAGCTCAAGCACTTGGGTTGTTGTTGCTTCAGTGGAAACAACATTACCTTGAAACAAGTACTATCAGCAAAACAAACCTAGAAATGTGAAAAGGCCATATTACAATTACAGGCTTTAAAAGTGCTTTACAAAAGTTTCGCTATCGCTCCTGACTATTGCTCCTCCTGACTTCTTACCATGAAAGAATGAGAAGGAATAGGCAGAAATGGGGCTACTTATTCCTTCCAACACCGTTAAATCTGAAAACGTTGAAGTCTTATAAGCTGAGCACATCACAAAGTTTACTTAAAAGCACGTCCCAATACTTCTGTATCCAGTCGCAGCTGCGGAACAGAGCCTAATGATACACATTACACAAAGAATACATATATATAACAAACACAGCACCCAATTAAAAGTACAGCCAGCTTGTGTCATGCTCATACTTCTGTGCAAAGATATTATTTTAAAATGTGTAAAAGGTTTCCTGGGTAGCATCAGAGACATTATAAAGGAGGAAACAGGTCACTGCCTGAAAAATGAGCATGGTGACTGTTGGAGAAAGTCCCGTTCTTCAATGAAATGAGCCAACTGGCTTGCTAGTAAAGCTGCGAGCGGGAAAAGACCCCACCCTAGACTGGCATTCCTACTGGAGTAGCAAACACTTTTGTATCCTTCACTTTTGAATCCACTTCTATTGTCTCATCCGTTATTCAGACCACCCTTGAAAATGGCCTCATGAAATTGGTGTCCTGGTGTCCTCCATAGGAGAGAATAAGGATCGGGGATGGATGTTAATCCCCTGACATACATGAAACAGTGCTGTTTTAGGCAAAGTAACAAGCACGTATTTTTACGTCTGATGTATAATGTCTGTATCTGTCGGTATTAGTTGGATAAATTTAAGATTACAGCAGGATCGTTTTGTCTATTATTCTTTGCTGACTAGAAAACATATTGCAATGTTATTTCAATGACAACTGCACTGATCATTAACAAATTAGTGATAAATACATGACCTAGTATATGTTCAGTTGTTATCTACAATGGACATGACATTTTGTAATTAACTTGCAATTACTCACACAAGTTAAATTACTCACACAGGTTTAATTACTCACATGAGTTTAATCACTCACACAAGTTCAAAGTCTAGTTCAAACAAAGGAATTTAGTGGTGGCATGTATTTGTGGGAAAATATATTTCACAGTTACTGGCAGTTTATGATAACGTGAAGTTCAAGTTCAAGTATTGACTGCATGTTTAAGAATGAGTGATTCTTTTGAGAAAGCTCTAATGATGTGACATTAACTATAATAATCCATATATAGTTATATTTTATACATATTTTATGTTTTTATATATATATATCTATATATAAAAGTGGTTCTTGCATGTACTCAGTGTGGCCTTTCGGATTTCCCTGAAAAACTGAAATGGTTACTGTTGACAGAACTCAGGTGTGTCTGGGAGTGTCTTAAAATAGCCAGTCATAAACAAAGGCAATGGTGTTTCAGGTCAGTAAATGAAAGTGTTATCTTGCCATTTACTGTAACAAACCAGAGTTTTTATTTCCTTGTTTGACCAAAGGCTTGTTAGTCACAGGCTGCCGATAGACCACTGATCCTGTACATATGGTTTATTTGGTATATGAGTGTGTGTAATAGATCATCTTTGCATGCTTTGGCTAAAATGTTTTGACAAATTCAGAATTTACACATGTAAGGCCAGAACGTACCATGTAGTTTTAAAATGTTTAGGATAAATTATTAAAACCAACTAAAGTGGTTAAAATGGGAGATAACATTCTTGAACCACATTAATGGAGGCGAACAATCTGTAATGTATGAAAAAAATGTGAATGAAGAGAACATTCTAACACATGAATGGGTTGATGGGGATGTTCTAAAATTGTGATTGGTGGAGAATGTTTTACAGCAGTGTGAATGAAAGAGAAAATCATAGAACTGTGAAAATGGGTCATTGTAAAACCGTGCAAATGGACAGAAACAATCTGGATATTGTGAAAATTGTGAATGAAGAGAATGTTCTAGAACTGTTGGTTCCCAACCTAGTCTTCTGGTCCTGGTTCCTAGGTTGGACCAAAAATGTGGACTGTCTTGGAAACCACTGTAGAAATGTGCTAATGTGGGAGAACATTGTAAAGCAGCATGACTGGGATAAACCATTGTGGAACTGTGCAAATTCAGAAGAACATTCTAAGACTAAGACTATCTAAAATTGACAATCTAGAACATATTCTAAATTATGTGAGGAATAGCACAGTGTAAGTATAGGGAGAACACAGAAGAACATTCTAAACCAGTATGAATAGGGGAGAACATTCCATAACAATCTGAATGGGACATTCTAGTGTAAAAGCAGGAGAACATTGTATAAATGTGTGAATGGGAAAAACATTCTAGAACAGTGTAAATTGGGGCAACTACCCTATGACAATCAGAATGGGGGATTCTAGAACAGTGTAAGTAGAGGAGAATCGAGAACAATATGAATGAGGGGCATTATAGAACAATGTGACTGGGGAAGAATGTTATAGGACACTGTGAATAAGGAATGAACATGCAACACTCACCCTACAAGCAATGTGCATGAGGGGTGTTCTAAAACATTAAACATGGAAGAGCATGTTCCTACAATGTAGCTGGTTCATTGTAGAACAGCCTGAATGCAGAGGAAAAGTGTTACTGAAGAGAAAATTCTAGAACAGTGTGAGTGGAGAGACGATCTAGAGCGGCGTGAGCATTTTGTAAGATTCTAGAATTCCCTAACAATCACACACAGCTTTAATGAAAAATAAGAAGGAACATCATGCTGAAAAGACACCTCAGAGGCTTAGTTGAGGCACCACCTGGACATGTCAGACCCGTTCTAACCCATAATGGTGTATATAAGAATAAACAAGGAAGCGACTATAAAAAGGTTTACAAGTTATGTCATTGTCATTCGTTTGTGCGTCTACAGGCATGTTTATGGCATTCTATCCTGAAAATGACATTTTACATCAGACTTAACAATCGGATGGTGTGAACTGCAGATGGAAGGCAGGAAGTGATTTTCTCAAAATCAGATTAACTGAGGAACCATGAAGAGCTTTTATAATACCATTGTTGTTTATGAGGGAGAAAAATGCGAGAAATTGACCAAAAAATGGCTGCAAAAATGGCTTGCAAGCCTTATACGCCAACTTCTTGTAGTTGTTGTTTTAAATCTGTCAGTTCACAGTCACAGCGCCCACAGACATATATACAATACAATACTCACTCCTACATACTGTAAAGTACTGTTCCAGCTTAAATTCTGGAATTCAGTATTTAAGATGGAAAGGGAAAACTGGCAAATAAAAAGTTGATCATGCGATCGGTAGAACTGAGTACTGATCTGGGGTTGAGCACGGGTGATAGGTTTAAATGTTACGCCGAGTAAAAGAGTTGTAAGAGGCACAGTGGAGTTACAAGTTTCTTGCTGGTTTGTCCACAATGCAATAAAATAAAACTAAACCCAACTCTAACTCCAACTTATTCTCTTTCACTTACTGCCCTCCATTCAGATTTCGAGCATTGTCGGAATCATGTGAAATCATCTAAAAACAACCAGACAACTCTAATATTATGTGGAGGTTGTTAGAACTTTTAAATGGTTCTTAAATCTCAGACAACTCATTTACAAACATTGTTTCCTGAAAAAACCTTAAACTGAAAGCTAAAAGATTTTATAGTAAATAAAATTGTTTCTTCTATGGCAGAGGTATTTAATTAGAATTCAGTAAGGTCCAGTCAGAGTAAATTTCCACAGGCCAAGGTCCGGACTGTCATCATTTCTAACTTGCTTTCTGATTCAGTGCCATATACTGTATACTGAAGCAGCCTAGTATCAGCATTTTTTTTTAAAAAATGTAAAGTGCTTATTTATAGAAAAAGTAAATAAAGCGTGCACGCTTCTTGTTAACTTCATTTCACATCTTGTTGGTGGGAAGAATAAACATTTATGTCTCTGTCCATTCCTGGTTGAAAAGTCCCACGTTATTCTTTCTGACTCGCTTTTTTCTCTGACTACGTTTTTTATTTTACTTGCATTATTCCTCTTACAATGTTTTCATTAGCATTGCTTCCTGATTATCATTCTAAAATAAAACACTGTGGTCAGGTCTGGACATAACATTTAAAAAACCAAAGTGACCTAAATACCTGTACTGTTGTAAACAAAAATGATAACATTGAATACACATTCTAAACTTAATTTTTTTTTCTGGTTTGAGTAACAAGCCTTTAGTCAGTAACTTTGGGCCAATTCTGTTGGTCCAGTCATCATGAACACAGTGTAAAAGACACTTGTAGCTTTCAAGTAGTGGGAGGGGGAAATGATTTCTATCAGAAATGATGAATGGATGAACAGTAATTTAAGGGGTATCATTTTTTCTGTAAGTTCAAAAATACCTCCCTAAAATCTTTTTCCACATGACGCAAAAAAGTGATTCATTGAATTCATCGGATTTATATCTATGTTGTTGTAATGAACTTAAGGTGTCTTAAAATTAAAGGTTCCTAAATGGTTCTTGGCTTTGACGTATGGTTCTTTGGATTAAGATATAAGGATCAAGATATAAGAATCTGTTTATTTGAGTGCAGCTTCCTCTCCGGTTACTAGCCTTGTGTCAATTACTTTGTGAGATTTGTTGTTCTTCCTCACTGATCTGTATGACTTGGCCTTCATTATTACCTCCTTATTCACAACATTTGAAACTACATATACATATAAAACATTCATTTATACTTAATAAATACTATATATATATATATATATATATATATATATATATATATATATATATATATATATATATATATATATATATATATATATATACATATCTGAACGAGCCAATCATTTTCAAGTCAGGTTGGGAGTTAGCTGGCTTTCTTTATCATTCTTCCTTTATAAGAATATCCATTCTTCTTGTTTTGTTTTCTGTACATATATTCTTTTTTAATCTGTCTACACCACTGCCTGAGAAATGAGGAAGGTCCTCAAGACAATTTGTGATTCATCTTACTTCCATGTTTAGAAACAGCTGACAGACTAACCGGATGTGTTTTTTACCTGCTTTATCTCTCTGTTTCCTCTTTACTGCATCAGGGTGTGAAAAGTGCCCATTGTTTCATGAAAGAAACAGCTAAACAACATTGTTTTGTATTTAAGTGTCTATTACTTCCTAATGAACAGCATAACATTATAATAGTTGTTTAATGTAGATTCTGAAACGTTCAGTGGGTCCAAGAGGTTAATTACGGGGTCCCAGACCATCCAGGACCCCTGCCCGGTGTAGTTAGTTAAAAACTACACTGGTGCACAGAGATGGAGCAGTCATGTGGAAAAATGATATCAGGAAGTTGTATGCTTTCTGAAAAGATGTGGAATGCCCCTTATTAAATCACTGTTGCTTAATCACTGAATGCACCTTTGTGATCATAAAAGATCACTAGCATTTCTTTCATGCATGTATGTTTGGACTGCCAACTTCTTCTAAAAGCATTCTGGACCTGTTGTTATTATTTTTCTTTTGTCAAAGAAGACATAGACATAAATGCATTTTATTCTGACTTAAGTATTCAGACCTAAGACCTAAGCATGTGTAGATGTATCCACATAGCCATGCACATGTGGATTTAGAATTAGCCCTTTTAACTTCGCTCTGACCTCTTTAGAATCAAATGCCCTCAAAATGTAGCTTAATTTGATGCAATTAAATCAATTTGATGCATTTGTTTCTTTTTGGAACTGCTATTTAATGTTAGTTCACTACAGCATGAAAATCTGTCAAATCGATATGCAGTTAAACTCTTGCATTTCATGTGGCAACAAATTACATTAAAAGAGCTGACTTTCAGATCAGTTCATTGTTGTAAATTGTGTTGATGTGGAAAGCCAGGTTCATTCCAGCCTCAGTAAAACATAGCACATCTTAGTTCTGCCAATTAAATAATAAAATGCTTAGTAAAATTCCAATAGATTGACTAAACACAACATTGTTAACAGCTGCTGTGGAGGTCCCAGACCCCCTAGGATACCATGTATTTTGCACCTTGGGTTTATTGATTGTAGTAAAAAGTTAAGCACTTATTCCCTGGGGTTCTGTCTTATTTGTTGCCTACCAAAGCAAACACAAAAGCAGTTGGATCCCATTTGTAAGTGGCCCAAAATCTAAAAATCAGGGTGTTACATTAGAAACGATTACTACTAAACTTTTTGTTAGTTTCTTAATAAAATATTATGATTTATGTGTGTACAAATAACAAAAGCTGTGATTGTTAGTCATTCCCTGGCTAGTATTTTTGAGTTTTGTTAAAAAAAAAAAAACAGAAAATGATGGTTTTGTTTGTTTCAGTTCAAATAGAATGTTCAATCATCGATTTAATAAAACACAATTAAGATGTAGAGTAACTCAATGCAAAAAGATTTGCTTTTAAATGTGCTTTTATGTGTTAGTTTCCTCGTTGGGAAGGAATAAGGTAACTTTCTGGCGAGCCAGATCAAATGTCCTCATGGATCATCTTTGGCCCCTTTGAGCAGCCCTGGCGTAAATGATATGCATGGTTCAGTCAAGTAAATTGCATGTATTCATTTTTTTCAGTGTGGGTGGTGTATGGCAGGCACGTGCTGTGCTTCCCCTCGTGGACTACAAGAACGTGCAGATGGAGCTCCTATCCCAGGTGATGATGTCGTCATGCAGTGGTCCTGACAGCTTGGACCGCAGGTGACCTTGAGAGAAGCTTTCTGGAACAAGCCGCTGGCGGCCCTTCACAGGCCAGAATGACGCCAGCAGCCTCAGATCAGCTCCCTGGCTGTCTGCACAGCCAGCTTACTCTCAGCACCCTGGGTCTGAGAAGACACCTGCAAAAAACCCCTTCAACAGAATGCCAGCTCATGCTGGTGATATTGCAAAATGATGATAGCTCAAAATGGACTGCTCACGTTGGAGTATTTTAATTAAAAGTCACGCTAATGCTGGGAAAGGCTCAGATTTAAGCATGGCTGCTCACATGCCGCTTCGATTTTTTGGCACTTGGTTCTGTTGAAATGACACAGCAAAGAAGCAACAAGGCTCTATTTTTCCTTTGGAACTTTCCCAAGAATGTGGAAACTTCACAGTCGTCACAGTCGGCAGTAGCCAGCTTCTAAGCATACAGGACACGCTTCACTACAACCTTTCAAATGCAAACTCCTCATAAAATCACTGATAATAACAGTAACACGCAGGGTCACAACCTTGTGATTTTATGGCTGTGCAGTGCAGCAGAATTCTGAACAAAACACAAGGCCATAGCTATGGTTATTTGCAAAATTGCATAATACATTATTATATACTGGATAACATATTAGGCAATATAACCCTAACCCTAACTCTATGCAATAGGCTGTGGTTCAATTTACTGCACAAATAAGCACATTAGTCCAGTAAGTCCTATATTTGCTTACTTGTGTAACATGATTCAATTATTGCATAAATGTAAACATATGAGAAATTAAATTCAAGTTTCAATTTAGGTTGTGTAGCGCTTTCTACAAAACACAAAAGAGCTTTACAGAAGTTTGAAAACATAGTAACGACATGTATCCCCCAGTAAGCAAGCCAGAGTTGACAGTGGCAAAGAAAACCTCCCTCAAGGGTGGAGGAAAAAATCTTGGGAGGAACCGAGACTCACAGGAAAAGACTTATCCTCCTCTGGTCAAAAAGTATTTACAATTTTTTAAGCCAATTCAAAATAGAAGATAGGAGAATCTCAGTTTGAAGCATGAATTGTAAAAGCTTTAGAAACTGTACAGGTAGAAAAGTGGGAGTGAACTGAAACTGAAACTGAAACCATCATATCTTAATGCTGGTACATCTGGATGACACAGTGTTGCAGTTGAGGGTGTAGCAGATGGCAAGAATGAACAGGAGAGCTGGTTGGTGTCAGGTGAGGAGGAGGCTCTGATGGTCAGTCTTCCAACAGCATTTGGCAGGACAGGAGGACAGTCATTATTTCAGGAAGAGTGAAGAGGCAAAATTAGTTCTCATCAGGATTAGGACTAGAGAATATAAAAATATTCATAGTGTGGCTGGCGACTCCGGCAGATCTAACTATGACAGTAAAAGGAGAGAACCAGAAGGTAACATAGATATGAGGGTACCCTGAAACACTGGCATCTCCCCATTCCACCGTCAACAAACCTGTGTGATTGTGTGTCAGTTTACATCTCAGTTTACCATCAACCTCAGTGTCCATGAAAACCTGAATCCCCTGCCTTTATCTAAATGGGAAGAATAATTACCAAAAGCTAAACTAAACATATAAGTTTTCAGTCTAGACTTAAAGGTTGAGACTGTGTCAGAGTCCTGAACATTAACTGGAAGATTATTCCACAACTTTGTAGGAAAAAGCTTCTTCCCCCATTGAGGTCTTCTGAATTTTAGGACCCAGTAGAAAATCAGCATCCTGTGATCTGAGTAAATGCGGTGGTTCATAATAGGAAATAAGATCTTGCAGGTACTTGAGACCGTGTAGGGCTTTATACCTCAATAAAATAGCTTTATAGTCGGAATCTGACAGGAAACCAGTGTAATGCTGATAAAACTGAGCTGATGTGATCAAAATTTCTGCTTTTAGTTAGTACTCTAGCTGCATCATTCTGAAACAACTGAAATGTCTTTAGGCCCCTGCTGGAGCATCCTAGCCTTGAGGTTATAAAGGCATGTACCAACTTTTCAGCGTCATGTAGTGATTTAAATTGTTTCGGAGGTGAAGAAATGTTGTCCTTGTAATGTTACCTATGTAATGATTGAATGTCAGACCTGAATCAATTGTCACACCAAGATTTTTAGCTACTGAACCAGGTACTACAGAGAAGTCAGCAAGCTTTAACATTAAATTTAAACATTTATTTTGAGCAGCCTTTGGGTGAATAAGGAGAACTTCTGTTTTATCTGGGTATAAAAGAAGAAAGTCTGCAGCATCCAGTGTCTAATATCTTTTACACAGTCTTGTATTTGATTTAATCTGGATTTGTCATCTGCTTTGGCTGATATGTACAGCTGTATACTGTAAATAGCACAGGACCTAAAACAAAACCTTGTGGGACTCCATATTTCACTTTTGTATAATTATATGATACATTATTTATCTTTACAAACTGAAACTGGTCAATGAGTTCCAACCATCATTGGAACCACTATTTTCTGATCTGATTTGAAGAGAATAGAGTGATCTATAGTATGAAAAGCAACACTTAGATTGCATGGTACCAGCAGAGATATGTAGCTGTGATCAGAGGCAGGAAGAAGATCATTTGTTATCTTAACAAGAGCATCATTCACTATGGAATTTATGCTCATTCTAAATCTGGTGCAACATGTTCCAGAAAGTTGAGACAGGAGTAATTAAAGATTACATACTTTGGGAAGTGTGTTAAAAAAACATCCGAAACAGGTGTTGCAATTATACTTGGGTATTAAAGAAGCATCCAGGAAAGATTGAGTAATTTATGAGCAAGGACAGGTTGGAGCTTACGTCGTTTCTGGAGATAATGGACATGTGTTCACTGGGCCAAGGAAGTAAAGGGCCATCCAGATTGTTACCAATGTAAAGTGCATGCATTGCATTTAAATATGCATATATTTTCAAAAACAATGAGCTTAAAAAATACACTATTGTGTTTTTGTAAAAAATAAATCATTTTAATACAGGACACACTGGACATTCCTGCTTTTTGTTTTATATTAGTATTGCACATATGGTCTCAAATGTTTTAGAATTTGTACATTAGAGATTGACTGATCCAACTTTACAATACTTTTTTATACTGTTTTACTGATACCAGTTACTAATGCAATGCATGAGCTCTGTTAAAGCATATGCGGTTTTTATCATCAAGGTCACATGGTATGCAGTAAGTAGAACACTTTATTCATTCTTATTTCTGTGCTACAACCAGTGCGTAAAGGTTAGGTGCATTAATGTGTTGACAAAGTTATTGTTGTTTTAACTATTACGGCATATCTGAACTTTAAGGCATTTGAGAGTATTTCAATATTTTCAATGTAGGAAATACAATCATTTGTCATCATACATAGTCCCTCATTTTTAGGGCCTAAAAGTAATCGGCCAATTGGCTGCTTAGCTGTTCCAGATGCTATTCCCTCATAGTTTCATTTTCAAGTAGCAAAATAAACAGATTTAAGGTCTTGAGTTGATTTCAGATGTGGAATTCGCATTTGGAATCTGTTGCTGTTAACTCTCAATATGAAATCCTAAAAGCTGTCACTGCTCTTTTGACAAAATATCAAAATAAACCCATCAGAGACATAGGAAAAACATTAGATGTGGTCAAGTCAACTTTCCATTGGAAGAATGAAAGCAAGGAATGTCTTAAAAATGAGGCAAAGACTGCATGGAAACATATATCGCATATGCAGATATTGCCCCAAGGAGCTAAAAATACAAACACGATATGTCATAATTCCCTATTTGGTGGGAAGGTTACAGACACACACCCCAATGCCTTTTCTGCATGCTTGCTGGGCTCAACTTTGGGCACGATGGTGGCATGGGGCAGACAGACACCCACAGTGGGTGGAAGGTTGGGCCTGGGAGATAGGGGTTTCAAGTAATTGGTGAGACTGTGGCAATGAGCATAGGGTGAGGGTGTAAACATTTGAGAAAAATCTGCCCACGACCACAGCGTTGTTAAACTGGGGTTTGGTACAGCCTCTGATACAAAACTCTGCTAGCGAACATGTCTTACAATTCAGTTGTTTGGTGCAGACAACACCATTCATTCTAAACACATGGAAAATTGGGATTATTATAAAGGTTTTTGTTTTCATTTTTACCCCTTGCATCCCACTTCTATGCATAACTTCTTTACTCTGGGTAAAGCATTATACCTAAGTACACACATATGCAGATAAAGCGGTGGGGACCATAACACGCTCTGTTTCCTCATAGAGATTGTTCAGAGGACGACCACGAAGGGCACCATGACCCACCACGCACTCTTAATCGCCTCTAAAATCCACAAACTGCTAGTTCGCCCCCACAATGCCGGACTGCAAGGGTCGACTCTTTTTCAGTAAACCGATCGAACCGATTCATAACTGACACCGATTCTTTTGTAGCGTCTACGAAAGCTCTGCGCGCAAACCGAATACGAATCTAAATTAATAATTGTTACCACTCTGCAACAAACTAAGAATAACCCACTTAAATGTGCTTACCTTTTTCTTATTTTATTACCTTTTCATATTTTATGCTGGGCTTTGTGTACGTCTCGACTCTCCAATAGAGAATATAAAGACTTCTAGTGCTAGAACAACACGAATTCTCATTGCATGCATGTAGAGACCAGCACAATATCGAAAGCTGTTTTGATTTAAAATAGAAACATTTCCAAAAAGTATACAAGTTTGATACTGACTTTAAAATGTGAAGGGTCTAGTACGAACTACAGATTACTTTTCTTACATTTTTACTGAATGAAATTACATTTAAACGTCGTTACAACGTGAAGAGCTCCAGGCACACAACTTTGTTGACACACTGTAACCTTGTTGGCTGGGTTGGTAAGAACAGAGTGGATGTAGAAGCATGGGCAGCTGTAAAAACCCAGCAAACACATTACGTTATCACTGTCTACTTTCTTCCAACAATGCTAAAGGTGAAGCGTTCCTTAGTGGTATTATTTCTACCTGTTGGCAGATATACTGAAACGTATGAAGAATTCTAGCAGGTTGTGACAACGTACTGACAACATTTCCACTACGTTATCACAGCGTTGTCAGATAACGTTATCACAACTTTCTGAAGAATTACATTCTCATCTTACAGTTCGCTGCTTGAATAATTACCATGAGGATGATGTGCGTCAGTTTACGTTTTGCTGATCAGACTGGCTTTTTTATAAAAAAAAAAAAGAAAAAAGAAAAACTGTCAAACTTCTCTTCTCATATATGATGAGATATCCCAAATCACTCGTCTCATACATGAAATAACTCTGATTTAGGAGTAACGCAATGGTTGGTATATAAAAATGAATATGTGAGGAAGTCTGTTGATTCAAACGTATCAGTGAACCTGTTCAAAAGAATCGGTTCGCTAAGACTGAATAACTCTTTCCACCAGCAGCGCCGCACTTGTCTGTCAATGTGCAGTTATTTTTTCGCAGACGTCACGTGGTCCTCTCCGCCTCTCCGCACAGTGACTCCGCCCCGCAGAGGAGGGAGCAAACCTGTTGATGGAGAATAAAAATTTTGGCGCGTGGCGAGTGAGGCAGAACTTTTCGAACTGCGTTGGAGGAAACCTACAGCCTGTCCCAATGGGTGACTCTCGCTACCCTATCAGCGTCCGGATCATCGGCATCATGTACAAAGAGAAGAGCAAAGTAAGACGCGTTGATTGAATTAAATCTCGCCTGATCATTGAAAAAAACTTCACGTGCATTTTGTGCTAATCACCTGCTCATCCTTCTGTTTCAGTTGTACATGGCATCCGTGCTGTGGTCCGATCAGACAGTGGTGGTCGTGTACAGGTCCCTCGGGGACTTCAAGAAATTTCATGTAAGTCTATCCAAAAGCTTTGGCTGTCAGTGTAGAGTAGCAGACTAATGTGCTCATCATCTGATCTTATTTCACCCATCTTTTTTTAAAACAGAGGCAGCTGAAGAAGAGGTTTCCAGTGAATAATCCTTTTGGCAAGCGTGGCAGGGTGCTTCCCAGATTTGGAGGTAGAGTAACAGGGCAATAACAGTCCGCCACACTGTCACTTTGAACCCGTTCAAGTCTTTTTTTCAGTGTTTTAAAAGGCTGGTGAATGTTTCTGAGCAGGTCGGGTGCTGAAGGTGAGCATACAGAAGAAGACTCCAGCCAGGGCTGTGCACCGTGTAAAGGCTTTGCAGAAATACTGTACTGATCTGCTACAGCGTGAGTCCAGCATCACTCAGTCGACTGACCTGATTCAGTTCTTTCTGCCCAAGGAGCATGAGCTGCAGCCAGAGTTTGTACAAAACAGGTAGGTTGGGTTGAACAAATAAAGCTAACTAATAAATGTGGCTAAATTAGAGGTGGCCAAAAAATTATATCATGTAATCAATTTTCATGTAATACCATTTTCATGACAAACAATACATCACAATATGTATTTTTGCCATAGTACTGTCACAGTTTAAAACTAGGACTATAAATAGGTTTTACTGAGCACTCGTGTTTTGTTTCCTTTATAATAAAACATAGATCTTTTTTTTTGCTTCAGTCTTACTCTTACTGTGCTATCAATTAATTAATTGGTAAAACCAGTTGCTTGTCTGTCCCGGCCAGTGTGATGATCTTCCAGTCAGATGACAACCCAAGTGGGCAAACAGGTGGTGACCTGGCCAGCAAGCAACTTAACATTGGCCATGTGACCCAGCCATTTGTTACGAAAACATATCGCTGTGTGGCTACATATGAGACCAAGGACACCAAGAACAGACCTTTTAAGGCGGCTGTGGATGAAACACTGGATGTGCTTATCAAAGATCAGGCAGGTATGTGTCGTGCTTCTGCATCTTCCTGCTACCAGGAGCCTGTACCTGGTGTACTGTACACCCTGTAATGTTATACAATAAAGCAATGCAGAAGCAGTAGACTCTGACAGTTACCTGTGTGTTTATGCATGCTTCAGGTTGGTGGTTAGTGGAAAATGAGGAAAAACGTTTAGCCTGGTTTCCTGCCCCCTACCTGGAGTTGTGTGAGGATGAAGATGAGGAAGAGGATGAGCTGGATGTGCTTGTTGAAAGTAAGTTAACCAGGTCAACTTTCTGCCGAGTTCATAATTCAATATAGCACAATACCACTTTTTCTTTCAACATACTGATACAGTATCCTTGCGTATCGACTGATTCTGAAACTGGCCGGAGCTGTTTTTAAGTGAATCAATTCACCGAAGGTGGTCATGTGAAGGTGCCATACTCAATCTGTTTAAACTAAAACGAAAACATTACATATAAAGCAAAAGGAGGCAACTGGAATTCTATTGTAGCTATAACTATAATCCTAAAATCATCATCATGCACTAAGAAGCACTACTATCTAATGTAGATTCATTATTATGGCACAATCTGTGTTGTTACTGCACAGACAAAAGTGAACATTTTTTGTAGTGTGAAATAACATCTTATTCATCATGTATTAATTGAAAAGGTCTTTTATAACAAATACCTTTTTTCCCTTGTCATTTAGGATATTGTGCTGTAAGGAGCTACACCTCTAAAACTAAAGACGAGCTATCGGTTACAATCGGCGCCGTCCTGGAGGTGCTGCAGAAGTCTGACAACGGCTGGTGGCTGGCTAGGTAATTTGTTCTGTCTCTCCGTGTATCCTGTGGTATGAAAACAGTGTCTAACCACAGCGCCAAAGTGTTCCCAGTGTCCTGAGTGTCCTCAGTGTCTGACTACTACATAGATTTTTGAGTGGCCTTATGCCAAAATCAAGAGGATCGCATAACAGCCTGTAACAGAGACACAGTGCCATCATTACACAGATCATGTGATTTCATTTTTTTTTGTTTCTGTTGATTTGTATTGTAAGGGTGTCATGAGTCAGCAAGTGTTTCCTAAATAGAAGGATATTATTGTTCAAGTTATTGTTCTTGATAACTGACCAGATACAGCACATGCTGAATTGCAGATGCTAAATTAGCTCATCTAAATATGACTCTATCTTTACAGATATAATGGAAAGGCAGGTTATGTTCCATCCATGTACCTGCAGCCATACACCAGCCCCACCTTCAGCCTGCAGAAGAAACTCCACACATCCACCCTTAACCTGCCTACCACACTCACCCTCCTGCAGGATATGTCCTACTCCACTGCACAGACAAAGAGCCTGCGCAAATCGCACTCTGTGGAGGTTCTCTCTGAGCCTCCAGCCCAGTGCAACATGCAGGTCCAGCGTAACGACTCCGCCAGTCGCAAGAGCATCATCAGCGGGGCCAGTGACGAGACTGACTTCAGCTTCAGCTCCTCCAGCTCTCTGGGCCTGAGTCTGTCCAGCTCTGAGGGGGAAGAAAGATTAAGACAGGCAGAGAAAGATCCGGAGGCTGACAGCGGTGACAGTGCACTGTCTGATGAGCAGTGTAGCCCCACCAGTAGGTTTCCAAAATTTGTTCCTAGAGTGCCCCCTCGCCCTCAAACCCAGGAAATCCTCACTCGGTGTACCACCTACACCCGCAAAGCTGCCTTGGCTACACAAGCCCGCTTATTTCCTGAGAGAGTGGAGAATGAGGCTATTGGAAGAGATTAGACAGTAAACAGAAAAACACAGTAACTGTGTTCTATGTTTTAATACGGAATAGTACTTTGTCTGGTTTGATCCTTATGATAGTATTTGTCTTGTCAAGAGTGCAGTTATTTGGGAGGTGGGCTATATCATAATATTATCATTATGTTTTTTTTTAGTATGTCATAAATATCATCACTTTCAAACACTTAACTGATGCATGTATCATGACAACATATGACTAACCGCCCAGTGATACAGAGGCTGTGAACAACAACTGGTGTATACTGTATAAATGGCTATAAGTACTACTTTTTGCTCAAGTTTTTGCATTATATATTAAAATAAATGTCATAGCCTTTTTTAAATGCAATGATACTACCCTAAGAATCTAAAATGACTCATAAAGTAGCAATAGGTAACATCAGTCTGACATTTGGTATTGCTGGTATTGTTTATTTTGTAACTATATGTCTAGTAGCAATAAGTTTTACATTCCTCATGACTTGTCTTATTAGGTAGCAGGCTGTCATGGCATCAAGAAAGGTAGCAACACCTTTCCTCATAGCTGTTGATGGATAGGTGACAGCTGTTATGCACCTGGTCCTTCTTTATTGAGGTTATACTGTGAATTTGCAAAGTTACCATTTTATGACAGCTACATTATTTTTTCTAGAATACTGTTGTACATGTTCTAGTCTGTATTCCATACTGGAAACTGTATGTTGTTGCATGTTTTATCTATGTAAAAACAATAAATTATATTTTATTTCATCTGTGGCAGTCTTTCTCTTTACCAGATGAGAAATAAACCTCTGTATAATTAATGCATGGACTGAACTATAAGCTAACCAACGGCTATAAGAAGTTTCCATTAAAGTAAAAAAAAAGTGTTGGTTTTCTGTAATGATAGATTATTGTTACATGATGTCTTACTACCTCTCACCCACAAACCTAAGAAATTCTCACTGTACAACCTACACCTGCAATGCTGCCCAGGCTCAACCAACCCACCCCTCCCATGAGAATCCAGAGAGAGGCCCAAGCTATTTTATTTTTGTATTATTTCTGTCTGGTGTAATCTTTATAATCATGCTTGTCTTGCCAAGAGTGCAGTTCTTCAGGAAGTGGGCAATAACACAGAATGTCAGAACCAGAACACTGAAAAGATACTTGTTTCATGGCAACATATGACCAACAGCAGAGTCTCACAGAGCCTGTAAACAACAATAACAGCAAATAGTGTATACTAAGTATAACAACCACAAGTTGGCTCAATACCGTTTTTAAATGTCTGATACTGATTCTGCAATCTTAGGTATTTGTCGATACCAATACTAATCTGATACTGTCAGAGGATGGTAAGAATAGATTTGTCAGGATGCATTTTAACCCAGCCATCTAAATAACATCATTATGAAACTGAGAAACAGAAAATCTACTTCACTAATAGAAGAAATACACACACAGCATGACTTACACAGAACTTTTAGTAACTTTTTTGACTAGTTGGCACTATTCAAGCATGCAAAATGAAATTTAAAATGCAACAAATGTTTAGTTAGTTAAAGACTATTAGATCATATTAAGTAATTCATTTTCCAATTTAGCAATCACACTGGCACACCCCTATTAATAATCTTTTTTTTTGTTGTTATTAACTAATTTTTACTGCTTAATTCTGTTTTCTTCATATTCCTACTTAAACAGTTGTTTTAATCCATTTTTTAAGTGGCTTTACTGTTTCACTACAAAACATGTCCTATTAACTTGCTCTCTAACTAACTGTGATGTTATATTTGGCCATACTGTCCAAGAATTCAAAATGATTGAGAAACAACCTATTTTGCAAGGTTGAAAGTTAACCAACTTTAGAGTGGAAGTCATTCTGATGCTTCAGCTGGTAATGTTTCTTGTATAATTGCTGGTGTAGCAGCGATCATTTTCACATTCCTCAAGATCACTTGTCTTGTTAGGTAGCAGGCTGTCACGACATCAAAAAAGAAAGCAACACTTTGCCTTATAGCCTCAGAAAGATACGTAACAGCTACTAATAACAATGTGTTTATTCTATGTATTAATATCTTTTTTTCCCCAAGCTCTGTATTACATGTTCTGGCATACTGGAAAATTCTTGCATACTTGGAAATTCTAATTGGCATTTTGTCTTTAACCACATATAAATATTTTAGATATAAATATGTTAGATACAATAAATATCTCTTCTCAATTTGTGTCTTTCTTTCAGTCAGAAAATGAACAAAAAAGTGGATCAGTCACATAACTGCTTATATGAGCGGATAGTCTACAACGAGTTTCGAATAAAGCGCTAAGAAGGCTTGGCTTTCCTGGAATAATGGATTATCTCATAATGACAACTCATCAAACAACTATGTATGGAACATTCATTTTTATTTTCTTTGCTGTGACTATACTTGTTGGTTTCAGTGACTCATTTAACATCTATTTCATGCCTGTCTTGTTCATTTAGTTTCATTTCTTATTTTGTTTTCTTCATTTCTTATTTCCAAAAGCTGGCTTTTGTAGGCTTTTCTGAGCCAATTTTAGAGCAATTTAAGTGAAAATCTTTTGAAAATATGAGTGCTCATGTTTCAAAAATATTTCATAAATGGAGACAAATTGAGTAAACTGCAGGAAGAAAAAAGAAACAAGAAATCTACACTCAGTGCGTCTAGTAGCATCTACTTTTTAGAAGCAGAATGATGACACACTTACTGAGACACAGTGGCGGTGATAGGAAACAGATGTCTAACATAAGCAGTGTGTAAGCTTTAGGGGCATCTATTGGCAGAAATATATCATAGTATACAAAACTATGTTTTTATTAGTGTATAATGAAATGTAATTGCACATTTTTGTGTTTTTGTAAGTTTAGAATGAACTCTTTGTATCTACATAGCAGCATGTTGTCTTCCATAGGAGGTCTTTCATGTTGCGCTATCCTGTTAATACAGTAGCCCTGTAAACTGTAAACCTTTCACATTTTGCATTTTTACATTGAAGGGTAAGGTTTTATTTGATGGCACTGTAGCACCTGTTACAAGATATATAAAGAAGAAGAATCCTGGTCAAAATGTCACACCCAAGCACATATTTATCGGTGGCTCCCCAGGTAGGATATCTTAACCCTCAATAGAATTCCCTTTTAACAAAATTCCCCTTTAGTACTACCAGCAGTAAAACTATGAGGCTCAAAACAGTTTCTTATTCAACAGCTTCTTGTTTTATTTTCCCATTACACGTTAAATGGTGAAGCAGTTACATTCTGGTGCTGAGATTCAGCTTCTTATTTGCCAGCTTTGATTTTAATTGTACTATTTTCCTTAAATGATGCAGCAATTAATATTACTATTTAAGGAGGTACAGGACCAAGTTGTCAAATGTCCTTGTCAAAAAAATGTAATCAGCAATAAAAAAATAGTTAAGATGTTTCAATAACCTAAATCAGCATATATGCTATGACAGTAAATTGGTTGTAATCTGCAACCTCACCATTCCAGGTTACACACTGACCCTTTAATGTCTCAAAAAACTACCTCCTCTATATGAAACATAATGCAATCATGCTGGACATGTAGGACATTACATGACAAAACAACACCCAGAAAAACTTCTTGAATGTATTGCTATGCTGACATTAATAACATTGTATAAAACGCAGTATAGATTCACTGGTCAATTAGGATAATAATATAGTATATATACATTGTATTCTTTCACCACCAGAAAATACACCAGAAGAAAGTTCTTCAGTTTTTGCATCATTTCCCATCAGACTACTAGAATTCCAATTAATCATTTACACATCAAATAGAATGTATTACATAAACAAAGTTTCAGTCTTTTTGCTTGCATATTTCACTCTGATTAGTTAATTCACTGCCAATAATAACTCTTTCAGTGTTGGGACAATGTTGCGTTGATGTGTTTCCTTCACTTGAAGTAAGTCAAGTCAATGTTTTTTTCTTCATGAAGATTTTCTGAGACCATGACTAGATTGTATCTTTAGATAAGATCTTCAGATCTCAGACAGTGGCCTATGCCAATTTGCAAATTCAAGCCAAGTCAAGTCAAGTTTATTTGTATAGCCCTTTTTACAACAATGTTGTCACAAAGCAGCTTTACAGGAATTTTAAAGCATGAAAATCACATGAAATCACACACTTTATCCCTTGTGAGCAAGCCAGAGGCAACAGTGGCAAGGAAAAACTCCCTCAACTGGAGGAAGAAACCTTGGGAGGAACCAGACTCACAAGGGGAGACCCATCCTCCTCTGGTCGAACAGTACTTAAAGTTTATAAACTAAAGCTGAGTCTAAAGGTAAAAGCTTTAGAAGCTGTACAGGTGCTACATCAGGTGGGTGATACCTGATACCCAAATGATACCCAAATGCCTACACCCAGTTTGTGTCAGTCTGTGTGTGGCTTCATTGTAGCTTTTTTTCCAGAGGTTTATTCTTCTTCTGTTACAATTTCCCCATTTTTAGATTGTTTGCTAGGTTACTGTAAGAATTGTGCTTTGAATTGTCTTAACATATAGATTAGATCCATGTATATATAAAATGTGTTATATCAACAAAACAGTAGTCAAAAGGGACACTATAGTGTAAGTATATATTATTTATTCATGTGGAAAGAAGTTTATCATGCTTCCTTAGGAAACCCACTCAGACATGGGGAGTTTTTTTCTCATTTTATTATTTTCTAATTACCAGCATAACCATAAATTTACCATTTTATGTTGCATTGTTGCTGGCAGCTTTGTGTGATTTTCTTGTGTAATGATAACTAATGGCCCTACATATGCATTTTTTCCACACTCAGTATTTAAATCTCGTAGGACATTCCACTGTGGTTAATGAGAGTAATAGCTCTGGGGAAAAAGCTGTTATTAAGACCGGTTGTGCTGGTCTTGATGATCCTGAGTCTTCTGCCAGAGGGAAGTGTCTGGAAGATGTGATGTCCAGGATGAGAGGGGTCAGCTGTAATTTTGCCAGCACATTTCTTCACCCTGCTGGTGTAGATGTCCTGAGGTGCTGGCAGATTGCATCCAATGATTCACTGTTTTGATTATGCGCTGGAGTTTGGGTCGTTCTTGTGAGGTGGAGGAACCAAACTAGATGGTCATTGAAGATGTGAGGATGAACTTGATGATCGATGTATAGAACTGGATTAACAGAGTCTGCGGCAGGTTGAATTTCTTCAGCTGTCTCAGAGGGAACATTCTCTGCTGTGCTTTCTTGGCTATGGAAACCGTGTTTTTCTCTCCCACCACTGGTGGTGCCCAGGAACTTGAGTGACTCCACAGTGGAAACCACAGAGTCATTGATTTTGAGTGGGGGTAGGGAGAGGGGGTTGCGTCTGAAGTCCACTACCATCTCTACTGTCTTTTGTGTGCTGAGTAACAAGTGATTGCTGCTGCACCAGGAGACCAGCTGCTTAACTTCCTTTCTGTAGGCAGACTCATCGCCATTGTCTATGAGTCCCACCACAGTGGTGTCGTCTGCAAATTTCAGGATCTTCACAGCTGGTTCCTTGGAAACACAGTCGTTTGTGTAAAGACTGAAGAGGAGCGGGGAGAGCACGCACCTCTGTGGTACTCTAGTACTGAGGGTTCGGAGGTCTGATGTGTGTTTGCTTAGCTGCACATGCTGTCTTTTATATATACTTATATTTTTTTTTGCCACGTCAGCCTAATCCAGCGGGAGAATGACATTTTTTCATGCCCACCGTGGTGACATGCTTTTGCTTGAGTGATTTGTTTAGGTTATTAAGTTTGTTGTGTTTTTCCTCCTCTCTATGTGTAGTGGTTTAGTGTTTGCCTCAGTAGTGCACAATAAAAAAAGTTTTTTTCTGCTTGCTCTGGCTACCCCAGCAGCTAACCCCACCCCTCTCCACTTACAGTGTAACCAGTAAACTTTTTAGATTTTTATTTTTTATTGAACTGTGGGACTTTCTCAGTAAATCGACACCATTTTCAGCGCTATGACCTTTCATATTTCAACCAGTGATTGGTCTTCCCATTTACAACATCTCTGGCTAGGTCCCTTAGTTCTACTGAAAGGTAAAGCTATTACAACAGCTTAAAAATTAATTTTTGATAATTGTATGTTTAAAACTTTGTAGCAACAGTTTGGGGAAGATGCTTTCATGTCCTGACATTAACCCTATTGAACACCATTAGGATAAACTGGAATGCTGATTATGAGCCAGACCTTCTTGTTTAACAGTGCCTGACCTCACAAACACTCTTCTGACTAAGAGTGGAGGCTGTTATAGCTGCAAATTCAAGACCGACTCCTTACTGATGCTCATTGCTTTCGAATGGAATGTCCAACAACCTCATGGTTAATGTAGGTGTGACAATCAGGTTTCCACATACATTTGGTCATATAGAGCGTACAGCTGGAGTGCTTGGTTGAATGTTTACAGTCAATGGACTGTAATTATATGGTGTTATGATGTTATGTCATAGATACTTTTTACAAAGGTATGCACGTACGTGTGGGTAGTATCTTTTATAACTGTTTACTTTATATGCAGACCAGGAAGCAAAGCTAAGTTTGATGGGAAAAGGTGTGCTCTCTGCAGTAATCTACGTGCATTTCAATGTGTCGCTGTGCACAAGAAATCTAATTTTCATGTAATTCTGCAAAAGACTTTATTCTTAGACACAGATTTTCTTATGTCTAAAATGGTCATGAATGCCTGAATACAAATATTTCTTCCCATCAGTTAAATAGACTCTGTTGTATGTGATATGTGTAAGATGTTTGGTGTTTTGAATGGATGTGTCATTTCCTGGTCTTTGTCTGTCTTATCATGCTGCATTTTGGAGATAATAAACAACACTGAGTGATAAGATTTAAGAGCAAAGACTAAACATTTATGATCAAAACAAAGCCAAAGCCAAATAAAAAAACATTAGAGCACACAGAGAAAGCACATAAAGCCAATAAAGATGAAACTCGGAACAAAATGAAGCAGACTGGCCCTTTTTTATTTACAAAGTAAAACTAAAGAAGAAAGTACACACTCTCTGTGGAAACAGTATTAAGAATAGAACATTCACTATCATATCTCTTGTGTGTGCTTGTGCTTATAGTAGATGATCAACAACCATGTTAACTTACCTGGAAGTCTGTTATTTCCTTGTATGTAACATCCTTGTTTCCCTCTCTTATCTCATGGCGGCACTGTGTAATCTTGATAAACTGTTTATTTGAATGACCAACTACCAGCTCATTACTCCTCTGCAGATGAAGGATGCTGGGCCTAATATTAGTTTTTATGATGTCATTTCATTAATAAATCACTGCAGGCGACGTGAGCATTTAAGCGTATGCTTACATCAAGTCCTCAATGTTTATGCTTTACTAGATTTACATAAAATGACCATACAGGTTTGACGGTAATAGTAAGAAACGGGACAAACTGTGAGTGGGCCATATTCTGGTTGGAATTAAAACTTGGAATAGGATGATGCCTTCTGCTATTAATTAAAGTAAAAGTAAAAGCAACCTGGAGCAACCTAACCCTAACCCTGACAAACACCTCAAACACTGTCGTCTCTTCCTTCAAATACAAATCCCACATTTGCAAAAGAGGGCAAAGCAACAGAAATAAAAATGTGGAGAAATGTATCGTTCCAGGCTGTGAAGGCATGTTGTCACTTTTTATACCCTTTCCAAGGAAGTGAGCTGTCACTGGACATTGTTGATCTTCGTCCTTTAATAAGGCTGAAGTTGACTTCCTATTCATCAGCTTCTTAATCAAATGTTCTGTTACACCATCAACGCTTTGGCTTGTACTGGTAGGAGTATTTGAGGAGGAAAATTATAAAACAAGATGGCAAATGAGAAGCCAACTGTGGCCCTTTCATTCCTGGGCCAAATTACAAGGTTATAAAAGGGTTTGTAAAAATGCATCTGGTCATTTGTTACCCTGGCCAAAGTCCTTTTTCATAGACATCAGAGAACAATTTAAAATACTGAATAAATGCATTTTATGCCACCTTTAAAGGAGCATTCTGGCCTAAAACTCCATCCATATTCTCTAAAAGCAGTGGCGAGCATGCTTTATCTGAAGTTCATAAAAATTTGGATGTTGAAAAAGTTATTATTATTTTAGCTTTCACTGTTCACCCAAATTGGATGTAAATACCTTCAAGTTCAAGCCTGTAGTCTGTAGTTTAACTCATACTCAATGTGCAATTTCAGTATGTTGTGGCATATAAAAGAACAATAACTTTGTCAGGGGAAAATGTCAACAAACACAAAATGTATTCAAACATGTGAGTTCTGCCAAAACAATCAGGCTAATAAACAAATAATAATATTAAATCATTTTCAGAACATGCTTTTAACTAGTTTATATTATATTATATATATTGTCAAGTCATACCGTTGCAAACGATTGAATGACCTACTGCAATGCACCATATAAAGCTTAATAGATACAGATATACTACTGGCATCCTAACAGTAATGTTCGCTAGTTGGCTTCCACACTAAAGCACTTGCAGTTCTTCAAGTTACATCACCTGATGTGGGTTTTTCCTGTTTTTAAACCAGAACATCTCACTTGTGTGACCATTTTGACGCCTTTGTTTACAACAGTTGTAGTGTAGCCATAATAATACTGGTTTTGTTTGTTCATTTTTTGTTTAGTAGTATTTTGTAAGTTTGTATGTAAGCTTCGCTAAGGCTTTACTGAATATTTGTGAAATAATAAGAGAACATAGGTACACCAAGGTACAATAATGGAGGTTTTATAATTAATATGCAGAAAAAAAACTGTTCTTTCATTTCAAATCCATATGTAGACTCCATCACATACTGTACCTTTTGCATTAAGCTATGAGTCAACCTGCAGAAAATGCCACAGTGTTCCCCAAAAGCCATTCAGAGACCCACAGTGTTCACAGAATAGAGGTTGTAGTATCTAGAGCTGGCGGACATTGAAAGCTCAGTGGTTTCCATGGCAACTCCTTTGTCCGCTAGGTAAAACCTGGATGGCGCTGAGCTAGGCCTGTGTTGGTTGGTGTAAATGTTGTCAGGTGCTAACCACATTTATCACTTGTGCTAGAAGAGAAAAGAAAAGAAAAATGGAAATGTGTAATAGATTTCTGAATCATCCAGGGTCCAATGGTCCCATCTGGGCATGTTTAAGCTGTGTGTTATTGGGATGGCAGCACCTGCTGGGAGCAAAGCCATTTAGCATGTATCACTGCACCAACTGCTGAGATATGGTAAGTTTTAATGGAATTGTTCACTGACTTTGTGATCTGGCAAAAGGATCAGACAAACAGCTACATAAAAAAATGTTGTTGTGTAATAGTTTTGTTGTGGTCAGAGGCAGGTAGTAACTTGTCATATTTACTCAGATACCTATACTTCAGTATAGTATTGATGAATTTGTACTTTTACCTGAGTCTTTACCTTTTCTCAGTAATATACTTAGAAGTAAAAGTGTTAAGATGTAAAAATCTTAACACTTTTTCTTTTAAGTATATTAGTGAGAAAAGGAAACAATTTTTGCTCGGTTACCTTTTAGCTATTCATATTTACCAACAAATTTTGTTGTGTGTTTAATGGTGACAGCAAATGAACTGCTCTGTGATTGGTCTAATCTCTCTCTCTCTCTCTCTCTCTCTCTCTCTATATATATATATATATATATATATATATATATATATATATATATATATATATATATATATATAATTATAGAGAAATACTTTTGTACTTTTGCTCAAGTTGTTTTTTCAGAACGGCACTTTTATTTGAGTCATTATTTTTTGAAGTATGAATGTTTTTACTTGACCATCGACTTAGCTTCTTTTACCCACCTCTGGCTGTGTTTAATTTATTTGAGGGTGGATTATCTTAACATATTTGTGTATGTGTACAGTATGTGTAGAAATCAGTATAATGGTAATACGAGCTAATCTTGGACCACATAAGATTCTAAATTAAAAATGAAAAATAGGTTTAAACTAACATTAAACAGACTGATTTTGTTTTGGTTGGTTATTTTATTTGTCAGAGTGGTGGCTATGAAGTGGAGCTGTTTGTGGACACCCCTGACCATGACCTGATCTGTATCATATGCAGAGGTGTTCTACGCTGCCCTGTACGAGTGGCATGCAACCACATCTTCTGTAAGAAGTGCATTTTACAGTGGATGAGGAGGTACAAACACTACAAAAGACCCCAATATTATGAATGACTTATAAGTTTTACCCAAAGTAAGCAGCCTGTCTTCATTTCGAACAGGCAAGAAACATGCCCATGCTGCAGAAAAGCGATCAGCCAGAGCCTCATGTTTGTCATGTTCAAGCTGAGTAAATCCATCAGTCGTTTACCCATTAAGGTAAGCAGAACCTTAATATATAAGAATGCTAAAGTGTAACACATAAGTCATAAAATAATAATAGCATAGTAGAAACCAATATAGTGGTCAAATAAGTGCCCACAAAGTTACACCATTTGAAAACTGGTTGTGAGCCATTATTGTAGTATTGTGCACTACAGACAAAAAGGATAGAAGCAAGCAGAGATTTCTAAAGTATTTACAATCTTTTTTAATTAAGTCAGTTTCTATAAACAAAAACAACATTTACTGGCATCTAGTTTAACCACTAGATGTCACTAGTTAACCCTTTTATCAGCTTGGAATTGAGAAGTTTCCTTCCAAAGTACTGTATGTACATTAACATTATTTATTCTGTTTTTCAGTGCTGGTTTTGGTCTCTGTCCATTATTTCTTGATAAATATAATTATAATGTTTAATTTACTTTAAGTTAAAGTTGTGTTTAACACAACCTTAGTGTTAAAGTGCAAATGTAAAAATATTAAGAGCAAACATTCATGATCATATCACATAGGGTTGTAATCAGTTCAGAGATTTTGGAATGCTGATAATACAACAAAACATGAAAGAGAGGGTGTTTGGCTCAACAGTTTTATATTGATATTTATATTGATTATATACAACAGTTTAAAAGAAAAGAAGAAAAAAGAAACACATACCTGAAAACCAAATATATGATTTAAATCAATATATTTGATATACATGTATTTGATCAAATATATGAATTAACAATTTCACCTATTTCTTCATAATTCAATTATTAAACTAAGAGGTGTTCAGAGTGGTTTATTGTGAAATCTTATTTCTAGACTTAAAGAATGAAAATTGTTCACAGTGGTAGTGATAGGCACTTAATGAAAAAGTTACAGAAACCTATTACCAGAAATCATGATATTGTTATGAAAATGTTACCTGTGAAACTTTTTATTAGTTTTAAGATTTGAGGTTTTGAACTGAAACATTTTTAAATCAGTTCATGTAAAATAGTATTTTATTCGGATTTACCACTTCTTCACCATTGTTGACATTGAGACTCTCAATCTGAGTGATTTAATACTGAGGCAATGCAGTGGAATTCATCTTTAAATCCAAACTTACAGGAAAGTAAAAGTTACTTAGCAAATCGGTGGTTAGTGGAATGATACATGTATGGCAAAAATTTCTGTATATAATACATTATGTGGTATATAATATAGTATGTGGTTATTTTGGCCAATATCCTAGGCTGGTTTCAAAATAATTAGATCATATGGTGGTGAAATTTAAGATTTCATAATGCAGTTTTTCACAGAATTTTATATGGCACTTGCTAATAATTATTTAACAGTGATTTTCTTCATAATCTTGTAGCATTTTAATAAGCAGTATCTAAAGTATCTTTTTTCAAAAAAAGGCATAATAAATAAACACAATTTAAGCAACAGCGCAAAACAATTCAAATATATTAAAATTATTATCGTAATTGTTATTGAATATTTGCGATAATGCTTGATAGAATATTTGACCATGAAATAGTAGCTGTCCTATTTATATAATGTAGCCTATTGCTATTTACAGTGTCGAAATGAACAGCAGGGCTGCAGGGCCACCTTCCCCCTCTCGGATGAGTACCTCCACAGCTCGGTGTGTCCGTTTGAGTGGCTGCTGTGTCCTAACCCGGGCTGTGGGACTCGGGTGCTGCGGAGGGATTCCCAGGAGCATGTACAGACCTGCGGTCACTGGAGGCAGTTGTGCCCTATGGGCTGTGGAGTGCTGCTGGACCGGGACAGCCAGGCTCGTCACAACTGCTACAGAGAGCTAAAGCAGCGCTACGAGGCTCAGAGGCAAACACAGCGCACTATTGCCGCTGCACTACGCAGGAAGATGCTGCGCATGCAGAGCAGCATGAATCACATGAGGAGGCAGATAGGCCTGATCTGCGAGAGCCTGGAGCTCAGCCAGGGAGCCGAGGGGCCAGACGAGGACCCTGGAGAGGGAACTAGCGCTGGGACAGGCTCCAGGGCCAGCCAAAGCCCCAACAGCTCTAGCTCCAGCAGCAGCTCCTGAGAAAATAGCCTCTATAGAGTCCTGTTCTAAAGTTTGGATATAAAAGCTTCAGATTAGGGGTGGGCAATATGCCAATTATGCATTAGGATACCTAATTACTGCTTTACATACTGCACAACAGCAAAGTAAGCATGAACAAGCTATTCAATTCACTGCATTTCTCAATGATTCTAACCTCTTTTTAATTAAACAGTTGCCATCATGATATCCTACTAACCCTGAATCACAAGTTTGAAATTACAATTACAAGGTTTTCTCTGCTTCAAATTATATTAAATCATTTTTTTGTAATATATACATGGTATACAATTATTATTTAATGTGATACTAACAGCTGTAAATGATGTTAATATAACTAAGAAATCTGTAAAAAATGTAATAAGGTAATATCCAGAGTGCCCTGTATTTTAAACAAGCTGATCATTTAACTAGGCAAGACATTATCATAAAGTAATAAATATATATATTTTTTTTATCTCTGAACTTAAATTGTTCTGATTTTTTATTTAATAAAGCATTAAAACATATTTTGTTTACATTACTTAAATGCACATTTTGTAAATTTGACATGCATTACATGTTAATAGGACAAGCTATACACCAGCCAAAATGTAAAAAATTTGACATTTGCTGCCTCAGTCAGAAACATGCCTTTTGATTCTTTGAATTTAGACAATAAAACCTCCTTCTGATGACATATAAGCCAAAAATGTAACAACTTGGAATATGATTATTACGCTTGTTTTTATTAGACTGTACATCAGTGCACTTCTTTGGGCAGGATTCCTTATAACTGTGTGTTTTTGCATAATACTTTATGTAATATGTGAGAGAGCTTGAATGTATGAAAACAAAAAATTACATACAACTTTAAGGTCTTTCAAACCTATGGCTGCAACACTGTGCTACAAAACCTTACAACAAAACCTTACATCACATTACAAACAATGTACTGAAACATAATGTTCCTTCAGTGTGCTATCTTCTAAAAAACTACATCCATTCCAATTTATTCACAACAAATTAGCCTCCTTCCACTGTGTGCTTTTATCATGCCCTGTGGTCTCAAAGTCACTGTTGCATAACAAAAAAATTAACAGCAGTGTCACTAAATGAACACACTCCTACAGCTGGGTCGCAAATCCTTATTTATCATTTGCGAAAGCAAGTACACACTATACAAAGCACTAATTTTCACATGTTCACTGAAGAACATTAGGACACAGCAACGTGTAAAATCTGAAAAAGATTCATTTCACAATGAAATTTGCAAGTAAACAGGTCAGTACTAGTTCTTATTTCATAATCCATTCACACGGTTTCACAGTTCATCCAACTTTTCATTCAGTCTTTGGTATCTATTAAAATAAACAAGCAAAATACTTCACAGCAATTTGTGTATCCATTCAACAAACTTTGTTTTGTAGTCATGTAGATGAAAAGTATATCTGAACTGCACTACTGTTTTTTTTTTGGACTGAATAAATCTGTAACCATGATGCAGTGGTAAGAGGCCACAAGGAGGCACTAGTCTAACTGTGAAGTATGGTTAATTGTGCAGGTATCACTGGAGTCCACAGAAGAACAGTGTGATGCAGGATTCTGCTGAGATGCTGGCTGGCTCCCCATAGCAGAGTGCATTAGAGGGAGGTATATGTCATCCATGTTCGGCAAAACAAACACTTTCTGTAAAACATGTAAAAGATAATTCAGAATCAGAGTGCCAGATCTTATCCACTGAGGGCCACAAAGAGTGGCTGCAGGTTTTTATTCCAAACAATCAGAATGCACACCCAATTCCACGTTTTAAATCATGTGATCTCTGGAATTAAAACTCTTTGCATATAAGATTGGACACTTCAACACTAAAATAAAGAAAGTAGAGCACTGAACGTACTTAATTCAAATGTAAACATCATTTCCACATAAATACAGTGTAATGCCATTATATGAAGCTCTGTTGCTTCAGCTAACTTTTTTATTCTGCTTTTTTAGTTTTGTGCCAGAAACACCAGAAACACTAGAAGCCAATAGCCACCCGAGTTGTACGCAAAAAAACTTAGTCAACTTCTATGTTTTGTTGAAAAAATATACATTGCTGTAAAATGCAGTCCGATGCTGTAAAATATGTTAAATATTGGGTAAAACTTTTAACAGTGGCCTGTGCAAAAGTAATGGTACATGTAATACTTAATGATTTTTATATAGCAAGTCATGCAGTCAAAGAAATCATGTTGTTTGTTGGCAACAATCATGTTGATATAATGAATTTTTTTTTTTAGAAAATTATATGAATCAAGTAAATTAAGTGCATTATCAGAGTTAATTGTGTATTTTTACAATAACTTGTATATTTGTAATATTTACAGCTATTAACTACAATCCCATTATTGATGAAAGGATGTAAGAATTATGTTACGTTGTTTAGAAACTTGGAATTTCAAAATAAAATGAAGTAAATGTTTTACCTGAAACTCATCCTGCAGCTTTTTCTCTATCCATTCAGTTACATGACAGAAGGTCACTTCCCGTTCTCCTAGCTTGGGCTTGACTCGCAGGTCAAGCTTTGGTGGCACACAGAAACTGTACCTGAAAGAAACAAACAAACATTTGTGAAGCTTTATCTCCAGCATGCTACACCAGGAACAAGTTGTAGGGTACTTACAACTAAGTTAAAACATTCTTTTCAATCATTATATTCTTTATTTTGAAAGCTTTATCTTCTCTAATGGTGAGACAAAGACTAGGGCTGCACAATATATATTGGTATTGGCTTTGGCAGCTTTGATATCGCAGACACAATTTGCAAAGTCCACAAACCACTCACAGTGTCTTTTACTGTATTCTGTGAGCACCTTGACCAACAAACCTATGGAGGATTTCTGTGAGTGAATCAAGAGATTTGAGCAATGAAATAAAAGCAAATAATTTTGTTCAAAATAATACAGACCAATAATCTACCAAGGCACGTTCCTGATTGACCAGTGTGGGTAAAGGGAAATTACAATGTTTTATTTTAAATTTCTGTAAAACTGATTTAAGATGTAAGCAGACATTCCAAATTATTCTATGCAAAATGGTGCATTACAGAGAAACTTACCAAGTCAGTGATGCTCATAGGAACCAGACATCTGAAGAGTTTAATCCATCCAAAATTACTAAATAAAATGTTTATGAATACTGTGCCTAATGCTTCAGACATTGTTATTCTGACCATTTGAAGATAAAGTTTTGGCATAAAAACATATTTGTGGCAAGCAGGTACATACAAGGGGCAAAAACCAACAAAAACTGTTGTACACTAGTTCCTGTCACCAACATTGTCCCAATCACAATATGCACCAAGATAACTGCAGTAGGGGTGGTTCCCCATATTGTGCAGCCCTGCTCAAGACCATTAAAGAACAATGTAACCATTTCCTAATACTTTTCAAAATTACAGACAAAATCTTGATCCTAATCACCATAGACTGTTACCATATTCTATCCGTTGGGGGAGGTGGAATGTTGACAGCAAGTGTTCCAGAAAGTTCTTGAACTTCAACAGAGAGCAGCAGAGGCGTGTTGGACATCTCCTCAATCTTCTTTTTGATGTACTCATTTTCTGTGGCCTTCTGGAAGTACTTAGATTTAGCAATTTTGTCAACAAATCTCAAAATCCGCCGGCCTGTGCTGCCCCCAGTCGCACCGCTGTAAAAAAGAAGGAGGAGTCAGAGAGCCCTCATCACACTGGCCTGAGTGACCCGTCAAATCCCCCCCCCCCCCCAAAAAAAAGACTCTAAGTAATATGGTGAGGGGCAGTGTGCCCAAGCACAGATTAAACACGTCTGTGTCGACTAAATCTAGAGCAAAAAGCCTAAAAGTCATAGAATGTTGCTTTCAGGGTCAATCCACGTGAAGTTACCCAAGGTTTCCTGATTAACCATTGCAAATTTGCTCAACACCTCAAGGAATTAATGTGAATTTGCCCAACACGCGGTGAAATTGTTAAACTTGTATCTTTTTTTTTCTTTATCTGTTTTTGTCCTCCAGATGATTTAGAAAATGGGCATGGGATTAGGTGTTGCTTAAAAATGTGTCTAGCATGCCTACAGCATTGTGCAAATATCAGAGACCAGCTATCAATTTGTTTACTTATATGAATTACACAATATACAGTACTGTGCAAAAGACATAAGAGGACGTAACACGTACATTTTTTAAATCATTAAATTAAACCTGATGTGATGACAAGCGTGCCCTAATCTTTGGTCCTCCAGTTGTATACTTCTAACCAATATATTAGTGACCTTTTAATTAGCAAAACTTTTTTGTGTTTTGTGTTTCCTGTATACTTGTGTTGAGAGAAAGACGTCTAAAACATTTGCAGAGCACATTGATATTGGCCCCAGATATTATTCCCTGAAAGATTTAAGTTTTTTTCAGCCACCTGTCAGCACCAGGAACTGTTCCCTTTTCTCCTAGAGTTCCTTGAGACTCAGTGGATGGAACCTCTTCTTCATCAGAAGAACCTGCACTGGAGGACTCTTCATCACTATCAGCCAGAACTGAGAGCTTGGACTTGGTGCTGCTGGGGAAAGACAGAACCCGCCACATCAGTCAACAGAGACACATACTGACAGTGCACCACTCTTCTGCCATTAGACTTAGGTAGGTACAATTTTGTAAGCTATCAGTCAGTTATACGGAATATAGGGCCATGGTGAGATGTCTGTGTAGTAGCCCAAAAGCATGCAGTACACACTCACTGCACACGGCAACTCTCCACCTCTCTGACTGTTTCTGTGTCACCATCCTTGCCCAGTTTGGACAAGTTAATCTTGGTTTCCAGTGTCATCTGCAATGTGCCTGTGTACTCGATCTCCAGTTGCAGCCAGAGTCCTAACACACATAAAATACACAGTATACAGCACTCAATTACATGTCCAGAGGCACTCATTCATACAGCGTCACATACCTTATTTAAAAGGCCGAAATTGTACATTTATCTAACGTTGTTTTTGTCCACTTATGACATTAATGTAATTCTTCCCTGTTCACTTCTGCATGAACTGGTGAAAAATGAACTGATGAAGGCTGAATAGGCAGACATATGTAAAAGTGTCACTATTTTCAAAACAATCTGTTTCCATATAATTTCCATATACACACTGTATAGACTGGGGAGTAAATGGCATGCTTTGAAATTTGCACATTGTTTACTTGCAACATTAAATTGTTATGTCCCAAGAAAGTGAGAAATATTCTGTTTTGAACATCAAATTTAAGTCAAGACAGCAAGTGGCGAAAATCCCTACACCTTCCTACAGCTGTCAATAAAATATGCAATTTCTTAAACTACTTGGCTCCATACATCAGAGAATGTTTTGAAAATGAAATAAAAAAAGAACAGCAACATCCAACAGGATCCACCTTGTTAACATCAAAAGTAGTAATTTTTAGGAGAAGAAAAAATGCTAAAACATGATCTCATTGTATTACTGTGAGTCACATTTTAAAGCCGGAAATAATAACGTTTTCATACCATGACAGATATGTTGGCTCGATGCTTAGGTCTCAAATGCACAAAATCAACATTATACTGATAACAACAGTCGATATAATTTATTTGATGTGTGCAAGATACAGAAATAAGAATTTGTTGGTGGGCCCCTGGGGACAGGTTTGAGACTGACCGTTCTACAAACACACAAAAACAATGTTAATGTTAACAAAAGTTAAGAATGGAATGCAGGGAAGCCATGGACAATATGGCCCCTTTAAAATCCGAATCAGACCCAAATTATGTTCCAGTGATGCTGTTCTTTATCTGTAATGCACTCAAAAACAAGATTTTGCATAAAAAATTAAATATGATATTTTTATTGTCATGTCAAAATGTCCATTGCAGTGGACGGTCGGTCATAACAGTTCTGAAGCAAAGCTATAAAATATGAACTGGCCCTTTCTGTTTCTTTGTTTTTTCCTTCTTGTAACATAAACTTGGACCATAAACTAAAGGTTATATGCATGATGTCTATGTTTTGTTTATGTGGTGATATATCATCAAAGAAAAAAGTATTTTTAACAGTTACCCAAGGAGGAAAACCCAGATCACTAACTTTTTTATGAACTCTGGAAAAAACTAATCATTACTTTTGTGAAGTAGTTGGAGTGCTTTGCTTATTTTTTATTTGTAACTGTATTCTGTAACTGTACACTTCTGGAGAGTGCCAGTCCATGTCTTAGACTCAATGTCTATGGGCTACTTTGAAACAGTTTTTTGGGAAACGAAGCATTTATAGACCTTGCACTTGTCACTTGTTAGTTAAAATGAGCCCTTACTCTGCCTCCTTGGCTGGAGTGCTGAAATGTCTTACCCCAGGGAGCTTTTTTTCCTCCAATGCAGTTGGTTTGATTGGCTGTTAAATGTCTATTTTGATGGACAACAGGTCTCAATTGGTATTATGTGCAACCAAACTTAAAAAAAGAAGTCTGGAAAGGTTCAATAATTTTAAATTATTAAATTATTAGTCTAAATACTTTGTGTATGCAATAACAAAGACAGAGCAAACATTTGATTTGTCTAAAAAATAGTAAAAAAAAGGAGATTACATTAAAAAATCAAGTGAAGGAATGCTTAATCTGGGGTTTAGTGGAGAAGATTAGAGGATTGTAATGACACAGACTACACATTACAAACAATTACAGCAGATTATGAACCCCAAACCCATGATAATGAGTGCTATAAATCTTTAAATGGGATGAAAGCAGGATGATGACGTACAGCATTACATAAGGCCAGCAGATCACCAGGCAGAGAGGAGCAAAAGCCATACACATACACCAACGCAACACCAGCTCAGCGCCTCCCCAACACAGGCATAATAAATCCTGCATACACTCAACAGCTACAGAGCCTCTCATTACACAGCTGTGTGTACAAACAGATAAATAAACACACACCATATTTTGTCACAGTAGAGAGTGACACGCCCTGTATGGTCTCCTGTTGCCTGAGATTACAGGGGGATAATAATGATACGTCCCGCTCAGCGCAGGAACATGACAGCACATATGCACAGGCAGCCCACTTCCTCCTGCTGGAGATCACATCTAATCTGCTCTTTTATAAGAGGCTCTGTCCACTCATGTTCACACACCTCTGGTATTGATGTGTGGCGGGGATGTGCCAGTAATCTGAGGCATGCAGGAACCCATGGCCAGCTCGGTCAGTGTCAGTTCATCCATGAAGTAAGGCAACTGTGGAGAAGAATAAGTGTTAAGGCATTGTGATGCGATAGCCTGAAACTACAGTTTACCATGCAGAATCAATTATATCCATGTATAATAATATAATGATAAAAATTAATGTTGTATTCTGCAGCTACTATCTATACCAAAAGGTCTTTGCACAGTTATGCATTACTAAATACTTAAGATGCCTCTCTCTTTAGCATGTTGTTTGATTTCATATTATTCAAATAGGCAACAATTTTTTTAATAAAAAACATAAAATGGCCAGTTCGTAGTAATGTTATTTATGATGCAACTTTCACTAAAACAAAAAATGCTGGAAAAGTGTTTCAGACGTTGATTTAGCCCACAGCACGTAAGCATCAGGGAAAATATGGCTGTGAAATCCCATTAAAAAATAGATTACATTATGTGCATTATTGATCCTACTAATGATCAGGCCAGCTAAGTCTGTGGGCCACTGATGTGTATGTGTTGAACTGGTAGTCTAGTGGCAGGTGAGGTTGCAGGTTCACATTCCAGGGTTGACTGGGTGTTTCTGGTTGTGCTGTTGGGCAAGGAACCTAAATGTTTAAAAAAGACCATTAAAGATCCTCTTATTGTACTAGCGGCCCACTGGGAGGCCACTGTGTTTTAGGTTTTATGTTTTTAAAACATAAATAAACATAAACAACTGCTACAGGTATAGTCCCTGACTAAATTTAACTAAAGGTTTATTGGACATTAGGTTTATGTTATGGCCTTGAATATTCCTTTAAATCACTTCAGCGACTAAATAGATTAGTTTACATAGCTTTCATTCGATTTTTTTCTTGGTTTTCACCTACCCTTATTTTGCTCAGCTTGCGCTGAATCTTGTGGGCTACTTGATCAGCCCAGTACTTCTCACGGAGGAAGTCCCAGAATATTCGACCAATCAGTGCATTGATCCAGACAGGCTGCATCTCCTCTCCCTGATAACATATATTCTAGAGTAAAAAAATGGTAGTAAAAGTGTTTAAAATAAAACAATTTACAACATAGTTCCTCAAATGTATGTTTTAAACTTTAAGATGCTAAAACAAGACAAAAACCATTGAATGTGATTCACACAGTGCTACTGAGGATGTTTCCTTAACTTTATCCATGTATCCATGTGACAATGAGCACATGGTGTATATTTATGCAAACCTGCTCTTTTTCAGTGGGACTGCCTTGTGTGCTGCTATGACAGGAGCTTGCTGGTGGGCTGGCATGTGCTGAGATGAGATAAGTCATGTAGGAGGTGTAGTCCAGCAGGATATTCTCCCTCACTCGCCCCACCAGGTTAGCAGGGACCATAGGCACAGAAGAGATGTTCTCAGAGCTGCCCCTGCTAGAAACCTCACTAACTTGCACTGGACACCAAGAGCCCTCCTCTTGCATACCAGACACATCTACATGGAGAAGGCAATGATTTGGGCAATTAGTATTTATAGAGCTTTCCATTACCCCAAATGTAACAAATCAGCCAAGACATGTTTGGTGTCTGTGGTTTGCTTCTTTGGTTTTGCACTGAAGCTCCAATGCTAATGTAAACTTTACCAATTGAACTGAATGGTTGTTACATAATCTCAAAGAGACTTGCCAATGTGGTTTCTAACACTGTATAACATAGTGTTATAGATAAAATCTAGGCTCTCAGGTGGCCGATAGTACTGATTTTAGCTAACAAAATAAGTACTAATGTTTGTAGGGTTCTAACACGGATGACATGGTTCTGACACTATTTGCCAGGTGTCTGTTTTTTGAATATGGTGTCCAGTTTGTACTGTCAACAGAATTTAAGTCACTTATGCATTCCAGTTACTGAAGTAGATGTAGTGACAAAGCCGGTCCTTGATAAAACAAACAGTAGACTGTATTTGTACACTATTTTCTGTTTTAATCTATAATAGTATTCATAGATTTTTTTCGAGTATGAGAAACAATATTAAATAAAACAAAAGAAAATTAAGTTTTAAAGCATATGAGACAAGACTGAAGACAGATTATGATAAAAAAGAAAAAATTATGTCTAGACACCTAGCCAGTTCAGTTTTGACATGGCTGAAATCTGGTAATTGTAATGGTATTGCTTATTTATCTTTAAATATGGAGAAAAATAATGTTGCATACAAAAAGTAGCAGCAGCCATCTTGAAGTCTGAATATTGTTTGTCTATAAGCAGGTCTACTTGAGAGTAAATACCATATATAATTGTATGGGTATGTATGCAATGATTTAGGTGTGCAGTTTGCAAAATGTTAATAGATAGTCATAAGCTCCCATTACTTGTTAGCATCCATTTGCATCATAGCTCCAGTGAAAAACTAAATAAGCCAATTTTCTATACTGACACTAATGGTAGAGATCGTTATACTCATACTAGATTTGCTTTCACAGTGGCCTTCTTCTTTGACAGTGGATGCAGAGAGAAGATGTTGAAACCACTCCTCCTTTTCTCTCCCTGTTCTTCCAAAGAGGTAAATTGTGGTGGGGTGGCTGGATTTAGATGGGATATGTGATGATTTCTCAACTCTGTGTGTCTCATGATGAGTCTCCCGAGCCATCTCGTCTGTTCGTTGCTCTGCTCTAGCCAGAGTGATGCAGATGGGATATTTCTTGTTCCATACTCTTTTACGTGCCAGAAACGGGGGCAGCAGGAACACCTGTTGCCAGAAGAACATTTGTATGAAAATGACTTGCAATCAAAGCAGTTAAGGTAGGACTTGATGCACAGCTTTCATTAAGAAACTCTTAAAGGGTTTAATTTCACTGTCAGCTTGATAAACTGTATAAACATTGTTAAAGTTCCAAAACGTTACAGTTAGCACAGTTCATATATGTAAACTAAGCTTAAAAATCTTCCATTTAATTAATTATGGTTGTGATCTCAAAGTCTTGGACAATATTACATACGACCACCCGTCTAACCTACAGCGGGTTAGCCCATTCACTTTTACTGCAGACAGTCTGTAGCAGAGAAATTGAAGTTTATGATGTAAAGAAATCAGTTAAATTGTGTGCTATTCCTGGGAGTTAGGAAGCAAATGCATCATGACAGAATTCCAATCAGGGTGTTGGGAATGTTATCATTTATGAAATCCCGGAGTTCCTGTTTTAACTGACTTGGACATAAAATTTTTCTGCCTGACCTAAAAAATCATTTATCATTCTGTTTTGTCACTAATAAAACAATCATAACATTACAGAGACTTGTTATTAACTGTTCAGTAACAATAGTTTAAGACGACTTTTAGTATAACAGCCAGTACATAACTAGCCAGCTTTTTAGAAAATATGTGTATTGGAAGATAAACTTGAGGTTATTTAGACAAACATCAGTTTTTTAGACTTTTGAGAAACATTTTCTTCAAAACATTGGGATATAACTGCTCACCAGGGATGTAGTTATTACATGCAAACTTTTTTTTGCATAACAACTTCACTTTTAAATAAATAAAAAGCTATTAAAACATTAAAAAACTAAATAAAAATTTAAAATAAATATATTATATATTTTATATATTTCCAGTAGAGAATACACTGTAAATGATGATTTTATAATCATCGTATATATAATATGTATAAATACCTAGACTTCCAAGTATTAAATACCTTGTTATTTATATATATATATATATATATATATATATATATATATATATATATATATATATATATAAATATATATATTATATTTATTTATTTGTTTTTTATAACTAATTCAGTCGAATGGTCCATATTGGTTTCCAAGGTACAGAAGCAAAATTGTAAAGGATAAACAGGGTTAATAGATGTTACAAATTGACTAAAAGCTAAAATAGAACATAATGTAACAGAATAATTTAAAATATAGTCACTTTGACCAAAGCTGCACAGACCTTGCTTCCATCTAGCTGAAACGTGCGAGAGTGGTTAAAACTTTTTTCATGCAATGGCTCATCACACGTGGCCCAACGGGGGATAGTGTTTCTGGGGTACTCCAACCGAAGACAAGACCCATCCAGCGTGGCATATACAGAGTGCATTAGGGAGGGGTGGTAGGTCTCAGCATCATATGCATACATCTCATTCATCCAGCCCTGAAATACAGAAACATTTTTTTACATTTTTCTTCCCTTCTCTGACCTCAACATAAGACTAGACTAAATCTGTTAGCTAATTATCTCCAGAGAATCAAGCTAACGCAATACAGTCACACAATTGATGCAATTTACCACTCTCCAGCCAAAAACATGTTTGGTATCTGAAGCTTTTTTTGTTTCGCACCTGTGTTCGGAGTTTTGAGTATCTGCAGCAAATGTCTTGTCTGACAGACTACATCTGGGGTAAGGAATACGTCTACTTTTTCAAACTATCACTTGAAGATCTAAAAATAAAACCACCTTCACTGCCATTTTCCTGCACTTTCCAATATACTTTGCAATCTACTTTTACAAAAAGATTATATTTAGATGCTTTTTTGGTAACAGCATGACTTCAAAACAGTTAGCAGTGGGGCACACAAGGTGTCGTTTCACTCAGCGTGTGGCTCTGGACAGGCTGTGGGCGGCTGCTGCTCTGCCTCAGCCATTCTTGAACAGAATGAGTCACAGGCAGAACACTAATGAAAGCTTCGGCTTTTCTCAGAGTAAAGCAGCCAGACATTAATTGCACATTCTGAGAGTTAGCACACCATGCTATAAATTAATAAAGCCACAAGGACTTTATGAAAAGGCTTCAGTTTAACAGAAATTTGCCAGACTGCTACCTGGGGAGCAATGTCACTATTCTTTTATAGAAGTGAATGCTCTGTGGTACCAGAGCTGACAGCTCTGAAAACACATTTACTAATGATTGGTAGATTTCTTTAATCAAAGCATCTCCTGTCAATGGCAAAAGATGTGTCCTTTATTTTTTTGTTATTAACCTATTCAAATATAAGAGTGTGGGGCAGATTTACTAAGAGAGGCATACATTACTAACAGTCTGCTAAGACTTTCCACTGGCTGAAGTGGCCAGTTTAGCAGGTTATCTAGTAAGAACTTCCCTGCAAATGAACACAGGTACATCTACATAATTAACATATGACCAGCACAATTTAACCAGATTGTTTGCTTACACGTTTGTTGTATAAAAGCTTGCTTCCACCACATAAATTCAAAAAAAGTAGTAAGTATTAAGTTGTTCTTTATGTTTTTAAGTTTTTCTTTATAAAACACATTTATTTTTAGCTGCATTAAATGAGCTAAACCATGTGATATTGTTAAATCCCTGTTTAATTTCACTGAGTGCATAACGGTGCACACTTAAAGCACAGCGCACAGAAGTCACAACACAGGAAGAACGAGGTAAAGAATAGCTTTAGTAAAAGAGCAATTGCAAAACAAAACATATTTCCTATATGTAGTTTAAAAAAAAAGAAAACTGTCAGATTACTGTTGAGTCAAAACATGCTCTTTGGTAGTGTTTTAAAATAAATTCAAAATATTAAGAAAACATTTTTTTCTTTATTTTCTTCATCAAATTAAGAATAAAATGGCATGCATGGCAGGCATTTAAAAGTATTTCAAGATTAAATAATGGGTTTGGGGAGCTTTTAAAAATAAAATTGGAGTGTGTAATGACACAAACCATTTGCAAATACGCCCTTAATTGGCTTTGTATTTGGGCCCCAGTATTTTTAATAGGATTATATACAAACAAGACATACTGGCAGAGAAAACTACAACAGCAGTGTGCAAAAGAATTTCTTGCTATGTTGTCCACGTGATAACATTAACGAACACTGCAACAAAGCCTGTGATTGGTGCAAAAGAGGCATACCATCATTCAACTCTAATCAGCCAAAATGAAACCACACAAATGCTTTTTTTTCACAGAAAGAATACTGAGGCCTTTGTGATCATTTTTAACAGGTGATATTCTGAATGTATATATTGAAAATATACTGTGTTTGAAATCATGAAAATCAATAAAAAATACCTTAACTGCATGTGTGTTGCTTTGAAAAGTCTCACTCTGAATCCAATCATATAGCTTCTCATTGAATCCATATGGGTTCCTGTTAAATGGCTGCGGCCTGGTTGAACCTAATCGGATAAGGAGGAGCCCTACCATGAAGCCCATTGCCAAGCCTACGAACATTCCAGACCAATAAGGGGACCAAGGTAAAATGAAGTAGCAGTAGGACAAAGCAGCGACAAAGCCAAGAGTCATTTTTGGGACTGCAGAATATGGATGATCTGCTGCTAGGCCACTTTTATTGGCTGTTTCTCTGTCTTGCCAGACATCTCTGAGTGTGCACACTCCTAGCGTGACTTCTGTGTCTTCTGGTTTACTGTGATGACTCTGTGAAAGGTAAGATCTCTGAGGATGTTTCTTATGGCGTCTCACCGCCCAGTTACACATGGGAAGTCCAACACTTTCCGCTCTCTTACTACTCTTAGTAGGATACTCATAGGCCATTGTATGGTCTCGACCTTGCCTTCCAAATCCTTTAGAGCAGAGAGAATCCATAGAACCTGTGCTTTTGTGGTGTTTTGGGCTGCCCACACTGTCCTCATGCATGATCTTACTGAAGACACTAAGGGGTTCGTGCATGGCCTCGGTTAGCTTGCGGCGGGTGTCCTCCAGCTCCACTTTGAAAAAGCCGGCTTTGGGCTCCGAAGGGGACAGGTCAACAGGGGATGGCGGGGCAGTGCGGGAGTCCCCATTGCGGTTTTTAGACTGGGTCAGCTGGGTCCACAGATGCAAGTTGAGCTTAGAATCTGACTTAGACTGGGAAACTTCAGGCTCACTGCGAGAAAGCTCCGTAGAGATGGACTTAACCAGGCTGAGGAAAGGCTTGGGCTTTAGTGAAGAACTGTCCTTCAGCTCCAGCTCTGTAGATAATGACTTCACAAGCATGGCCAGTGGACGGTGGGTTGGCGAGAGAAAGCCCAGACCAGAGGTTGAGGAGCAATCTCCCAGAGAACCAGGAGAAGATGGTGACAGGGGCACATGGAACATGGATGAGTGGGGACCCCATTCATCATCTGTCTGGATGTCCATGGAGCATGGCCTGAGCTTTGGGAGGGAGCATGTGGAGCTGAGGGATTTCTGACCATCCTTGTCCAGTGTGAATATGAGCTCATTGTCATCGAGACTGTCCCATTCACCCTCTGTTCCAGTCAGCTGAATGACTATTCCCCTCCTGGCAGACTCGGTGGACTCAGGTGTATGAGGCTGTAGTTCCGGACAATGGGTTTCGGAAGGGCATGTTTCATTTCCTGCCATGTCTTATCTTAATGTAGCAGACAAGAGACACCTTTAAGTCAGCAGGAAAGACAAAAAGAAAAACACTGTCAACTATGTTGCTCATAAATTTGAGACTAATCTATTATATTATTGAATTCTCGCTGTTCATTAAACATCATCATTCTTCTTTTTAATACAAAGCATTGACAGAACACTAAATGACTGTTTCTGGGTAAGTATTTTTGCCATTTTGCTTTTATTAATACACAGCATTGGCTGAATTCTCACTTGATATCCAGCAATCAAATCAAATCAAAGGGCTGGATATGCACCAAAATAGAACGGCAAATTCTTCTTTTTCTTTTCTTTTGAAATTACGTAAAAAAGGAGGACAGGGCTCAAGCTGTGATTATATTAAGCTGTCAGTCTACAAAGTCGATGAAGCTAGTCACCATGTGGATTAAAGACTATTAAAGAATAATACACACACATTTTTTCATGTCACTTCTTGATGTGTAGTCTCCGAATTACTGGAGCAGGAGGTAATATCCTGAATGGCTGGATTTACTTATGGACGTTCACCTTCTGCTTCAGTGTCCTATAAAGCACTGAGAATAGATTTTGCCCCAAAGGCTCACGGTTCACACACAGTCCACCCTAGAGAAAACAAGCGTGCAGTGACTGTTTTCATGCACTAAAGCATATTGTCTGGTGCAGGACGCTGCCATTTTGCATCAGCTGCTAGAGCCATTTGAGAAAGGTTACATAAATGCTAAAGATGTATGAGAAATGATCACAACAGCAATGCACTGTTAATCATAACCAGTCTGCTTGTAGTTTAATCTTACTGAAATCGTCTTTTAAGGAGTACCTTCACTTATCTGTCAGGTGAATTGTACTGTAGCCACATAATTTAACTAGCAAGTATAGACCAACAAAAGCCATAAGCTTCCACTATTTTTTTGGGTCAACAGAGCATTCAAAATGAGTTAAAGACTACCTCATGTGGTTATATAACACAAATTCTGAAACAGTAAGAGTAGATGAGTTTTCTTCAAACATGTACTTCCACCTAAAACAGACTGATGAAAAACAAACAAACAACATTGTTAGACCAAATGCACAAAAATCAACCAGTGCATTGTGAGCCATAGTCCATAAGCAACTGACCTAATCTGAGATAAGTAAAAACAAACACTTTCTTAAAAATTAAGAATGGATGATTAGAAAATTCCACTTATTCATGTTATTTTAGTCAAATGCATTCTCATAATATGTGACTATTAGTCTGCAGTTGTTTTTAATATCAAAACAATGGTTTAGCCAAATATCAAACAGATACTGTGCCTAAGGCCAAAGTACATAACCCTAACTGAAAGTCTTAGGAATTAATTCAAATGTTGATTGCACGCCAGACTGTCTAGCTTAGCAGCCCTTCTTCCCAAGTTCTTTTTGACTGAATGTTCATAAATTTCCACAAACACATTTCAAAATCTTGTGAAAAGTTTTTCTAGAAGAATGAAGGCTGTCATGGCTACAAGATGAGGGAATTCCATATTAATATCCAAGATTAAAAGGCAGGATATGCATAAATGTCATACAGATGTGATAGCCAAGTGTGATGGCCAGGCATCCACATATTTTTGGATGGGCTGAGACAAAGTGAAAACATGTACGGTGGTTCAGTAATTAAAAATTTGAAACTCCTTTGGCAAATAATGGACAATGCATCCTCTAAGCTTAAGAGAAGAGGAATCAACTGACTTACAGGCACCCAGTTCAAAAGTCAGCATCTGTGATGATATGGCATTCCATTAGTGCACATCTATGACGCCATCATTAATGCCATACAATAAATACAGGATTTACAACAACATATGCTGTCATACAGACAAAGTCTTTTTTTAAAGAAGGCATTGCTTTTTTTAGCGAGACAATGACAATCACATTTTACATGTATTACAACAGCATGGTTCCGCAGTACAAGAGTCCAGGTGCTAAACTAGCCTGCCTGCAGTCCAGACCTTTCACCTTTAGAAAACACTAGCCGTGTTTTGACAAAACAAAGTTGGAATCTAATACCAAGCAGAAAATGAGAACATAGTTCACTTTCAAAACTATGGCAATTGGTCTCCTCAGTTCCCAAAGAGTATTGTTAAAAAGGTGATGTAACACAGCAGTAAAACAAATTGTAACACATGTTGCCTGTATCACATATTTTATATATATATATATATATATATATATATATATATATATATATATATATATATATATATATATATATATATATATATATATATACAATTTCTCAGTTTCAACATTTGATATGTTGTTTTTGTACTATTTTTAATAGAAGTGTATATTGTATTCCCTTTTTTATTTTTTGGAAACAGATTGCTTTTATGATCACCTAATATTCAACAAGGCTTGTGATTCAGACTAACTGGTAAGGTAAAACCTTTCATTATTTATTATCAACATTAGCCTTATAACTCCAGTAAAAAAATAAATGATCTACTGTTTGGGACTCCAAGCATGTCTTGGCTGATTGCTTTTGAGGGAAGTATAATTTGAGGTAAGGAGGAAGTCGAACAGGTCGAACAGGGAGGTAAAAAGCAGACTACTTTCTTCATAAATATACGCAAGTACATTAAACGCCCTTTGAAACTCAAGGTGTTTTTGGATGAGCACATGTCAGTAATTACTATTAATTTATGGATTACAGGCATAAGGATTTCTTTTCTGGAATAGCCTGGTACTCAGTGTGGGTTGATGAACAGCTCCGTTTTCTTTTGTTCATTTCTGCTGTCTGCATCAATCTGTATCTGCATCAACATTTAGAAAGAATCATATAATGAATGCATTTTCATATGAAGAGTACACCATGCACCCTCAAAGAGACAGTTAGACTGAGCATAACAGATTAAGTGTAACATCAGAAAATGCTTCCCATGGATTATCTTCATACTAACAAGGATTCACTGAAACAGATGACATGCTGCAGCATGTCTGTACATAAGAGCTCTGGATGGATACAACACATGCTCAGGCAATATGAAAGCCCTAGCTCACATAAAGGTTCATCTTTACTTCTTATTATGCTGAGTATCAGCAAATGTCTGTATGGCTCACCCCATGAACTTGAAAGCAGGACCTGTTTTCACTAAGAGTTTTAGGATTTCTCTGTACCAAAGTTTATGGAGCTTATAATCAAGGGTGTCCAAACTTATCCACAAGGGCTTAGTGTGGCTATGGGTTTTTATTCCAGCAAAGCAGGAGACCAAATGATAAGCAGGAATAAAAACGTGCAGCCCTTAGGACTGGGCACCCATGAAATAGTCTTGGATTTGTTTTAGTAATCAGGATTTATCTTGGTTAGCACTCCACCTTAAATCCTTTGACAAAATCATCTTAAATACTTCATTTTTTACAGCACTCTCAGTAGTTAATGATTTTGAGATGCAAGTGTCATCTATATTAATACATTTACTAAAGATTGTTTCAGATATAACTGTTACAATATGTATATTAATTGGGTCTTTTCTTGGGTCTATTTGGAGTGGGAATTCAGTATACATTTTTAAAAAATCAATTTATTTCATCACCAAAACAAATTATTTTAATATGTACATTAACATAATAAACAATAGCATCCTACATGTACAACAGATAGCTGACTTTTAAAAATCCTAAGACTTTAAGATTTTTTTAATGTAAATTAAAAATATTATTTAATTCACAATGTGGCCCATTGGTGACCAGTTGGCCTGGTGAACTATAAAAAATCAATGAAATAAATGAAAGTTACATACTGCTAAATTATTATTAAATTCATGAATTATAATGACAAAATATGGACTCACCCTGTCACTTGAGATGCTTCCCCCCTGATCGGTTAACACATACGTTTGATTAATATTTTTTAAATGCATATTTTTTTATGTAGTCTAACATTAATGGTATATAGCGTTTTATACAATTTCCTAAGTTTATATTAAAAAAAAGCTTTGGCAAATGTTAAAAGTTGGTTATGTGACATGTTGTTTCACATCATATGCATGATAAAACGATAAAGAAACATAGAGGGACGTGGTTTTCAATCTTAGGTCAACTGTTTTCATGTACATACTGACTCTTGAAGCAGAGCCTAATATTTTAAGCATCTTTTTAAGCCCTGCAATGAGAGAATGACCCAGTAACGAATTAGCTTATCATCTTTGAGACGTAACAGTTTCGTCATTTTTGAGGCATAGGTCATAATGTATATATTATTAATGCTTTTGTTGGCTTTAACCAAGATATAAATTAATGCATCTCCTGATGATTTTTGACATGTATAATAATCGTTTTTGAGGCACAGCAGACACATGGCTAACGCCAACTAATGTTTGAAGTGGAGCAGTTATATCATATCCAACTACTCTCAGTCTCTGGAAACCTACAGATAAATAAGGAGAAATAAAACCCCTTACCAAGTTCCAGTTACTCTTCCACTTCGCCTTCAGTAGAAATCTGTCGGCCAGTGCTTCCTGGGGGCACGTTGTTTTCATTTTCCTGAAACATTCAGCTTCAGCACTGCTGGAGTTGTAAGTGGTGGCAGCAGCGACACTTAGCCGTTGGGTTAGCGAACTAGAACTACAGCTGCTGTCGGGTGCAGGACCCTGAAGATTTGGAGAGATAAACACGTACGAGTTGGCACGGATTTGAAATCACACTGGTGCTGGTTGTTTATATTCTGAGCTCTAGTCTAGCAGCCGTGCTTCAATACAGCGCGCTACAACGCTCTAATACAGTGTTCGCGCTTCACGCACGCACTCGAACACCTCCCCCTTTCTGCTTCTGTCCAGATGTGATTTGGTCCAACAGCAGCGGCTCACCAATCCTGATTATGCAGTGCATGGCTGTGGTCCACTTTAATCCAGATTAAGTACCCCAGCCCCAACATGCTCACCCTCTAACACATTGCAGCACATGCTGAGCTTGGTGCATGTTACAGCTGCACATTGATGAAAAGGGAAACGGAGCTGAAACGGTGACAGTAGAAACACTGCTCAAAGTAACAGCAGACACTCAAGCTTTCTCTTCCCTCCCAAAAGGAATTATGAATACATTACCCTTTCAGACTGTGCTAGAATAGGAAGGTAGGGCAAACGAGACCTGTTCTGGCCTAGATAAAGCGTTATGGTGGGGTACACACATTATAGCACACAGTAAATCGTACAGGTATCAGATAGTTAGGTGTAGTTGTGGGTGCAAAAGAAGAACAAAATACATTATGAAACCATAACAGACATAATTACACATACTACACATTTTTATAGTGCTGTGGACAAATCTTCCTATCTATTTGCATATTAGTTACACTAAATGGTTTTAGATGCTCAAAATTTAACATACAGCAAGGAGAAAAAGGTTTTAATAATCATAAAATTTATTTAAAAAACATTTTGCAACAGCTATATCACCTGAACAACTGATCAACAACTGAAACCAAATGCTCCCTGTACATGGCCACCAGTCTTTTATTGGTCCCACACATATTTTAAAAATGTTTTAATTCAGTCACACTGGTGGGCTTTTAAGCACAGCATCTTAATTAGGTTCAAGTCAGCACCTTAACTAAGACATTCCACTTTTTCAAGTCTTTCATATTAACTTTTAACATTAACATTGCTTGAAAGGTTCTATGTAAAGGACCGACATGATATATATATATATATATATTTATTTTCCCCTTAAAGTCCACACAAACACTAAAAATGTTTCTAATAAATTTTACATGATTATTATTACCCTTCTACACATTTAGTGTTGGATAACACTTTTTCATTCAGTAAATAAAAATGATCATAAAAAATTGGATCTTGTGTTCACCAAGATTGTCTTTCTCGTATATATCTGAAACAATTAAGTGTGACAAATTTCAAAATAGGATAACTCAGGAAGCAGCAAATGTTTTTTTTTATGGCACCGTATGTTCACACACATAAAAAACATAAGTGCACAAATATAAGACAGTAATGCTGATACTCTGTTCTTAAATGCTCTGCTTTGGAACTACTTACAATATTACCAACACTGTATGATCCTGTGTATGTCTGCTAAGTTTGATCCTAGATTTAAGTATTATCCTAGATTTATCACATTACAAACTATTCACACGGACACCCAGACGCTTCCAAATGGTCTACCAGAGTTGTTTCTAACCACCGTAGAGTCTGTAGGTGGCATTCAGCTGCCTGGTAGGGGGTATTCTTATTTAGGGGTGGAAACTCCTCCCAGTCCTCCATATCTGCTCTGCATACCTTGCCATCTGTTTTAAACAGCAGTGACACATGCAGTGGTTCAAAAATAGCCCCAACTTTGGAACTAGAAACTTCTCCAAGCTACAATATGCTGGTGTGTGTGGTACAATGTTTTCAGCATTCTACTGGACATTGAGCATGGAGGACAGGACATAAGATGAAGAAGTATGGTTTTGTAGCAATGTGAAGCTCATGTGTTTCTAAAAATTCCTGTCTGAAAGGTTTTGAGACTGAAGTTGAGACTGAAAATGGCTGCAGTTTTGGGACAGTTCATGGAGTTCCACCCAGTTCATGGAACCAATGTGCGACTGGACCTGTCTAGAACCAGGGCCACCCGGGTCGAGAGTTTTGCCAACGGAATCTGTTTTAGCAAACATCCTCTGAACCCTGGTGAGATCTTCCTGGTGGAGATAGAGGACAAAGAGCTGGGCTGGTGTGGCCATCTCAGAATTGGCTTGACTGCACATGACCCTCAAACTCTTGAGACGGTTCCTGAGTACTCCCTGCCTGATCTGGTGGACCAGGGAGAAAGCTGGGTGTTCGCAATCACAAGAAATCACAATAAGGTTATTGAAGATGAGACTCACGAAGAAGCAGAACAGCCAGCAGACGGAAGAAATGAAGAAAGCAACAGACCTAAAAGTTTCTTCACTGACACCCACTTGTATATAGACAACGTAAGCATACCCAAGGAGAAACTGGTAGGACGGAGTCGGCCTGGGCGCTTTAGTCACATCCTAGATGATCTGTACAAGACCAATGCCTTGCCTCCAACTGCCCGACGCAGCCGTATAGGTGTAGTGTACGTGGCGAAGGGGCAAGGCTTTGCTGATATGCATATTGTAATCAACGGTGAAGACATGGGTGCCTCGGCTAAAAGAATCCCCACCAATCAGCCTCTCTACGCTGTCATAGATGTGTTTGCTGCTACAAAGTGTGTCAGAATTGTCCAGGTGGAATATGGCTGTAAGTTATCAAATATTATCCTGTTGCTTTTTGTATTAATTTTAGTATTTTGTGAATGGTTTGATTGGTTTACCCTGCGTGTGTGCATGTGTGAAGCTACTGTAACTAATACTAATAATAACAATTAGCATTAGCACAATAAAGGCAAGGAAGTTCTCACTATTTTTAGTTTTATACAGTCAAGAAACAAGACTGCAGAAAATGTTTAAGGCTGCTATTATAAGATTTTAGGTTAAAACATTCCAAAATTAATTCATGTAATCAACAGAATATTATGGACAGGTTGATTCTTAACTGTTTTAACAGCGTGCTATGTCAAAGTCATGTATGTATCGTGTTGCAGAGATATCTACCGAAGCTAACCCAGCCTGTCCTGTCTCATAATACCTCTTTGTACCTCATTGTAGTATCAAGTCCTCCATTCATACGACATGAGAGGAAAAATAATTATCACCGCCTAGATGGTGTAAAAGTTGTTTGCAGCCACGTGATTCCAGTGACGTTCGAAATCCAGATGGAGGGCAGGAAGTGAAAAGAAGAATGGATGAGACTGTACTAGTTTAGATGATAATACAACTGAAATGTATATATACAGAAAATCACAAAATATGTTGGACATGATCCCTATGTTGTTATAGGCAGTTATTTTTTACAGTTGAACTGAAAAAAGTCAAGGCAACAGATAAAAGTAACTACATTCTCCTCCAGACTTCTACTCAAGAAAACAAATCAAGGCATACAAAATATAATGAGGCATATTTTTGAATCTATTTTTTTATTTTTTTGTTAGTGGTTGGGTCAACCACTGTACCAAGGTGCTCCACAATTACTATTGTTTGTTTTGTTTTTTTCGTTTTCCTGTCTTGTGGATTAACCTAACAACAAACATTCAACTCTGTGATATCTCTTAACATTAAAAATATGGTTGTCAACAACAGCAAGCTCCAACCAACCGCATGAAGCTGAATTCAGCATCTTAATCCTGTTCCACTTTAAAAGCTGTGGTAGGCACAAGAATGTTAATTCTCCACCGTTTAGGGTGGAAATGGAAATCTGGCAGACGCTTTGTGTGATTGGGCAATAGAGCAGCGATTTTTTACTTTCCCGCTTATAAAAACAATTTTCTATACTTAATAGAAGCTCCTTGTGGTTTCTTGGTTAAATTAATTTTGAGCAACAAAATGGCACCAAGCATAGACTTTTTGAGATCTTCTGATAGTGCCCCTTGCATCCGACACATTCTAACCTTTTGTCATTCATTTTGAATGTTCTAGTTAGATCATTTAAGGATAGATAGCCAATGACAAGACGAGTGGGGTAAACACCACAACTTTCTAGGGTTATGGTGTCGCCTATTGCTTGGAGTATTTGTTTGACAGGTTATGTCATCTTACAAATTGCTCATTTAACAAAATATATATTCCAGAGAAAATATTTATTTCAGTAGACTCTTTGTGTGGTGAAAGCCTGGAGAAAGTTTTCAGTCAGACTGCCCTAATGGTATTGTAAAACACAAAAGTTAACACATTCATTTCTGGGGCTTTTTTTTCTTAATATGCTGTAAGCTTGTGTTAATTAAACTTAAAAGTGAAGTGAGTGGATGTAAACTTACAGAAGGCTACAAAGAAAGCACTTAAATAATAACTCACACACCATCAGCCAAAAAGAAAATACACTCTTGCAGAAGTCTGTTTAAAATAAACGCCATGTGGTTTGATGTGTTGATTCCGTGTAGATTTCATATACATTTTTGGGCCCCTGTATTGTGATAGAAATTAAGTTGAATTTTGAGCCCACCTTTAATACCAAAGTATCAAAATATAATATGTACACATATTTTAATCTGCAATTAAGCAACTATATTTTTAATTATCATTTCTTCAACGTATTTGACTTGTTCATAAAGGCACACAGTTTGACCATTCTTTTGCCATTTGCTCTTTCTGTTACAGTTGCTTCACTGCAGACTCTTTGCCGAAAGACCATTCAGAAACATATTGTCCACAGAATGGCTCTGGACTGGTTGGAGCTCCCAGAGTTACTAAAAAATTACTGCAAATATGAGTAATGGAGTGGCGACAGAAACCTATCAGCACTCCCAAAAAATGGAAAAGCCTGGGCTGCAGAGCATTTTACAGATCCTTAATTTTCAAAGGTGGATTATTACGCCAATCATTTGCATTTAGATGTTAATAAATAATGTGCTAACAAACAACATATTTTTACCAATCTATTTCTTCTACATTCATGTTATACTGACACTTGTTGTAAAGTCTTATTCTTTTGCTGTATGCTGTTCTTTTGTAACCCATATTCTATATTTAATAAAATTCTTTATTTGCACTTTATTCTTAAACAGACACTGCCACATGTAATATAATGCACTTATGAATGTTAGTAACATGTTGCAAATCTCTCTACGTTATATACTTTATTTCAATAAAGCACATAACCCCATTTAAAGAACCCGATCTGGCTTTAACTGTTAAAATAAGTATTCTATGTAGACGTTAGTTTAATCTGTTCTTTGATATTTCTATCTGACCATCCAACAATTTATTTGTGATCATGGGTATAAATAGAAATTTTGTCCCTGCTTTGTTGCATGAACAGCCTCTGCTCCTCTGGGAAGGATTTACACTTGATGTTAGAACATTGCTATGACGATTTTTAGCTTTTGGTCACAAGAACATTTGTCAGGTCATGAACTGATGTTGGATCACGTCACTCCAGCTGATCCATGAGGTGTGAAGTGCACCTTCAACTTAGATACAGCAGGTCCGCTACTCCACAGCCTCATTAGTATGAATGAACCCAGATCTATAAGCAGAACTGAACATCTGGGCCAACAAAGGACGAACTTTAAAGTAGTTAAATTTACAAATTAGCAGGAACGTATGGGTACTTTTCAACACAACAGTAAATGCTAACATGTGGGAAAACATGGACACGGTGCCCCCTACTGGCCTGTTAATGATATAACAGCTTTAAACCCTGTCCTGCATAATAGGCTTATGATCACGTGACCGGAAGTTTTTGTTTTCATTTTGCGTTGTGTGCTCAGTTAGCTCGAGTCATCTGGACTCCCGCAGTAAAAACATTTTAATCGACTCGTTTTGTACAAAATGTCTTTTTGTTCCTTTTTCGGGAGGGAAGTGTATAAAGACCATTTTAAACCCGGTACGTGGATGTTATGTGTTTTATCCTCTTGCCCGGACAATGATGTAAGCTAGCATGTGATGATGTAAGTAAGTAACTTTGCTAGGCTGTCAGCAAACCTCGACTTGGGAATATTCACTAACGAGTGAAATCTAAAGTTACATGACCACACATTAGTTTACTCTTGCCATAATTGTTGTCCTACTGTAATTCCTGGTGTGCCCTGCATCTTATAGCGTTTCCTTGCAATAATACAACTGATCCAATCGCTTAATTAATACAAACCTCATTAGCTGATTCGTTGTGCTACAGCAGAAAAGGGTGCTGGGTAGCGGGTTCTCCAGGACCAGTGCACCACATTTAAATACGCTCATTCTCTTAGTAGAAACTAAATGTTAAGATTTCTTTTTGCCTGCAGGAATATATGTTTGCTCTCAATGTGGACACCCACTGTTTTCAAGCAGGTCTAAATATGCACATTCCTCTCCCTGGCCTGCCTTCACTGAGACCATCCGTGAAGACAGCGTAACCAAAATGATGGAAACACTCACAGCCTATAAGGTAAATAAAACGTTAAGAATTGTAATGTTAAAACTTAATGTTAAAAATACTAAGATGTACATCTCTGTTTCCAAAAAATGTAAAAAACAAAAGGCAATTATATGCAAATCATTTAAACCCTACATTTAAATAGCGCAAAGTATAAGGACAACATATCAGATGTTGAAACTGAGAAATTTTGTTATGTATACACACACATATATATATATATATATATATATATATATATATATATATATATATATATATATATATATATACACACACCCATGTTTAATTTGATCCCAATAACACATTTAAAAAATGTTGGGATAGGTTCATGTTTACCATTGTGTTAAATCACCTCTTGTGTTGACCAAACTACCAACTGATATGAAAATGGAATGTTTCCCCTCATTGCTTAATGGAGGATTTCAGGTGCAGGGTTTCCTTTGTTGTATTTTTCCTCTATATTTTACCAAATGTTTACAGTTGGTGACAGGTCTGGACTGCAGACTAGTTTAGCAACAGACTTTTTCTGAGAGTCAAGCTGTTGTAATATGTGCAGAATGTTTGGCTTCATCTTGCTGAAATAAGCTGGGACTTTCTTGAAAAAGATGTTGTCTGGCTGGCAGCACATGTTGCTTTAAAACCTGTATATATCATTCAGCATATTATTACCATGTGTACTAGTGCATCCCCATAGCATCACAGATTCGACCTTTGCGCTAATAACAAGCTTATTCATCTAAGTCTATCTTGGCTCCAGAGAGGGTGGCAGTGTTTCTGGATCCTGTTCTGTTTTTTTCTCTGTGTAGTAGATTTGCATTTGTAAATGCAGTGATAAACTGTGGTCACAGACAATGGTTTTGGGAAACTCATTTCAGTTGCAGAATCATGTATTTTTTATGCAGTGTTGAATTGTCTTTCACAGAGTGGTGACCCTCTCCTCAACTTTACTACTAAAAGACTCAACCACTCTAAGATCCTGCCTTTTTTTATACCCAGTCATATTGCTGACCTGTTCTCAGTTAACCCAATTAGCTGTGAGATGTTCCATCAAGTGTTTTTTAGCATTATCCAACTTTTCTATTCCAAAACAGTACTGTTTCTCAGGGTTTCAATGATTTGCAATTTTTTTACAGCATCCCATATTAATAATAATGATGATAATAATTTCTGAAACACCACTGCCCCCCCTCTTAAAAAAAGCAAAAAGCTTATTTAGTAAAGGCAGATATGTTAAATTGATTGGGTTTGTGAAATATGTTATAGAAAAATATATTTGGATTTACACACAGGTTCTGTGTGGCAAGTGCGGCAATGGACTAGGCCATGAGTTTTTAAATGACGGACCGGAGGAAGGTTTATCACGCTTCTGAATTTTTAGCCACTCACTGAAGTTTGTCCCTAAAGGTACATAGAAATACTGAAATTGACTGTATCTTGGTTTAAGTTTTCAATTTCATATATCAGAGTATGTCTGGCTTTCATTTAAAAATGGTCCCATATGTTTTACAGATAAGGTTGACAAACACTAAAGTAAGCCACGGGTCCAGAAGATCTTCTCTGGTTGCTGTTGCTTGCACAAACAGGGATGCTCAGTTGATGAAGTGGACAGGAAAAAGCCCAATAGGAAGTCCTGTGCACCGATGTTTGTGACCATCCTGTTAAATAACTGCTGTAATAACTATGAGCCTCATTCACCAATATCTTCCTACTTTTTTTCTTACATTTGTTTTTGAGAAAGGTCTGTATCAATTCATGATGTGTTCTTAAACAGTTGTTTGGACAGTAGATTCAGTTCTTAATAATAACAAATCCCAAAAAAGAAAACATTGGTGAATGTTAGAATCTTTATAAAATCTGTGGATTAAAAGTGTGTTTAAGAATGAATTCATTATTGGTGAATGAAGCCCAGTCATTTAGTAAAACTAAAAAACCATAAACATCTCTAATGAACATAGGCCTTTTCTGTTAGTGTTTTCAGATTATGTAAAACCATAAACATCTCTAATGAACATAGACCTTTTCTGTTAGTGTTTTCAGATTATGTGTTACCATAAGTTTAACTTAAAGTGACAATGTTATTTTAATTCCGAACCAAAAATAGCAGTAATCTATGCAGTAATATAGAACTACTGTTGATTGCATTGTGTGACACTGTATGATAGCCATGTACAAATGAAGTCATTTGGCAAACTCAAAAGATAAATGTGTGTGTGTGTGTGTGTGTTTGAAATTATACTACACTGATTGTGGGCCTTTGTAGGATTTCAAGGCATAGTGGGATTCCTACCCTGTGGGCCTGGTGCTTCAGGCGTGTCTCATATTATAATGAGTTTCAGGCTCTACTGAGGTACAGTTTTCTGAAAGTTATTTCTCTTAATAAAAAGATTGATAATACCAGTTTGGTGATTCATGTTTAAACTTATGAAATACACTCACTACAAAAACATCCTACAAAACATCCACCTTATACTAGCACTCACTGGTCCAACCATCTTATAGCTGCTTTATATAGGTATACAGTTACAATACCCATCTTTGTCATCTATTCATTTTCGGTCCATGACCCAACTTGACCGCTGTTGATCAGAGTGGTGAAAATAGCAGTTTTGTGGTAAGAAACTGACCAATGATTAAGGTTTGCCTAGAAGTCAAAATTACAGACACCATTTGAATTCGGCTACTTTATTCAGCTTTTGCTAAAAGTGTTACTAAATTGCCTACACTGTTTGCATAACCTCTGTAGCAAGCACTGCTAAGAAAGAAGGTCAGCATGCATTGGGACCTAGCAGTGTACGTTCAGGACCAAGGTTGGAGAACACTGGAGTGGCATTTGGCTATGGAGCAGTGTTAAGTGAGGGAGCACCATTAAATACGTTTTGCATAGGTTTTCAAAACATTTTTTACAGCAATTTTGCTATATCTAGTGAAACGCCTTTCACGAAGAAAAGAGGCTGTTACTGCAGCAAAGCAAAAGAGAGAGAGAAGTGTTCTGATTTCAGAAGAAACTTCGGACGAGCATGTAACTTTTGGACATAAACTAAAATGCAGCTGTTAATAGCAATAACAGCAGATTTCACATCAGCGGTCATGACATCACAGATCCTCCCAAATAGAAGCTCGCGCTGTGCTTGAGAGCTTGGTTTTCGATAAGAAACTGGAAACTAGTTTTATTTGAAAACTGTTTAACTACGATCTATTTCTAGGTTTACGAGTGTTTATATTTGTTTAAACGCCTCTGGTGAGATCTTACTTCATGACAGTCCTACACAAGCCGGTTATATTCAGACCAAACGCAGCTGTAATCGCGTCAGCTAACCGGCTAAATGGCTAACTCACTGAACATTTTCTGTGTAAAGCTATAACCTTGTCTCTGTTGTGTGTGTCTGGTATTTGTTGTTTCAGGTGGAAAGATGGCATATGCTTCGCTACGGAACTCTGTTCCAATATCTGATTTAAGCCCAAATATGACCCACCCGGTGAGGCTTTGTCGATAGGCGGTTTGTAGCCAACTAAACTAGCTACCTAGCCAACTTGGTAGCTAACAATGTTGCGTTACTCCTAGTAGCGTTTGGTGACGTCCAGTTCCAATTTTGTAATTTCCATAGGTGTAGAGAGAAGATTGCAACATTCTTCATGTAAACTTAGCTAAATGTTGCTAGCTATGGTTAGCTAAATAAAGTATCGTACAATAGCCAACTTGGTTAAGAAATGAAATAACTAGTAAAACAAAAGGTACTGTATAGCCTGTAGAACTAAGGTTGCCACCTCGACCCTGTAAGAGATCCTAAGGAACCTTATCTCAATCACATTAAAACAAATCAAACCCATTCTTTGTATACATGTGATTTGACTGAAAAAAAGTGTACTTCATAAAAATAACAAAATATGAAAATACCTTGATTTCTTAAATTGCTCCTGGACAATCCAGGGATATTCTAGACAGGTGGCAATCATATGTGGAATTGCAGAGGAACCTCTTTATGCACTTGGTGCATCAGTCAGCACTGGTCTATTTTGTATGAAATAAAATTCTAAAGTTCAACACTTAAGAGCTATCCAGGTGCTGAATCACCAGAAGTGAATGAATTTTACAAGCTAAATAGTTACCACCCACCTCTGATTGTCACCACCTATATAAAACTAGTTATATGTTTATTTTCTATAATATTTATAAAATTCCTACATAAAATACAGGGACCTTTAAAACAAGACTAAATGTGATGCCTAAATTCAATTAATTAAACCAATCTCTTACTTTCAGAATGTCATTGGCATTATCATTGCGAAGACTGATGCAAAAGGATTTCCAGACAGAAGAAGTTAGTGACTTTATTACTGTAAAATGAGTCACTGATTCATTCATGACTATGTGTCATACTGCTAAACAGTTTCACTGTCATTCCCTTTTTCTTTTGCACACTTCTTTCTTTTAAACACCTTAAATCTGTGCAGAATATATCACCTAAGGCATGTATTGTCTGCATTACAGGCCTGTGGGTTATGGGTTATTGGTAAAGTTTCTCGTTTATTTCCAGATGTTGGGGCTGAACGATTCACTTTTGGCTTTACTATTAAAGACTCCCCAGACCATTTTATTAATGTGTCTTCATGGGGCAAAGAGGAATACATTCAAGAACTTTGCAGTCGGTGCAGAATTGGAGATTGTGGTGAGACACAACTTGTAATATTCATGATTCATTCATGATTCTTGTACATTTTTGCATTTTTCTAGACAGTATCATTATTATTTAGCTTTAGTATTTGCTTTTCAGTTGTCATTGAAAATCCTCTTGTTGTTACGAAAGACCCTGAGAAAGAAGACAAATTCTGCCCTTCAACCCCAAGGTAAAATATCACATATTTTGGGAAATCTACACAGGATATGTAGTGGATCTTTAAAACTGTGCTGTAAAAGGATGACGCCTGGACATTTTAAGTACTGTACCAAAGGTTTATTTAATTTCAGTGGCCATTAAGTACAAGTTATTTATTTATCGGTTTTAGAGAAAAAACAGGAAAGATATTTAATAGAAAAACACACAATTGGCATCAGCAATAAGTACAATATCAAATATATCAGTATTTAATTTGTAAATACATTTTTATTGCTACCTTAAATATTCCATCCTTATAATCTCAAAACCAGCAAGTTACAGCTGTGACTGACATTATGTTTCCCTTTAAAAAGATACTAACACTCACAAAAGCAAATATACATCTGCTGCCTTGGACATTTCTTTGCCATGTGCATCTGAAATGGTGAAAAGAGATATTTCTTAGGAGATTAGATGTTTGATAATCCAACTGAATAGGGCAGGGAAAATCAAAGTGAAAAAACAGGAGTTCCTATTACTAGAGTTAGAGTTTCACTTTTGCTTCAGATCTGAAAAAATGTCATGTTGTTTCTTCCCATGCTTTCATTGTGAGAAGACAATTCAACTCTATAACCCCAAAAGGATGTGTAGCTGTCAGAAAGCTGTTAATGAGAAAAGAAATTAGACCAATAAGGAAAAAATTAGCTTGGAGCACTGAAACCGAATATTGGAAAAGTGGAAAATGGTTTTATGGATCAATGAAATTTGTAATTGGGCGTATTTAGATTGTGTGAACCAGAAAATGCAGCTACTTTCTAAGATTGGACTTTGCAAGTGTAGGAACATTTCCCTGAAAATATCTGGAGAATCAGAAGAATGGAGAATCAAGGTAATGGATGGGCACTTTAAAAAGTACACATTTACCTAATTTATTTTTTTGTTGTTTTTTGTTTTTTAGTGCATGGTTTCTTTTCTGATGAATTCTGGTTTTGTTCCTTTCCTGATACTGTAAAATAAATGATGTAAAATGACTTTTAAATAAATAAATGTACATATTTTACTGCACTTGACATAAATTAAAGGGTGATTGCTGGATTTTGTACACAGATATACAGGAGTTAAACAACATAATCTTTTATTGATTGTCCATGTGCCCGAGGTGAAGTAATCCAACATTTTTCCTCAGTTTCTACAGATTGTTGGTGACAGAAACTCATTCAGCTATAAGGATGTGTTCAGATATAGAAACAGAAACCAGGCTCCTGTCCCTTTTCCACATACCAGTAAAGGACTCAAGGGACTTCTATTCACTGGGAGACATAACTGCAAATGGACAAAGTCTGGATGGAAATTTTATTAATATTCTCGCTGCTGTGCGCTCGGTAAAAAAAAAAGTTGTCCGCATAAAAAGGAGATATATTTGCCATAATCATTTTTGAGTACATTTTTTATATTTTATATCATAAAGACTGGAGAGCCGAAGTACTTCACTACTTCAGATGGACGGAATGGGCAGAGGCTAGTGATCATGCTTTTCGATGAAACTTTGACATCCTTCCCTTTAATATGGTGTGTCTAAAATCAGTTCTTAAAGTGACAATTTCCCAAAACTATAAAGTATTTATTTTTACTATTGTTTTCATTTATAGCTGGGATCGAGAAACAGTCCAGCTTTTGCAGACATTGACACCAAGAGAGACAGGTATAGTAATTTACCAAAAATGACCCTGTGAAAATAAATGAACACATCCTTTACAGTGAGGAAACTTTGTTTTTTCTTGAAACTTTGCTGTATAGTTTCTAATTTCTTGATGAGTTTAGCATTTCAGGTTTGAAAAAATAAAAAATATAAAGTGTGACATATGTTCCCAAAAACTTTCCATAACTTTGGCCAACTTTTTTCATTCTGTTAACTTAAGCAAATAAAGAGTTATTTTACATTAGAATATTCAGAAGTGTGTTTATAAAGGAGCTATGTACTACAGACTGCATATTATTTTTATTTACGTATTTTGCTTAGTGCTGTTCATAGTGGATGCTTGCATCAAATTTGATGCTTTCCGTAACAGCATGGTGGCAACGGCAACCTCAAAAACAATAATTACCATCAATCCAGGTGAGAGTGCCACTCAACTACAGTTCTTTCTAAGCGTTTATTAGTTAGTTTAGACATTTTCACTAAAATTATGTCATAAATCATGCCACTTTCTTAATTTGTAGACACAACTGAGGCCAACCAGCTGTATAGTTACGCAAAAGATTTATCAGAAGCTGGAGGACTACATGAGCAAGATGCAGAACTGAGTGATAATGTTCCTTGTAATTGCAAAACAATAGGTTTTATACCTTACATCTACATTTAAATGAAATAACAACATTTACATAACATATTTGTGCCATTTCATTTTGTTTCTCAGTGGAATCTATTACTGATGTGCTGACAGTGAAACAAATTCAAACCAAAGCCCAAGAAAACCTGTATACTTTTCATGGTGTAATTTATGCATTCATCACAACTCTTGGATTAGATTCCTCTATTACCAGAGTCATTTGCAGCAGATGGTAAGTCTGAAATATTTGGAAGAAAAAAGTAGCTGTTTTTTTTTATTCACCACATGTGTAATTTCTTAATGATGTATTTTGCAGTGTTAAATGCAGATTTCAGATCAGTGAGGAGATTGGTTCCTGCACCAACACATCATGTCCAAACCAAGGACAACCACATGAAGCCACTGCAGACTTTGATCTGTGGGTGGATATCAGTGATCACACCGGAACTCTGAAAGCCTGCAGTCTGTCTGGCACTGTAGCTGAGAAAACACTGGGATGCACTGTGAGTACAAATAAGGAAAATTACATTGTTTAAAGAACATTTTACCCACCCGTTCATATTGAAGTTAATAAGGAGTACTTTAAACCAGACTGCTTTTTGAATGAGACACTATACAGGGCAGTTAATCAGAACAGAGCTTATTTACATATGTTGTTCTTAAAGTCACAGTAGAAACAGTTGTTTTAATTCTGAGGGACAAAGAGAACTTTTAAAATGATCATGTGAAAGTAGATTATGGACATTTTCGTACCTAAACTGTGTTATTAAAAACGAAAAGAAAAACAGAGGATATGGGTCCTTTAAAAGAATCACTAAACCTTTATAAAGTTAAGCGGCTAAAGCACTAAAGCCTGAATTCTGAAAGGTTTGTCGGTTAACACCATTGGCCATTTAAACTCCCTCAGCCACTAATGTGAGATAAATAACATGTTTATAAATAAATACAAATTGGCTTTCATCAAACAGAATTAGCTCCACCATTAACAATACAATTTACACAATTTGAATACTTTTACAGGGAGTGTGAAATGTCCTCGTAGACTGGGCACCAGAGTAACAACCCCTAATGATCGCCAATTGATGATTTTATGAAAATGTATTGCTGTTTTACAATCAAGAACTAATAAAAAACTATGTAAAAGTAACTGAAACCTAAGACTGGTTCAGACCTAATCATATATGAATAAAAAAAGAAAACATAAAAATTGTATGTGTATTTAGGCTGGAGAAAGATCTGTTTATGAAACAAACTTTGTCTTCATTCCAGTCTGAGGAATTCATGTGTCTCTCAGAACCTCAGCGGACATCCATGAAATGGAGATTTCTACTGGAGAGATGCAAAATTTATCTGACGGTATAATATCCCTTTTTCCCCATATTTAATTGTGTGTGACATTAATTAATCTAAATCTATTTAAAGGTAATCAAGGTAGTATTTTTTTTAACATTGTTGTCTAGGTAGGTTGGATGTAATGTAATGGTAATAGGCAAATGCCTCTAAAGGTTACATCATGTGAAGAGATAAGGTTTTTAAAAATCTATTCATGGAAGGTACTTAGGTTCAGATAAGGTGATAAAAGGCAATGTGGGTTCATCGAATGTAGGATATAAATTGTATATATTTGAGTGGTGAACCTGGTTACCACCACCACCACTGTAAAGAAATCCAAGTTAGTACTTTTTCTAGAGTAGAGCATTTTGCATAAAAATAGTGAATTACTTTGTTTACATCTTAATGATTGATTGATGTAGACATGTTGCTAAATTAGTGAAATGATGTATTTAAAGCTTGCAGTGGCTTTTCTAAACATCTTTCTTTTAATCAGGTTTTTACATCGACAAGAAACGGCCGTGGCATGAGGGCAAATATCCTTTCATGTACTCTTGCAGATCCAGTAGAAGTGAAGCAGAGCTTGTCTGCTATGATCATCTAAGTGTATGTCCTAACTGATGTGGAGCAAAGGCTATGTTATGTGGAGCAAAATTGTTATGTTATGCCAATCTGAATATTTCATCCATATTTAATTTAATATTTCATATTGAAGTTCATTAAGTAATTAAATGTTTTGTATGATTTATTAATATGTTGTTTTGTGTTACATGTTTGTTTCGCACAAAATAAATATTATAAATAAATATTATCCATGTGTTTCCCTCTGGTTTCAAGACGGAACCAATGAACGCTTTCTGTGTTGCGATGGGGACATGTTTAGCGTGGTCTCCACCAGGCGTTGTAAATAAAATGTGTACTTAGCAGCTGCTGTTGTAATATTATTGCAGTATTGCATTATTTATCTCGCTGATTGATCGTGCACCCGCAGGCAGGTAAGAACGATTTACGTCTATGCTTATCAATCACATAACTCTGTAATTCTGTTATGCCATTGTAATTTAGGACGATCTTATTCTTATGTGAGTTAGCTGTGGTTTCAGTTCAGCTCCAGTTTCTCATCTCTAGTTTTTCACACGCAGCAAACTCAACCTATACAGGACCAAATGTAAATGACATTGTAGCTGGCTAAGAGTGTTTTTGACTGTTGTACAGAGACGAGGCAACACTTTTCATAACAGGGTCTTTTCTGTTTTCGGCTGTCCTCTGGTCAGGTCAGGACTGGCATCCATATTGCAAACTAAACCATGAATGTTAACCAAGGCACAGTCGGGAGTGATCCAGTGATCCTCGCCACAGCTGGATATGATCATACAGTGCGGTTCTGGCAAGCACACAGTGGAATCTGCACAAGAACTGTGCAACACCAGGATTCTGTATCCTTTCTGTTGACAAATATATGAATAGACTTTTAAGACTACGTAGTATTTTGTGTTGTGTTTACACTGAAAAAGTATGAGTCAAATGCACGTAAATAAATAAAGCAAAACGTGAATAACAGGCATGTCACCGATCTTGCTGTAAAAAACAATTCTGACTGGTGCTATTAGTGTTTTAGAGTGCAACAGTAAATTATGTTTGTTTCGTTTGTTTATGTTGTCATTTGTGAGCTGCTAAGTATTCGTGCTATTTTCCAAGACAACACTGGAAGGACATCTTTGTTTACTTTGTGTTAGAACTTCCGGTGCGACCGCTGATACGTTAATACTAGTTACAAGCCAAACGGCAACAAAAATATAAAATGACAGGTATAATATGTTCAGTTAGAGGGTGTTAGAATAATTGAAGGAAAATGAAAACTTGGGATAAACAACAGTGTTACGAACACAGCACACAACGATCAGAGTGTTGTAGGTCCACCTTCCAAAGAAGAGGACCTGCGTCTATGGCTGAAGGCGCTAAATTTAAAACATATACCCAAACCTTTATGATCAGTCTTCGCCGATGTTTGGGCTGTAACTAACACCCACGCAAAGTGGCACGGCCACATATGTTTATAAATAAATACAAATTGGCTTCATCAAACAGAATCAGCTCCACCATTAACAATACAATTTACACTATTTGAATATTTTTACAGGGGGTGTGAAATGTCCTTGTAGACTGGGCACCAGAGTAACAACCCCTAATGATCGGCAACACCGTCTACACCTTTCGAAGGTACAAAGTAATTAAAAATGTCGTCATATCGTCAGTAACCTCAGGCCACCTTTTCATATCATCCACCTTAGATGAGACAGTGTTGTCCCTTTCGAACGTTTTATTGCCCCTCTGGTCTCCCCCATGTAACTGTATTCATTTTGGTTAGCTGACCGGAAGTTCTAACACAAAGGCGGAAGAAACACACGCTTGAAAGTGGGTGTGGCAAAATATGGTGATAAACAATTCTAATCAGTCAGTCTGGGCACTTAGACTTTTATTTAAATAGGTGCATAAAATGAACTAAAAAACAATTATGTTTATATGTCAGTTCATTGTCAGGTGGAATATTATGATCTTGACCTGCCAAGATTTTACAATGTATAAAATCAAATGTGTAAATTGTTCATACAGAAATAAAACATTGTTAGCTAAGTTTGTCTTTCAGTTTACTTACTTCCTGCAATTGTTGTATTGATGTAATTTTTGTTCATGTGAAAGTAGTATGACGTGCATGAAACTGAACAAAAGGGAACTGTTACTTAGTTTTTTTGTACATATTCTAAGAACAACTATGTATAATTTAATTATTAAGATGTAAACAGAGTAATTAAGGATGGTTTGATGTAAATGCTCAGAATTATCAGAAATGTTCACAGAAGCAATGCGAACACTTCTAAAAGCTCACTCGCAAAAAGTTGTTACATTAGATGGTTTGTGTTTATGAGATGTTTATAACCATGAGAGAGAATTACATTGCCTGATAACTGAGTGTCAACTGAGTGTGGTTTTTGGCTTAAAACATATATTTTTTTTAAATGCATGAAGGAGGGTTATTACAACTAACATCAACTATTAATAATAAAAAAAAGCAAACAAAAATGTGCTTGTTGGCTGAAATAAAAAATTAACACTTCAAAAACACAGAGACTGGCTGCATTTAAAGAAAAGCTGGAGCTAAGCCAAGCTTTTGTTTTCCTTTACCAAATGTCAACTATCACATCAGAGTACAATTTAAAAAAAAGTAAAAACTATTGAGACACTGATACAGATGTGAGTTGCAAATGTTTCTATAATGCACCATTTCAAATGAAAACACAGAATGAATATGCTTTAATCACAGCAATTTAATCATAAAACATGTTATGGTGGAATTCCATTGTAAATTGAACTTCCTAATAGACTTAACTCTAACATCAGCAAGTGAATTCACTAGAAGTAACACCTGACAGGAGCATGATTGCTGCAGCCGGTGAGTTAAAATACTAATTTCAGGCAACAATTGTGGGCTTAATGAATCGCATAATTCCACTCTATTCCTGTGCTTTCAGGTTATCAGCACATTCGCATGTATGACCTAAATTCGAATAATCCAAACCCAGTAATCAATTATGATGGTGTTAGCAAAAATATTACATCTGTCGGCTTTCATGAGGATGGGAGATGGATGTACACTGGAGGAGAGGACTGCATGGCACGTATATGGGATCTCAGGTGCAGTAACAGCTACAATTAGGTTTAAAATCACTCTTAAATATTTAAAGATATGTGTTTAAAATATATTGCCACTCGCTGTATTCTCTCAGGTCAAGAAACCTTCAGTGTCAGAGAATCTTTCAGGTCAATGCGCCTATTAATTGTGTGTGCCTCCATCCCAATCAAGTAAGCGTTTGTTAAATCCACCTTCAGATTGGTGTTAATGAGATAACTGGCTCTGATGGCCCATTTACTGACTTGTGATTGTTTAATCCTCAAGAGGGTATAAGAGGTTAATCCATGCTTCACCTAATGTCTTTCTGTTTTTGAAGGCTGAGTTGTTTGTTGGAGACCAAAGTGGTGTTATCCACATCTGGGATCTTAAAACAGATCATAATGAGCAGCTCATCCCAGAGCCAGAAGTGTCTGTGAACTCTGTACACATTGATCCTGATGCTAGCTACATGGCTGCTGTCAATAGTTCTGTCAGTGTCCCTATCTTTAAATTATTATTATACACATATAGCTTTAAACTCTGTCATGTTTTATACATATGTATTACTGTTTGCCTTTTTTCTTGTCTTTTACAGGGTAACTGTTATGTGTGGAATTTGGCAGGGGGAATTGGTGATGAGGTGACGCAGCTTATTCCCAAAACCAAAATTCCTGCTCACAAACGTTATTCTTTGCGCTGCAAGTTTAGTCCTGATTCCACGTACGTGCAACACCAATAATAATGAAAACAAACATAAATGCAAGAAGATGGCCATCTAAGTTGTGGCAATTGATCTTAATTTTCCTGTAGATTGCTAGCCACCTGCTCTGCTGACCAGACGTGTAAGATCTGGCGGACCTCAAACTTCTCACTGATGACAGAGCTGAGCATTAAAAGCAACAACCCTGGAGAGACGTCTCGTGGTTGGATGTGGGACTGTGCTTTCTCTGGTGATTCACAGTATATTGTCACAGGTAAGCATGTGGCGTAGTCATAAAAGGTTTAAACTTTGAGTCCAAAATCGCTGAGGAACAGATGTATTAAGCTTCAGGGCAAATGGAAAACGCTTTGTCTGAATGTTTGGTATTTAAGCCTATTTGGACCATTTGTGCATGATAAGTGTAAAACTCTTTTAGGAGGATTGTGCAAAATGTGTGAATACATTGAAAATGCATCTGATTACACATTCTATTTAATTTACCGGAGTGTGGGAAACTAGTGGGGGGGCAGTCATGTTACTGGAAGAATTTCTTTGAACAATAGCAGACGTCATAGTGGCTAGACGGATGCACAAGTCTTAAACACATTAAGAAGGAATAATGCTATTTCAGCACAATAACATTTTCAGTAAGATTTTCAGCAACTCAGTCTTTCTCTGAGTTTACCTAATGACTTCTGTGGCATTGGCTTTCCATGTTGTGTCTCAAACAACTTATTTTGTTAACACAATTCTGTAATCACTGCAGTTTTTAAGATGTTTATCTTTTGTCTCAAGATAAATAGAGGCTCCACTGTTTCACTCTCATTCACTCATTTTAATGCCTGCACCTCACAAGCATAGTGCAGTTATTAGGTGGTCCTGGAAACTCACTACCCTGCAGTTTGTTATTGCTCCCAATATAGCTGATCCAACGAATCAGTGTATTAATAGCTCATTGTTGAGCTAAAGTGGATATGTTAAAACAGGACAAACGCTAAAACAGGCAGGGCAGTGGCCCTCTGGGAACAGGGTAAAGAAACACTGCGTTACCTAGTTTGGGTGATTAGCACAAGTTTATTTAATTATGAACGTCAATTTAAAGTGCACTGCAAGCACATTGCCTAGATTTTTAATTGATTTCTAATGTTAAAAATTAGAACTAAAAGGCCATCCATTTGGCCACTATACATTTACCTGTCTGAAAAACACCAATGTGTCAATAAATTCAAATAATATTAATGCAGTAAGTGATTTTACTTCAATGTGTAATTTCCAAACCTCTAATGGCAGCCAAGTGTGATCTGTAGTTAACATCCAATAACTGGTTTGACTAATCAGTACTTAATTAAATAAAATCAAATCAAATGTGCTGGTGATGGAATTAAACAAATCCATCGAATGTCAAGGAGAAATCTGGAGCCATGCTGTATTTATGTTTGTTCTAATAATACTAACACACAGTAGTCAGACCAGACACAGAAGTTTGTGTTTTGTGCTTGTATTATAGAACATATGTAACACTCAACTAACTTTCATCATGTGCAGTCTAAGCCATAGTTCATATTTTATGTGAAGATCATTTTTTAATATGTTAAACGTTAGCTCTAAAATTTTGCTAAAATAATTGTGAGAAATAAATCTGTGTTTTGGTAGTGACCAGAAAATGGTCATTTTAAAACAGATGATACATTAAATAAGGTTCAGGTACTATCAACTATGATTTGTATATATTTTGTGTATATTTAGTTTATTGCTGTCTCGATAGGTCCTAATTCTAATATCTAAGGTCTGAATGCGTAAAGACCTTGAGGCCTGCAGTTTGAAATAATTTGGTAGAATGGTCCATAAATATTTTTTACATTGTGTGGTTGCAAGAAAGAATACAAGTATTTGTACTTAATTCAGCTGTAACTGTAAAGACTTCCTGCCTAGTAATGTTATTGTCTTTGCATTGATTTTCAGCTTCTTCAGATAACCTGGCCCGTCTGTGGTGCGTGGAGACGGGGGAGATCAAGCGGGAGTACAGTGGCCATCAAAAAGCTGTGGTGTGTTTGGCCTTTAATGACAGCGTGCTTGGTTGATCAGAAGCGCAGTCTGACTCCATTTCCCACCATAGCTTTATCTGATGGAATAAACAGGACTGATAAATATGATCGTTTTACAATTGTACCTATCACTGAGTCATTATATCATGTATTACATAATGTGTTGACGGTTATTACATAGATGACAATAGTTACATATGTAGGCTGGACCACTATGACAAAAATAACGAATATAGATATTTTGACAGATATTGTAATGTATAGCATTTTAACATCACTCTGTGTGAGTGCCTAAGAGTCATCACATCATGTGTGTCTGATTCATCAGACTAGTTGTAGAAGGAAGCATCAAAAAGTACATACAGAAATGTCACTGATTCAGTTCTTGTTTTTGACATGCTCACATGGGAGTGTCTGCGGCTGATTCAGCATTAATTTTGGCCGTTTAAAATAAGATTCATATATTATACTTAAGCTTACACCAGTCCAATTAAAGAACAAATCAAGTATACACATACACTAGTGTTCAAAAGTTTGGAATTACTTGCCATATTAGAAGGTTTGTTTTCATATGCAGTAATAATGTATTTATTGTGAAATTAACTATTAAAAGGTATTCATTAAAACAATGTTTGATGTTTTATTCGGTCAGATCTAAATAACATACAGTAATTATTTGTATACATTTTTGACAACTTATGTGCCTTGAGATTTGAAGAAATCCTGGATGCTAATTTTACTTTAGTTTCATATTTTTATGAGACTTTGTTCATTATTCTGAACTTACCCAAAGTATCCTTTTATTTAGTGTTCTAGTGCCCTGCTAATTGTTTAAAAAAACATACATTAAGGAAGTACATTAGCAGCATTTTATACATTTATCAGCCTCCAAAGTGGTTCCAAACTTTTGAAAGCTTTTTCAAAACATTGTAAAACAGTGTAAAATGATTAAAATAGTATTGTGAGTGATCAGTCCATGCTCTGCCCTCAGTTGTTTTGGTTTTTGTACCAGCTGTTGTGAGGTTTGACAAGCTTTATTGCTCTTTCAACTTGAGCAAAGTCATTAAGTATCTAGTTTATAATAAAACACGCCTAAGCTTTGCTATGCTGTTGTAGCTTCTAGGAACTAGGCAGGTTAGAAATAACAGATAAATAAGAATTTGCCCTCATGCTATAGTTTTACTATAATGCTTTAGATTTTTTTTCATGAATATTTTAAATGAATGACATTCAAGTGGGTGTTTTAATAAAGTGCCAAATTTGAGTAAGGCATTAAATAGACACGTTAGTTATTTGTGCAACCCTATTAGTTTTGCTATGGAGATGAAATGGTAACTTGCTAATTACAGTCTTCAAGTGACAGAAAAACAACTCAACTATCTTCAGCATATGTGATATGGCTGCCCCACACGGTTGGTATTATAAGTGGATACATTCTTCTTAATTGTTACCTGCTCCAAATTGTAAAATCAAAAGTAGTGGATGTGTTTGTCCTGGCAATCTATGTACTTTAATCATGTTTATCAGCATTCCAAGAAAAACTTCCTCTATCAATTAAAGACATCTGGACATATTTTGTCTGGTGTGATTTCTTCCACTAATGCTGCACATTTGTAAATAAAATGGATGTCACTGAAATGCAATATTAAATATGACCAGCATACTGTATTAAAATATCTGTGTTTATTCGTAATGCTGGTAACAGACACATGTTCCAAATGCATTTTTCTAGATATAACATGTAAAAACTCATAAGGCACATAAGTTCACTGGTGGTTCAAGATTAAAAATAAAATTGCTATATTTGTGTCAGACGTGATTCCTGGTTTCCCAGTGCTGCAAGTTTCTCTGTAGTTTCCCATATCACATCAAACCTCTCAGAATTACTTCATTTACATCTGAACAATTTCCAAAAACTGGCAGAATTCCCCCTTGATGTTACTAAACAATCCATTATAGTGTTTGACCAACGTCTTTGTAGAGCAAAATCATTACTTTAGTCCTGCACCAGGCATGTGCACAGTCTGAGAAATGAATCATTCGGTATAATAGTGCTTTATTGTAGACCAACAGTGCTTTCAGTTACTCATCTGCATCAGGTTACAAGAAATACAATCAGCAATGAGTCTTGGAGTTGAATAATATTGAAATGCCATGGAGACCTCACACAGGAGAAGTTGATTATCTGGACTTTGCAGATAACATGGCAGGATGGTTTTGACTGCCTCGCGTTTAGTGCACGGCCTCTCCATTTTCTTTCAGTGACGGCAATGTAGATGCTCCTCTATAACAATGTTCATGCACTCCCAGGCCTGAGGCTCATTCGGGCAAATAGTAGAAACACACAGACACACAAATGTTGCTGGGGAAGCAGATGTCGATGCAGAAGTAAATTAGTCTTTCTTTAGGACCTGCAAGTAGGCGAGAGAAGCTCTGATCAATTTGGTGGAATTTTGAGTGCTGATACCAGTGCCAAAATGACCACATTTTCCAAGCCTTGTTCCTGTTAGTCACCGCAACTCCGGAAAAGGTCACGACTGGAGTGCTGGATTATGTTTCTCGGTCACACTTTGCTCTTTAAAGAGCTCCTCAGTATGTGCCCATGTACTTGGCAGGTTATGCAACACAAGGCTTCTAAAAGCCCCCATATTTTTTGTCTTCATGATGAGCAAAAGTTATTTCACAGAAAGAATACAGTTTGTAATAAGCAAAACGTTCCAAGACCAGAGATGAGTAGTAGGTAGTTACATGTACTCAATTACGTGTACTCGAGTAAGATTTTTGAGTAGGAGTATTTTTAAACCATTGTACTTCTACTGAAGTATCTTTATAAAGTTCCAGTATGGTCCAGTATGATTTCAAGTTATTATTTTACATTATTTCAGGCAATAAACAATACTTTTTTAAATAATATGGGTCTGGGGACTTTACCCAGCTCTGTGCAAGGCTAGTAAATAAAATACAAAAATGTAACCAATTAATCTCCATATAAGGGGCAGAACTATAACATTAAGATTCTCAAAAATCTTTTTTAGCATAACCATTAAAATTAAGTAAAGCCTGCAGATCCACACATCAGTAGTTTAATCAACGTCAAAAGTATTCATCAGTTTCTATGTAATAAAATTGTTTCAAAGAGCCTGGTTGCCATAGTTGGGCAACAAGCAAGCAAGCATTCCTGGACTACACAGCTTTCAGAATGATTTTCCATTAAAAGAATTAAGCCTAGTCCAAGCCCACAGCTTAATCCCTCAATGGGAAACCAACCTTAAAAACTGGAAGCCACCCTTGTGGTACTGCAGGCCTTACCTTCCGATCTCCTCGTCCAGTACACAGGTCCTTGCTGACAGAGGGCCTTTAGGGGCTCTTGGAGTGTTGATGCTTCCACGTGACTACCTGCCAAAACGCCCAGAAACTCGGTTTGTCGCTGAGTCTCATTTCCCACCAGCCAGACTTGACTCACCTGAAATAAAACACCACACACTGTATCTAAATGCTTATCATCACAGGGTGAATTCTAGCTGCATGATGTCATACAAATACACTTTGTTTTGTTCTATCACATGCTACAGTTCTTAATGACATAATTGCATCTTCTGCAAGTACAAAAAGCATTCGCAATTACACCATTTACTCCACTGTGAGATCAGATAGGTGCTGTTAGTGGTGTAATGGTCTGGTGAGCATGGTAACAAACAGTTGATATCAATAGCTCATTGTGCTCAAAAATAGAGGTATTTGGTCCCGAAGCGCTGTTGAATGGGATGAGTGCTCTCTTCTGATGAGCATATTGAGTTACCCAAAGTTTTCTAATGGCCTTAATGAAGTGCTATGATACAAAAGTCTAAACTCACTTCAAGATTTTAAGTGATCTCTATCTGGACTATGATACCTGTCTAGTGAACTGTAACAACCTGTCCATTCTACGCGGATCATAACCCACCAAAGAAACACCTTGTTAAGTGCTGAGAGAAGTGTGTCCAGCACAGGTCTTGGTCCTGTTAACGGAAGGGCTCTCTTTTCTTCCCAGTAGTGACTTATAAGAGGAAAAAAGCCAACAGAGTGGCCATTGTGCACTCTGTGGTCCCATCCTGTAACGGGATCCATGGAAGGCAGATCAGATGTGCCAGAAGGAATTCAGACAACAGCTAGGCCAAGCTTGCCTGAACCTGTGCGGTCCATTACTCCCTTTCTAGAGTCACGGAAGAGAAAGCAGCCAAAAGAGCTTTCTAATCAGCTCAGGAGCACTGGGGTGGTGCTGTGCTGAAGTGTCAGTCAACCTGCTTGCTGCAACAGCATAGCACCATTTAGCCATAGGTACAAAAGGGGCACAGATTTTAGACTGTTCCACCAAGAAGAGCTTGAGATGTTGCAAAGCTCCATAATGCCTTAAAGGTCTAAATACATAAAATGATGTATGGAAATTCCATGAAGCTTTGAGATTAATTATGATTATATGTTGTGGCTTTTTGAGTTAATGTTATTTAGCAGCAGAACAAGACGGGAGCTGTGATTTGGTTGCTAAAGGCATGCAATCACACAGTGGTTTGTGCTCTATTTACATAACAATTTAAAAAGGAGTAAAGTCACAAGAAATTAACAAGCGATAACAGGTGAAAACAAAAAGTTGGCATTGTTACTGTTGGTCAGTGAAATCATCTGGGTATAGTAACCATAACTGTTATAATAAAATGACTACAGTGCTTTTCAGACTGTGTGGTTGGAACTAGCTGTTCTGTATATAATGTTACCTGTTGCTGTGACTTATTGAGGAGAACTTGCATGTTTTCATAATCAGGTGTCTCCATTTGGCGAAGAAAGCAGGTATCCTGGTTGTCAGGCTTGTAGCATATTAACCCCTGAGTGAAGGAAATAAGACTATATGGATGGGAACTGACATCATTACTAAAGCTGTCCTACAGATAGGAAAAGAGGATCTTACATGTTTCATATCAAACAGTACTGTAGAGGTGTGGTTGGTTTGCGAGGTCACATAATATGTCACTATGCTGTTGTGTTTGTCCACTAACGCAGACTGATTGATCAAAGCAGCAGGATGATCAGGAGCCGTGATCCGGACAATCTGCAAGGAAGACTGTTTGGAAAAGCTTTTATCTTTTGGATTTGTGGTGATTATTGATCCTATACAGCAGAGCATTATTAACATTTAGAAAGCAACTACTATTTCATTTACAATTAGTTCTATTTATTCAATACAGATAAAGACTTATCATCATCCTCAAATCAAGCTAGTTGGTGATATTCAATAATAACTTATTGATAAAAATAAATATGATTTTTCTTATTCTTATCTAATAAATGGTGTTGGTTTGCAGTGAATTCCATTCCTTACCTCTGTGTCTGATTGGAGAGCTAACTTCCCACAGACGATGAGAGCAATTACAATGATGAGCAGTGTGGCAGTGAGGCTGCCCCAGAACACTCTGTGCGGAAACCTGGAGGAGCCCATAGGGCCACAATGCTAAGACGACAAGACGAGACCACAGCAAACACACAGACAGAATAAAGCAGATATTTATTCTCTACTTAGATACATGTGAACTACATGGGACTACATTACACTGTCAGTGGTGGTTCTCTGCTGTATTAAAAGTTCAAAAGATGCCCATTCTTAACTACAGCATACCTTGGGCTGTATTTTACTTATTGACATAGAAAACAAATCTGTCAACACAAATTAATATAAGGAAAAGGTTCACTTATAAAGCTTATTAAACTCTCACCATGCATTGTGGATCCTCCAAATTGGTTACTGAACGTTTCCAGCACCTCACCATTCTGCATCCAGTTGCTTCACCTCACAGTTCCTGTCTCTCCCTTCTCTGCATCAGGCTGTGTTCATGACCAGGACTGACCAAGAGCCCGTTGTATACCTGCCCAGCTCCTCATTGCCATTCTTAACCCCCCCTTTATTCAGTCTCACACACCACATAGTCCAACCCACTGGCTGCTACCCCACCCTGGACAATAGACAAAAGGGAGAGGCAGGGGTTGTTTTTTTTCTGCGGACAGGGCTTGTCATCGCAAAGAGCCAGTTATTTTAGCCATCCATTGCTCTAGCCTGCTAGCTGCTGACTGCCCAAGGTGACTTTAAGTTCAGCTTCTGTAATGATCATGGAAATATGCCCTAATTACAGTTATTAACTTAAATATCTTTGCACTCACTCAAGACCTTTGATTCTGAAAATATGCTTTTTTATTGGATCTCCTTGTGATGAGCACTTTGTTCAAGGCAAGAAAAAAAGGGAGAAAAGAAACATAGGAAGATGATGAAGTGACTAATGATGCAAACAATGACATGACCAAGACACTACAGCCAGTTACAAATTTCTCAGGCAGGCTTCCTTTAAACAAGGATTTAAAAAAGAACCTCAAGAACAAAAAATTGTCTGGTACTGCTCAAGACAACACTTAAATCTCTTAACACAGACCACAACAAGAGAGCATCTTGTCTATTGGAGGTTATTCTTTCAGTTTTACACGTAACAGAACATGCAAGTGTATTAGATTCTAATTTAACACTCTTTGATTCTTTTTTAAAATGTGTGTATAATTGTATATGTATAATTGTAAAATTGCATATGTATAATAATGTATAATTATTTAGTGTTCAAATGCTCAGTACTATTTTGATACTATTTTGAACACCTGAAAAAAAACCCAGAAATTTGAAAGAAAAAAGGACAATACCTCTTAAACAAAACACGCAAACGCTATACCTGACAAAATGTACGTTGACTGTACATGGACATTATTATGGAAAACGCAAAGACAGAGGTAGACCCAGTTAATGGAGCATATTATGAAGACCAATTCTGATAGTGCCTTAAATAGAGGCAGCATACAGTACAGTTCACTGATAATGCCTGATGGTACAGATGAAAAGTATGTACATATCTAGTCCCTTTTATAATCCTCTGTGTTGTATCAAACAAATATTTTTTCTCATTATAAACTAATCAAACAGCAATTGTTATTAACAAAGCTCACTTTGAACTTATAGAAGAACATTAAATACTTCTTTTGTTATGTTAACTTCATCCCAGTTACAGTAGGCAGTACACTTCTTAAACGGCAATAAATATTAATATTTATCCTTGTAGGGCAGGTAAAATCTCTGCTATGCTATCAACATAATAGTCAGGCACCATTTTCTGACGGTCTGGGCAGCCGCTCCGTTGGTGAGCCTCTGCATCAGCTACTGTTGACACACCGGTCAAGGTCAGTAGAGTCTTCAGGCCACAGTTGGAGCCCAACATAATGTCCGTGTCTAGTCTGTCCCCAACCATGAGACACCTGCTAGGATCCAAACCAAACTGATTGGCCACACATTCGAACATGAAGTTGCTTGGCTTCCCGACCACCTGTGCCTGCCGCTGTGCCGCTGTCTCCACAGCCCTCAGGAGGCAACCGGTCCCTATAGGGCAAAGATCACCAGAAGAAGGCACCATCAACTTGCGTCATTTTACTTCACGCTCCAAACATACACAATAAGCATGGTGAGGGCAGAGGTGTGTAGTAACTAGTTATGTTTACTCAGTTACATGTACTAAAACAAAACGTTATTAAGTTTATGACTATTTACATATCTCAATACTTTCACTTAAAGGCTATGCAGGCCTAATGTCGTTTGTCAAGTTAGGTCATATTTTGTAGGGCAGCATTGTGATCCTCAGCCTGTTTTGACAAAATGTATGATTATTCATCCATCAGTGTGCTCCTACTGCATTTTGATATTTGATTTCCTAGCAGTAGTGTTAGTTATCTGGCTTCCTTCTGTAGCAGTCATGAAAAAAAGGTTCCTCTCACATCATCAGAAGTTTTAAAACTGAAAAACTTCACTGAAAGTAAAACAATAGCAGTTGTCATCCGCTTATCAACTGCTATTGCTGCTGACCAGCATACGCTGCCATATTTTTAATTTTGGCTGGACATCCCTAAAAGTATGTTTGTGAGGACTAATCTAAATTAGCCATTCACAATAAGCTGCTTATTGTCTTTTTGAGTTTAATTTCCATTCTGGGTCTGTGGGTTCAGGTTGCTTTGCTATAGCTCAAACCTATAAACCTTTACGCTTTTATCATATTTTAAAGGAGGAGCACTGACTAACAAACTTAAGCTCTAATACTGATAGATGCCCCCAAAAATGCTAATTCAAGACTTCTTTTTTAGGTTTTAGACTCCTCTGGGAGAGAGTGAAGTAGCAAGGCTTGAAGGCTCACCTGGCACTGCTTTGCCCCCTTCCAGGGGCAGTCTGGTGTCCGTGTTGGTGCCCACAAACTGGCAGTCAGGGCTGTACAGGTACTGCAGCGCCCTGTTTAGTTTCATATAGCTGAAATGCTCATCAAAGCCCACCAACACGGCTTTGACATCCGGGTCCAGTGGGACGCGGGCCCAGTCGCTTTGACCTCCAGACACTGGATCTGGACCTACGCCAACCTGCTGGATCCCCATCGCCTCCAGTTCCTGCCTCATGGCATGGCTTCCAATCAGATACACTTTACCTTGGAGCCTGCACACACTTTTGAGGTACATGGCCGAGCAATACGCCGTACCAAACACCTCTTCTTCACTAGCGTCGAAGCCCAGTCTGCCCAGCTTGTCCGCGTACATTTTACGGGTTTTGGTGCTGTTGTTGGTCACGAAAAACACCTTCTTGCCGCTTTTTTTCAGCGAGTTGATGACCTCGGGGGCTCCAGGGATGGCCTGGTCTCCTCTCCAGATGACACCATCGCAGTCAAAAAGCACGCTGTCCACGGACTCGAGTAACTGCTTGACCAAAGCGCCGCTAAGCCGGCTACACTTAGACACAGCCATTGGGAAACACTAGTCGCTCACAGTGACACAGCGAGTTTAAATTCCCCCGTACTTACTCTCCGCCCGGTCAAACACATACAACCGCTAACTTGTTTATCCGTAAAAGCCGCCGTAGCTCAGAGGAAAGCGGTGAAAAGCACCGAGTAAAGTGTGGATAACACGGCAGCTGAGGAAAAACTTCTTGATTCATTCGCGTGCTCTTAGCCACATCCCGACCTGACCTTATTGCATTAGTCGTACGAGCACTTCCGCACCGGTTTAAAGAAACAGTACAGCCACATACAGCCGGCAGGACTTCTCAGTTAGCCAGAAAATTTAAACCCAAACTCAAGAAAGTCGCATAATGTAGATGAGTTGGGGGATTCCTACTGGACAGTCCTTACTTTGCGTCCACTTTACAGACTTTAATATAAACTACATTTAAATATATTATGATTATATTATCAGCATATGATCTAGAACACACCCACACCCACACACACACTAATATATATTGGTCAGTTTCAAAGCATTTTTAAAACAATTATCTAAAACTAAGCAACAAAATGTGAAAAAATAGCTGTCAAACTATACAAGTGATATAAATAGATGCAAAATTAGTTAACATTGCAGTTGCTTTTCATGGCTGGTGACAGTTCCTGGTTAGTAAAGAGTTGATCTTGTAATGACTGCTAATAATTCAAGGAGGAGGTGGAGGAGGGACTGTGTTTTTGCTGGTAATAGGGTGCCCCCTAGTGTTTGAGTATGAATTCGATAGATTGCATCTTTGAAATTCTTTTTAATTTTTTTAAATTCTTTTTAGTTTAGGCTTAATCTAGCTCTGAGAAACCAGCCCTATGTGTCGTTTTTACGCTCATTGTCCAAATAAGCAGTTGTACTTATCATATTAAAACACCTTGTAGTTCTACAATTACAGACTATAGTCCAGGGGTGCTTAATCATGGTTTTGGGGATCTACCAACCAGCACCAGAAATTGGGCAGTTTACTTTGCTTATATCGCTTTCATCTTTAAATGGTCAGGACCACCATTGAGCAGGTATTATTTGGGTGGTCATTTTTCAGCACTGCATTGACACTGACATGGTGGTGGTATGTCAGAATGTGTTATGTCAGTGCAGGTGGATCAGACACAGCAGAGCTTCTGGAATTTGTGTTTACTCACCATTTGTGTTGGTCATCCTCTAGTCGTTCATCAGTGGGCAAAGGACACTGTGGGCTGAATATGTTTGGTTGGTGGGCAGCTAGCAAAATCCAGCGGCACTGCTGTGTCTGACAATGACCCACCATACAAATAATACCGTTTTGTGGTGCTCTTGTGCATTAAAGAAGAGGATGAAAGAGCAATAACAAATTGTACAGAGAAACAGGTGGACTACACACTGTAAAATTCTGAAAATTCATATTCTCTACAGTCTTACTCCTGAGCCCAACTAACTCTTTCTCTTTACTCTTCCTGAGGAAATGACTGTCCTCCTGTCTGTTGAAGGCTGTTGAAGGACTGATCATCGGGCCATCACCCCACCATCACCAGCCAGCTCACCTGTCCATTTACTGCTACACCCTCAGTTACATCACTGTGCCATCCAGATGCACCAGCACTGAGATAGGATGGGACTGTTTCAGCTCACGCCCACTTTACATAAAGACTGTCATAGACTGCCTCAGCCAGAGACTGCCTCAGTCATACACTGCCTCTATCTGTGCAGCTTCTAAAGCTTTGCTATCCAGATTTCAAACAGAGACTCCTTTCTTTGGTATTTAGTTCAAACTGTAAATACTGTTTGACCAGAGGAGGATGGGTCTCCCCTTGTGAGTCTGGTTCCTCCCAAGGTTTCTTCCTCCAGTTGAGGGAGTTTTTCCTTGCCACTGTTGCCTCTGGCTTGCTCACTGGGGGATATATGTTATAACTGTTTTCAAAACTCTGTAAAGCTGCTTTGAGACAACATCGTTGTAAAAAGCGCTATATAAATAAAATTGACTTGACTTGACTTGACTTGTAATTGTAGAACTTCAAAGTTCCCTCTATATGGTAAATGGAGTTGATATAATAGATAATGAGTACAGACAAAAGAAGGTGTACCTAACAAAGTACTTGGAGAATGCACCTTACAAATTGAGTGGTTCACCCAGAAACACCCATACATAAGCCTAAGGTCACTATGCCTAATGCCCAGTAGAGGTATATAGCTACAGGTATATAAAGCCCCTCAACACTGGGCTGTGGAACAGTATAACTGTGTTCTCTGAAGTGTAACACCACTGAATATCTCTGAAATGAGTCGGGGTGTTTTTTTGTAAGCCAAAACTAATCAAGCAGCATTACCTGACTCTACTTATGTGCTTTTGGCTGAATGCAATCAAATCTTTACAACATTTACAAGAGTAGATGTCGTTACTGCAGCAAATGGAAAACTAATTCCATGTTAATACCCATCTGACAGAAATGTCAGATGAACAGATATATCCAAACTCTTGATAGATTATATATAAGACACAGCCATATACTCCATATACTCATCTGGGAAAAATCTTCCTTGAGAAGCACCCCCTACTTTTTATGCAGAATAGTTTGTTAGTTCATGAATGAAGTTTCCTACGTTGCATTCTAGGTTGACCTGTGCAAGAAAAGGATGCAAGCAGATTAGCCAGACTTTTGTTTAACCAACAGCAGATTAAAAATGTTTATTTATAAAACAAGCCATCCATCAAAACAGCACACAATATGACATTTAAAAATAGGGCTGGGGCAAAAAAGGGGACCAAGGAGCTAATTGTCTTTCTTCTGAGTGGGGCATAAAGGCCAATAAATCTCTCCAAGATTTTTGAGGATTCCCCTGTAGTAAAAGCCCCTTATTGGATTGTAAGAGGTAACACAGTGATGTCCAGAGACAGGGTGGCAATGCCGGCACCTGTGACCTTTTCTTTTAAACCATTCATTGGATGTCTGATTGACCAGAGCCAGATAACAGTGAAACATGGAATATCCCGCCAATAGGAAAAAAACAAACACCAGGAAACCGAGCATGAAGACTATCCTGGGGAAAGTCAAGAAGAGATGCTGTGAAGAGAACCCAAGAAACTAGTGTCATTCAGGATTAGAAATCATTTCTAAGTTTATAAGCTACAAAACAGCATTTGTGTGAGTGTTTGTAGTAACACTAGTAATCATTCGCATTTTATTCTATTATATTATATAGTATTGCATTAAAATGTGCATTTAGTGCTAATAAAAACAAAGTCAATGTGTATGAGGATAGCTAACGTTTCGGGATTAGATAAAGGAGTTTTTAAGACAGCGGGTTTGGTTATACTTAAGCAGTCAAAGAGTATAAATCCTGCCTCAAGCAATAGTAGTGAAAGTTTTGTTTGAATTGGATCAACATCTCTTTGAAGAGGAAAGAACTGACTCTACAAAACAGATACAATTACAGCAAATGTATACGTTATCACAAAATTTGTACGATTTGTTTTGTTGCATGTTTTTAATTTTTTTTTTATTTTGCAATATTGTAATTACTGATGCTCCGAAATTCCTGGCCAAACAAACTAAATTCAAGATTCAAAAAACAAAAATGAACCTTGCTATTTATTTTGCTTTTTAGCAAACATGCTGGTTAATAAATACAATTGTATTTTGTTACTGATCTTCAATATGACACAATTGAGATAACAATTTTTGTACTTAATTAATTACATGTTGGATACAGAATGTGGCTATAAAATCAAATATTCTTGACAATGAAGAACGACTGGTCAGTAAACACAATGGATTCCATTATTCTGTAGTTATACTACGCTTTTTGTTTTTGTCATATGTGAATTTTTTTGTCTGTTGAAAACCACCATCATCATTGTGCAAGCAGGGACTTCCTGTGTCTATTGTTTCGCTATAATCTGTATCATGTGCCATTAAACATGTAGCTAGTAGCTGAGTGTCATACTTTTTCTTGATACCCATAATAGAAAGTTAGAAAGTACTGTCTCTCATTAAAAAAAAAAAACACTCGAGTTCCACTGGTCTTTTCTTACCCACACTGTTTATCTGCTGAACACATCTGAACCGATCGGAGCAGAAATAGTGATTTTCATAAACGTTCACAATACAATTTATTTGCCCAAATTCAGTTTCCACTTAATTCCCACTGTTCTGTTGGCCAAAATATTGGTGATCTCTAGTTATAATAAGTGATAATCACATTCAATAAAGTAATACTTTCATTTGTTTGGCTAAAATAAAATTATTCTGTCTTTTTTTAATGCACTTTGCTGAGAAAGCAAGGTGACATACCTGTATGACAAACAGAAGTCCTGAAGGCTGCTGATGCCCGTCATCATCGATGTACTGTGCATGCATGAGGCCAGATCGCAGGACAGCGTGAAACAACATGTCTGCTGTCAGCACTGCAATGTCACCTGCCATGGCACACACACTGAGCAAATACAGCAGGAAGTATCTAGTGTTCTGTGCACCGATGCAGTTATTCACCCAGACACAGTGGTGGTCAAATCTCTGGACGCATCGATTGCAGACCCCTACATATGATAAAAAAGCATTAAAGAAATATTTCAGCATTTTTTAAAAACCTCTGTCTGTGGCATCTGTATTGCACAGCTGATTGCCATGGACAGCAATGCTCAGTGCAAAAGAACTGACTAACAATAGAAGTCACTAGGCAGCTGCTAAATTGTGTAAATAAACATTTGAAATATGACTGTATAATGAATTCAAAAACAGCGGTCACACTGTGACAATACAGATCTTAGCATAAAACAAACTGTGAAAGTTAACAGCTGTGTTAAGAGCTGCAACAGAGCAGCACAGTTAGATGGTTTTGTGCTATCCATGAGTGTAAACTCCACTTACACCACTATACTGGTAAATAATTACCACAAATTATTTAGAACACAATGAATTTCACTATAGGTATGTTTTAAGCCAACATCCTATTCTTTTCAAGGGAATTGAATGCTATGAGGTTAAACGACAGCATGCACAATAGTAAGGTGTTACGAGTGTCTAAAAACTGGCTAAAGGACCAACAATACATGACAATGTTTTACATTCTCTACAGCACTTTATAATGTCACTTATACGTACTGCAGTGTTTGGATCTGGCAGGCTTTACCAATTGACATGTTGGACACACAGTTCCTTCTTGAAACAAATTTTCGTCATATTGGTACACCTTCAGTTGAGCTGCGTGATTTTTCTTTGTCAGTGTTCCTGAAAAAACAAAACAGAAATTTCAGTAGGGCTATAAAGGTTCTTCTATTAGCAAAAAGATGGGGGATTTTATTGGCTTACCAGGATCTCTACTGCAACAGAGGTAAAAGATGTACGACTTTAGTGCCAGGAGGACATATGGAACACACACATTGACCAAAGTGGTGTCCATCTCCAAACAGAACCCCAAAACCTCATAGGAGTATTCGGCATACACAGCAACCTCAAGTAAAAGGTGCAAGTAAATAAAGCAGTTGTTTCTGTTGCAGAGGAGAAACCACATATTAAATTAATACCATACAACGAACAGGTAAACAGAACTACATAACAATATTGATTTAAACAATAAACAGAGCAACTATGAGAAGCCTTATAGGGCACAAGAAGCTCTTAGAGAAATGTGAAATTTTACATCCAGCTAAATCAAACTGAATTTGGGAACTCCTGATGTCATTACCAGCCAAAAATGTTGCAAAAGACTGCGTCATTAGGAAACTGACTGTTAGCAAATGAGTACAAAATTGCCTAATACAAATACACATGCAGAAAAGTTATTTGGCCTACAGCTGCAGTTTTAATCCATTTCTAAAACCAGGAGTTCAAACACAGTTTTTTAAACATATATGAAAAAATCTAGAATAACAATTGACACAATAAATATGTAATAATAAAGGTTAATCAGATAGATACTGTTAAATTTTGTTGTTCCACTTACCTCTGGTGAAACAGTCTGTGCAAAGTCCTGTGGCAAAAGTTGTGAATGCATTGCGGAATCCAGGGAGAAACAACCTAGGTCATATAAGATTTTGCTTTATTTTTCAGCTTTTAATATTGGCTATTGGATAGAAGGCAGGAAACATTTTTGACAGGTTGCCAATCTATAAATTGGCAAACACACAGACACACATTTACACTCAGGCTCTCCACAATTTAATAAAAATTTAAAAGTTTTAGAGCACTACCTACAGTGAAAAAAAAAGGTTTTTGTAGAATTAGGAGTTCTGTTCTGTTCTGCAAGGAGCTTTTATTTAAACAATTACTGGAGTTAGTAACGCTACTAGTGCTTCAAGTGCTTGTGTATAGCAGTTGTATTGTTGTGATCATCTCCACTGTGCAGAGCTGACAAAGCACCTTTCGGTGTTTCTGTGTGAAACACCCCCACAAATTTTGGTGCACACAAGCGATTGTTTGTAACTGCAGCTTGCAAAATACCAAAAACGTTCCATACACAACATTATTAACATTACTATTATTAAACTTCTAAAGAATTGTAAGAATTTTCACACTACTAATGGTGGGAATTACTGAAGGCCCCATGATAACGTTATGGCGATATTTAATGATTTAATACTTATACTTAATACTTAATACTAATAACTTTTTGCAGACTGCAAATTATGCCCCCCAAAAGAAAAGTTAGTGTTTTTATAGTCACACAGGAATCCACTGCCCTTGTCATCTACATATTGCAGGTTAATGCAATACTTCCTGCTTTAGTCAAAACTATTTTAGTAGCAAAAGTTTAATTTGCATTTACAATTTATACAATAAAACATCATTAACTGATTCACTGACACTATCTTTTTTCTACGTCATCACAACCTCCCAGTACGCTGTCAGATAATGTTGTCACAACTTTCAGAGGAATTATATTTTAAATGTTGTGGCCACAAAAACAATAGATTGTCACAACATTGTCACAATTGTGTGCGTTGAGCACCACCTACCACTTAAACCACTGTAAACAATAAATGGAGACTATAACAGTGATATTAGATGGTAAACAAGTGCCCATAGCTGATCAACAGATACTTGCTAAAACATTTTTTGATGGTGTGTTTTGTCTCCACACATGTGGTTTGATACACAGCAATAAATATACAGACTGATTTTCTTATAAAATAAAAAGTTTACTCTAGCTGATGGAACCCTAATTTGCATAATTAATTGTGTTTGTTTGAATTACTTGTAACATCATATCTGTTTTCAAGAAAATAGTCTAGTGTGCATTGATTTGCAATAGCTCTATGCCTTTTTTGGCCATATTTATATATTGTTTGTTTGGTTGTTTGTTTGTTTTACTGTGCAGTGCTGCGTATAACTGAGGAGGAGGTAAGGTTTAAAGCACATGACAAAGACAACACAATAAAAATAGCTGTTACCACTGGTGAGAGTGCTGTAGTAAGTTACTCTTTAATACATTATTCGACCCTCACTACACATACTTTAATGTGATATTAGCTGTGTATATCTGTGAGGGTACAGCGCTGCCCTGCGGACACTCTGGCGCTCACCTGAGTGAAAGTGCTGTATAACCGCCCTACCGGAGTCTGCTGCTGCCCCGAGTACCGACAAACTAGCGCAATGCAGGTGAGCACAACCACCACGTACACAGAAAAAAGAGTCAGAAAGTCCATTTCTGGCCCGTAACACTGTAAAAACAAAACACAAGTGAATATAAGGGATTCAGAATAATTTTGTGAGAAGCTATGTTTGTACCTAAACCTCTCCATTTGTAAAATTAATAGCAAAGTTAGCGAGGTAAAAAGGTAGCTAGCTAAAAAGGCTAGCAACAAAACTTTAACTTAACGAAGTATACACTGAATACTGTAACCGTGGTTTATATAAAAGTGAATAAAAAGTGCACCTTTTTTTCATCTACAGATCATCTTAAACGTTTCGGCGGTGGTGATGGTGTATTTCCTCATGACGAAGCCAGTGAAAACAGGAACTGTATAGCTTCACAGCTTCAAAGTAAAAGTGTCCAATTGTAGACTTTAATAAGTAATTTTAAAAAACGTATATCGAATCTTTAAAAATAATTATTAATTTAATAATTAAACAATTCATTAATTACTCATTGAATGTTTAAATTATGTAAATCTCATACCTTTGAAGTGTGCTAATTTGTCATATTGAATTGATTGTATTTTGTTGATTATACTGTATATTACAGTATAATATTTTAATCTTTAATTAAATAATTTAATCTCTGTTCAAGGTAAATCTATACATTATACAATGTCATTATTTTAGACCAAGCAGAACAAATATAGTCATGGAACATGAATAGGTTAATGTAAATATAACTGGCAATTGTTTTTTTTTTTTGTTATAAAAAGGTAGAAATTATGTTTTTGTTATTTACTTTGCTAAGAAGATCAGCATGTACCTTTTCCTGCTCTAGGCTTAAGTTGACTTATACTACTGAAAACTTGCAATGAATCAATGTTGTTCATGATAGACTATAAGACTCCAATACAAAGTGCCACTCTTGCAGTTAAAAACTCTTATCAAATTGCAATTTCATTATATAAATGATTAACAATTTCAGCCCTACTTCAAATTCATGTAATAACTTCATGTTCATCACCAGATTTGTTGTTGATCAGCCTGTATGTGTGCATTCATACATAAGTTAAAGCCTTCTAAAGATTATTTACATGGTTTTGAGGGAAATGTAATGAGTTGATCACTTCCCCTTATTTTACAGTATAAGAGCAACCCTAAATGTACCTGCTCTGTCCAGGCTCAGGTTGCCATGGCTGAAGTACTAAGCTGAAGCAGCAAACATTTCTCAAGTTACACTATGCTTACAGCACAACACAGGTCATGCCTTAAGGAAAAGCCACCCAGGGAAAAACCTTCTCACACATCACTATCAAAGAAAGGAAACAGATATTTAGAAAAAAAGGTATGTGTGTATCTCTACCTGTATCTATACACTTACAGCATTGTATCATGAACTGAATGGACAGTGTTCTAGCTGGCGTTGGTTAGCTCTGCGTATGTGTATCTCCGAGCATCATTATTATTGCTAAATGTGATGTAACACAAGTAAGTGAACTGTTGGTCAACTTGAATGTGTTTCAATTTCTGGATCTGTCCCAGTCCCTCGTTTTGTTTTGGAGGGAAGGGGTGGAGTGGGGTCAACCAATATCTACTAATAACTGTTAAATTCATAGTTAAGTGTTATGTTAAACTGTATTTTACATGTATGTTCTTTTTCCCATAATTTGAAAAACACTTAAATAACATTATTATTCATCCTTTAAAGATGTATCCTAAAGACTGTGTTATTTATCTGACTTTAAACTATGCTCGATTCAAGGTAACCTATGAAATGTTACTACAGATCAAAATGCTTTAAAAGCATCCGCAGCCACAATAATGAATGCACTTTCTTTGAAACACCAAACCGTTTCTCTGCTTGATGGTCAAAGAGCCTTTTGGACTGGTAAGATGAGACATTGAGGAAGAGTGTCTGTTTGGAGATAGAAGCGTTACCGCTAAATAATTTAAGTAGTTAGCCCTGGATAACTTGCCTTGTCCCTGGCAATCTGCATGTCTGAATTAATGAGACTTTTGACCAGCTTCATATTGTGTTCCACAGTTTTCAATTAATGGGTTTGCCTTTTTACTGTGTTGAGTATTAGCCTTAAACAGTCTGGTCACTAAAACCATGTTTGCACTTCAGCCCAGAGCTGAGCTCTCTTAGAGTAAATCAATCTACCTTCCAAAGTCTCTCTCCAGGATACATGACAGAATGTGCTCGTGCCATGCGGTCAGGGGGATCTTAGGGATGCAGCATTTTAATCTGCTTAATCCAGAGCATGGGCTTTAATTGCAGCACTCTTGTTCAAAGCGGTGTGACTGTGATCCTCATGCAGACGTTCTAATTAGCCACCATCGTCCTGCCGGATCCCCATGCTGATACTGGGCCACTTTCCATCCCTTGGAGAGGGAGCTCGCTGGCAGAGTGTGGGAGGAAGGTATTTATAGAAAAATGGGGCCTCACTTTACCCTTTTTGGAGAGAGAATTATTAAGGATCTGTGCTACGCTGTCCCAGTTTCACAATGTTAGCTCTGCAGGCAAGACTAGCTGGACTTAGCCAGAGATGCAGAGTCAACCCAAGGAACAGCAGCAGCGCTCTGGCACTTCGTGCACAGTCACCCTTGTCCTTTTTTTTTTTTTTAAATGGCACTACTCTGCATCTTGACTTTGAGGATGGGGCATGGTAAAGGCACTGAATGGAGGTTCTGTTGAATGGGCTTAGCAGTGGCTCAGGTGGGAGAAGAGAACTGGAGATTTTTACCATTGGCACTTGTTGAATTTCTACAAAATGAAGAAATTCCTGCAGAACAAGAGAGGGAGATACTCTTTACGGCAACAGAAGTCTGGCCCTCGATATCCACCTAAAGATTTCTGTAAGTTCCAGAGCAATTATTTGATTGTGAGCACTCAGAATGTGAAATTTCCATTTAGAAGTAATTTGTACATAGTGATTAATGTGTAACACTTCTAAGCGTAGATTTGGATGTAGGTTAATGAACCGTAATGCTATTTTTTGCATTACCCTCCATAATTCGGTTAAGCTTCTGAAATTCAGAGTTAGGCTTTCCCTGGATTGCCCCAGATGCAGGCATCATGTTTTTTTTAAAACAGATTCTGGTCTAAATAAGTGTGCTGCCAATTGAATATTTGTATGATCCCAGCATTAATGTTGAAGAAAGCACCATGTAGAAGCGTGTTTCTGTTTCTGTTTTTGTGTATGAAGCTGAACTGTGGGAGCTGCATAATGACCTGACTGTATTCGGAGTGCTTTTGGATTTCTCGGGTCTGTGTTCTCAATGAGGTCAATGACAGCAGAAGGTTTGAGGAGTCAGCTGAGACTGCATGAGAGGCTGAATCTCGCTCTTAAAAGCACAGCACTTACAGAAAAGTCCTTGTAGGACTATTTAAATACATAACAAGAGCATTTGTCAACAGCTTGTGTCCTTGAAGTCCAAAATCTGGATTGAGTATCACAAATGACCATCTGTCCTCAAGAGACACTAGATTACCTATTGAGATAATGGGCGGAGCATGGGTCTGGGGTTTATAGGTTAGTCATAACTAGGCATGGTACAGTATAGAATTTGCCCATTGTGATAGCAGGGAACAAAATAATCATGGTTTGTGGTTTTAGTGCTGTGGAGTGATACAAATTTTGTGAGAGTTTTCAAATATCTTAAAGTAGCACCAAGAGTGTGAAGCACTTTCAGGAAGTTTAGGGTGTAAACTGTGCATATTTCATATTATGATTTAATTTGAGGTTTGTGGAGGAAGTAAATGTATATTGTTATAATAAACTGAAAAATCTTTGTAGAGACACTGTAGGCTGTAGGGTGTGACTTGTTGGAATTATTGCTGTAATTATACAGCAGTGTGATTATCATTACAGATGGCATAATATTTTGTTTTATAACAATACCTATATATAAACCTTGATGATCTTAACTGGCCAATACCAGTTCTGATGCAATATTTCTTTATTTTTTAAATGCTTTAATGAGTTATTTTTGAATAAGGCGTTTCACTAAAGATGGGCATCTAAAGGTAGACTATTGACTGCTCGAACACTGTACTATCCCACTTTAAGAAATACAAAGCTAACAACAAATTTGTCACTAAGTTTGAATGTGTATTATTTAAGGATAGATTTGTTTTCCCTTCCTATATCTAATATAGTATTTTCTGCTGACACTGGCTTGATGATGATTTCTGGTATTGTAATGCTTGCACCTCTAATTGTCTTTGGCTTTTTATGCTTTAGATGTCCTTAAAACTAGTAATTGTCATATCTCTAGCTGTGATATCATCACATCACACATATGAGCATGAACTGAAGAATAAGGAAGCTAAGTTGGTAACTTTCTTTTGTTACAGTCCTCACTATGCCAGCATCTAACCAGGGCTGGCCAGAGGAGTTCGGCTTTCAGCTTGGGGGGAATGGGCCCAGCTATATCCTTTCTGTGCAGGAAGGTAGCAGTGCTCATCTATCAGGCCTGCAGCCTGGAGACCAGGTGTTGGAGATTGAAGGGCAAGATGTGTCCATGCTTGGCCCTCAGGCTCTAATAGCTCTAGCCCAGACACAGAAGAACATCCCTCCCAGCATCGGGGTGGTCTCCAGAATCCAACAGGTCAGAGGACCATAGTTTTTACATTTTGTGTGTCCTAGAATGTTGTCCTCCTTTCTTTGCTTATTCATTTATCTTTTTTCTGTCTTTCACCAAGCATGATAACATTGTCTTACCAAACTCTAAATATGGTTAATCAGCCAAAACCAACTGAAGTTTGTTTCTTTTAGCCACAGTCCTTGTTGAATAGTCTGTTCACTTGGCGCCTATCTTTGCAAAACTGCCAGACAGTTATTTCTAGCCATGCAAAACTAGACTGTAGATCTCTTAGACGGAAATACTGAAAACTGAAGATCATCGTTCCAAAAAAAATATTTGAAATCACTGATAAAATCTGACAAAAACCTCACAAATGGTTTGTAGCATTAGGCTCAATAATGCACAAAAAGCTTGGTAATTTGACTTCTTGTGAGTTCTGGGTACTGTGAGGAGGGGGCTTTTCTCAAGAGATTGCTCCACAGCATAGTCAACCATTCTCTGCCTGCAGGGTCACCAGCAAGCTAATTGGCTTTTATTTCTTGAAGGGCTCGACTCTCTCTGCAAACAGACACCATGTGTCAATGACTGGCCAGTCTCTTCATTTATAGTGGAGCTACAAGGCCAATACAATGGGGAATACAGTGAATCATTTATTGTCACCAGGTTAGCAAAATTATTAGCAGTTTATTAAATGTATTATTACCCATGAATAGAATGTTGTGAAGTGTCATTATTCACAATGCTAATTAGTTATCATAAACTTTAATCACTTGTTAGCTATTAGCCTTTTAGCTCCAGTGTATAACAAAAAAAGAAGCAAACTTCAGACATCAATACATTTGAGCTGATATATTTGATGTAATGGGAAAATTGTTAGATTCACCAAAATTATAGCTGAAATGGGAATGTAATTGTAATTGTCAGTTTTACATAATTGAGAATAAACAATCTATCAACTTGCTCTACTGGTTCCACAGATGGATATCACTCCAGGCCCTGATGGTCGCTTTGGCTTCACTATAGTGGGAGACTGCCCCCTGTTGGTGGAGGACTGTTCTCCTTGCTCTCCAGCTGGCCGCAGTGGTTTGAGGGCAGGTGATTATGTTATGGAAGTGAATGGAATCCCCGTGAAGCAGCATGAGATGGCTGCTGCCCTGATAAAAGCATCACAGGGCCGCACGCTACGCCTGGGAGTGCTGTGTATGGGCAGCCGGCAGAAACGAAGTAGTGGCAGCATAGACGAGTGCCAGAAAGGCAATGAGGGCACAAGACTGGACCGCAAGCACAAGGCCCTGGAATTCAACAAGAGGGTAAGGTCACAGAAGAGTATGAGTCACAGATATGCATCCTCATTCATTGTCAGTTTTAACAAACCTTTGTCTACTTGGCCTCATAATTTACCCTTGTGGGAATCTCCATCACTATTTCAGGGGTCATTCCATCATGCCTTTTCTCGCTCTATCACCCATTTTTCCTCCTGAAAAAAATTCTTAATTTGCAAGCCACAGCAGTAAACTGCATTATAATGCTTAATATTTCAAAACCATAACGTAATTTTGTTCACTTTACTCGGATAGCTGGCTAGTTTACATGCTAACATGGCTACCAGCAACCAAAAAAAAGGCCCTACACCACAGTTTATACCAAAATTCAGACAAAGCAATTATGCACATATTTTATATATGTTAAGTTATAAGCTTTAAGCTTACAGTGGCTAACCTGGCAAAAGGGGGATTTTGCTACAGTATTCCTCTCCTTACTGCCCTTTTATAAATGTGATGCACATCTGAGTAGTGAGGCACAGTATGGACTATGTTTTTGTTTAGCAGATAAGGTAGTCACATTAAGAGAAGTCACAACCAGAGGGAGGGTGAAACTGGGTTTGTACTACAGGTATTTGTGACATTTCTGTGAGATCTGATATGTGTGTTTCATGACATTCCACCTTAGATTGAGGAGGTGTTGGGGAATGAACCTGAGGTGAAAGAGAAGCTGTTTGCCGTGCTGAAGCAGTTTGCAGCAGAGAGAAAGGTGGATTGGCTGGCCTCTGTTCTTCCTGACATCCTGACCACTGAGGAGCAGCAACAGCTCATTTCTAGCATCAGGTAGATGTTTATTCATCACCTTTACTGTGTGCTACTTTATGACCTCTATTTCAGTGCCTCCCTGACCTGAAATGATTTGATCTCGTCTGCAGTGCTGAGTGACCACTAGAGGGCTGCAATTTTTAAAATGTCTCCATTGTGGTATGATTATATGTCTGCAGGTTTTCTAATAATGCTATACAGAATTTATAATAGTGTCTGCATTGTTGAGTGCTGTTGTTTTTACTGTTGTTATTAAATGTGCAGTATATACATTATATATAAAGAACATATATATATATATATATATATATATATATATATATATATATATATATATATATATATTATATATATATATATATATATATATATATATATATATATATATATATATATATATATATATATATATATATATATAAAACATTTCAAAATAGTATTTAGGCTTTATTTGCTGCAGTTTTTGTGTTGTGTTTTCCTTTGCTCTGTAATAGCATCTAGATTAGTGGATTTTTGTAGTGTTAGCCTGCCTGGCCTATAGAGCTGTTGATAGGTTGGACTCCATCTGCTAGTGTAATGCTCCAGGATAATCCACTGTCTGTCCTGTGTGTAAGGTTATATGTGTTGTGAGTGAAATTCCTGTTTGAACACATTTAAACCCGTAGGCCAACTAGGTCAATGGTGTGATGTGGCAGTGACCAGTGAATTCCATAGATGATCAAGTGCTGGCCTGTGCCCGACACAATCTGTCTGCCTGGCAAGCACAGAAAAACAAACAGGCTCTTCACAAATGAATGCAGCTTGGAATGATTCAAGAACGATTTGGCATTTCAGTTTAACAGAGGGAGAGAGCCAACTGTACAAGAGATTGCTCCGCTAGGGCCTGAATGGAGGGGAAAATAACCCTAAGAAAATAATTACTTTATGCATGAACACTTCTATTTTCTTATATTAGAATGGACAGTTAACAGTGAGTTTAGCTTATTTGTTATTTGAGATAGTAGTCTTTGTAGGTTAGTTTGTAATCCTCTTTAGGATCGGTGAAGGGCAGTGAATGTGGATATCAGCATGTGCTCAGCAGTTTAAGGCCCCTTAGCATTGGGGGGGGGGGTGGTAATATGTTAGTTTTGTCTTGTCTTGTTGGGGGATATATGGTACAGATCATTGCTATCTAAAGTTCCAGTGCTTAATTTATTGGTAGATTCTCACATAATGTCAAGGTTATATATAATATACAGTGTATATATACAGTGCATATACATTATTAGAACATGTTTGTTCATCCAGTGCAAACAAGATCAACAGAAAAATGACAGCTGCCTTACAGTAATGTTTGTTTCGTATGATAAATTCCCTTGCATGAAGTTATTACAATAAAGTTTCATAGATATGCTGCCTTGTGGTTGAAAACATTAATGAAACACAGAGCACTGTGAAGCAAAATAGTCCCCCAAACAAACAATTTTTCATTGTTTTGCCATTATCAATATTACATATGTATAGAAGCTCTAAAGACACAGGTCCGTTAGTCATTATGGACATTATGACACCTGGTTCCTATAATCACTCCTGTGAAGAAAGAAATCTGGGTGCGTTTCACTCAGTGGAGAACCGTCATGGTCCTCTACGCCCTCTCAGAGGGCCTAAAATATTCTAAACACACACACATATAATTTTATTTTATCTTCTTACAGTTTGACAATCAACATCTAAACAATTACAAAAATATAGGCAAATAAATTATTCGTGTTTATTCAATCTGTGTTGGAACGTGAGGGGTTAAGTGGAAGCCTATGAGCCTGTGTCTCCCCCTTTAAGGACTGTGATGCCTCCGCAGAATGTTGGTGATTGGTGGTCCCGCTGTGCATGTACAGAGGGCCAGGCAATTATAATTTAGCGCAATATCAATTTCGAATTGACAGTAATACTGACCACATCTTCCACTTAAGTGGGCGGGCTTAAGTGTATGAGGGCCGAGGCTTAAGGGTCACGGTTTGCTACTGGTTTCACTAAAAGAAAACCATTTCACATTAAACCACTCACAACGACTCTGTTTACCTCTCAACGATTGAATCATGAAGAAAGTTTAAACAATGGGTGTAATTACCCTTTAAGTTGTTGTCCTTGGTTGTTGTGGTTCTCAACCCTGGTCCTGAGAAAGCTCCCACCCAGCACATTGTAGTGGTTACCTTTACTGCTGCTTTTAACAAGCCTTACTGTGAAGAAATATACTTAAATTAAAACACACCAGGTCGGGAACCTGTGATAGGGAGTATAGACTGGAGTAATAAAAAGAGGCTACATCCATTAAGTGTTATGCTTTATGTGTTCAACAATTATTCAGTATGATTTTGCTTTCCATTTCTCACCTGTCGAAGAATATCTGGGTCAGCATTTTAAGCCTTTTATAGTGTCACGAACATGCTGCCATATTTGAAGTTGTTCTGGCATGTGCAATGTAGTCTGCTTCTTCTCTTGGCTCTTCTCTTGGTTTTGAACATGCTGTTACTGCTAAATTAGCAGTAACCCAGAAGCAGTGTGGCACTGCTGGCAAATTGGGATGTTTCTGCTCCAGACCGTGACGCATGAATGTATTTTCTACATATTTCTAGTGGTGAAAAAGACTCAAAGCTACACACAGTGCGCAAGTGCTGTATTGTAGACAAACAAAAATGAAGTTGATTTTGTTGCAAAATTTCTATAGCCATGCAATTACATTTTACATGAGTATTTTAACCATGTAAACAGGCAAGCATGTTTTAAAGAAGCAATATGTAAAATGATGCAATCAGTTGAAATTAAGTTCAGCATCAATTTTCATCCTTTTGCTGGCCATGAGCTGTCTTCAGCAAAATTATTATTAACTCTTGTTTTGCTACTATATTAATCACTTCTTTTATTTAGCTTTGGATGTTTTTTGATGCTGAGAATGGGCGTGCTTTTTCCTTATCTGCTTACCTGACAGACTCAATGCTGCAAGAATTGACAGAATCATGTCTTTAGCTACAAAGTGGTTTTACAGACAGCATGGGCCAGGGCTAGCTGGCTATCTCTGCAACATGATGCACAGATGACTTTGACATACTTTTATTTCTTCACACACTGTTGATATTTTTTTTGTTTTAAAGTTTTAAACTAATTGAAAACGCCATCCTACTTACTACTTACTAATCAACATCAGAACTTTTGGCACAAGACAACTAACTGTGCTTTTTCCCCTGACTCTTGTAGTACCTAAAGTTTCAGTTTCATGGTTTTTAGTACCTGTTCAGAATAGGAATCAAAATTACTTTGGACATAAGTTAGTAAGCTAGCATATTAGTCTCCATGGTATGAGTATAAGGACCCAAACACTGCTAGACTCAACACATGTTTCAGTTTTCTGTAACTGCCTGCATGCACCCAGGACTGAACTGGGAAGTAAATTCAGCGCTATACTTTTTTTCTAGACCAGCCCACTACAATCACAGCAACTCTGAAGTGAAAATGCGTAGATAGAAAGTTTGACTGTGAGCGCTGATACCCCCAAACTGTCCTCCCTCTCTTGGCTGTCATTCTCTTCATTCTCTGCCAGAACTAATTCAGGTTCTTGACTGAACCTGAGTAAAATATCAAAAACATGTTAGATGCTTTTTACCATACGATTTACCATCCCATACTAAAACAATATTAAAACAAAGTATCTTTTCTGCACTTTTCCTTGGGAAGTTCTGCTCATGTATTACAGACAAATAAAAATCTAAAATATTAATTAAAATGTTTTTTCTTGAATCATTTATTGGGATCTTGTTTCAGCAAACTTCTAGACACTGCTAGAAGTAAATCCTGAGCTTTTACATTTGTCTAAGGTATATAAGCCTGCTCTCAGTTTCTGTGGCTGTATATTTCTGTGTTTATATGCATTTCTCTGCACCTAGATGCTTTCTCCAGTTTTTGCACTTATTACTGAACTAACGTGTTTGCGGTGGGTGTGATTACAGGGAGGAGGCATTACCGCAATTGGCTGATGGTCATGCTCTAAGTATCCTGTGGGCCAATTAATATTAGAATACTTCAATCAGATCTATTTTCAGCTCTCTCAATGGCTCCCACACACCGGAAATTGTCCTGGTACTCCCTATGGCCAATTCATCCAAGGCAGTACTCAGGTTAGGTCAGCCAATTACTTAGGTTAAGCTAACTAGCAAGCAATGCAGCTATTTACATACCTTGGCCATAAAATTACCAAAAAGACTATGAAATTGTTTATCAATGTTATGATGCTACCAGCGGTTTCATAAGTAGTTGGAAAATGAACTAGAGTTTGAATTGTTCCTTTAAGTCCCATTTGGGTAAGTCTTTTTGAATATGCAGTAGAAAAACACCCTGAATGAAAATATATTGTTAAATGTGATGTGGTAAAGGATCTACCACCAACATTTTTTTTACCACTACCAGCTATTTATGCTTATAGGAAGCCTTTATTCATTCACACCCACCACCAAACATCTGTGACTGGGCAGTGTGCTTATGTGATGTCAGTAATTTGAAGGCTGAATATGATCAACAAAGCATGTGCTAAGCAGACCTACTCTGTTAGGAAAGCAGAATCTCTGTATGGCTTTGCAGGTGCATTGATGTAACTTCATACGCTCAAACTGTACTAAAGTGTTGATTGAATTATGCATGTAAAGGTTTAAGGGAAGTTTAAGGGAAGAGTTAAACAGAGGGTTTATGCATTGAGAGTTATGTTTTATTTATCCAACTATTACTCAGTATGGTTTTGCTTCCCATTTCTCACCTACTGAACAATATCTGGGTCAGAATTTTAAGCCTCTCTGAGTATAATACAGTTTTGTGTTGGCCTACTGGGATCCTACCCAGCCCTCAATACTGATACTCTCTTTAAAATGATGATGAAAAGTAGTGTTTGGCCCTGCTTCTTTCTGCAGGCGTTGGCAACTTGGCTAGTCACAGGCACACTAAGGTGTTAAAGTGATCTAAAAATAGCATAGATGACTCCTCATAGAGTGTAATTATATTTCATTTCTTGTGGTAGGTTTACTGTGAGTATATAATAAAAGTCAGAATATCCTAATACCTTTTATTAACATGTTTATGTAAATGTTTCTCAAGATGTAACATTTGGGTGGTATTACATACTAAACCGGCCATAATTAAGCCGTCTGTTTTGTTATTGTGCCATTAAAATGGATATAATATAAATAAGCTCTGTGCTGATTGGCTTCCCATGGGTGCCTGAATGAAAAAGCACTCCTTCGAACTTCAATATGAATTGTTTGGCCTAAACTGCTGTAGGGCGAATAAGTGGCTTTATATAATTAAATTGGTTCTTGTAGCATTACAGACAATACAAAACAGCACAACAGTTTTCCATGATACAGGCCCTTTAAATATCGATAGTAGATAAGAGCTAATTAGATGTACTAGTGGTAATTACACTAAATTTGCTAATATACATCAAGCCTTCCTAAAAAGCCTATTCTGCAGTTCATGTAAATCTGCTAAACATGAAATTACAATAGTACTAATTAGTCAATCAGTCTCACCTGTTTCATTCTGTGCACAACACAATTGCTACCTTTATTAACCTTTGCTAAGCAATAAAGCATTGAATCCTTGTCTGTAATATCACTCTCAGCCGCTTTCACACATATGCATGACCTCTCCCTCCTCCTCCCTCTCTCTCTCCCTCTCTCTCTCTCTCTCTCTCTCTCTGAGCAAATCTCATGAATTTTCTCCTCATTATGCAGCTCTAAGCCTTCGCGGGTCACTATGCACTAGCTGTGCTCTCCTGACAGTTTGCTGCTGATGAGTTCTGGCAATACAAAGTCTGCTCAGTTTCTGTTGCAACATAATTGGGCAGCAATATATGCTGTAATATATAAAGAAATATATATGCATGCATTGTTTTCTTCCATTTGATTCAGAATTAATGGCAGCCTAGAAGAGAAAGATGAGTTGCTTGGGGTGAGTATTTTGATTTATTGTAACTTTCAGACTAACGACTGAATTTAAATTCGAATGTTGGAGTCTGCTGCTGTACTTGACAGGTGTCTTAAAATATAAGATCTTCATTGGTGGATTGTTAGGACTGTTTCCTCTACAGTTAAGGGGTTAGGCAATAATGATAAAGTGCTTGGTTATCTTAAAAATATTCCCATCACTGAATTTCCCATGTATCAAGATACTATCAGATGTTTTTTATTATTTGCATTAATAAAGTTAATTAATCCATCCTTTCTGAGTACTTCTTCTCTTTGCTAAAGGAATGTTATACAAGCCAAACAGTTTGTTTAAATTAAACAGTTTCATTTAGGGATGCAGCAATATAGGAATTGCGGTTTAATTCTGTTATTCATGATCTAATTAGCAACACATAAGCATTCTGTCCAGCAAATGATTATTTTTTTATATGATTTAAACACAACAGCTGCTCTTCTATTCAATTCTTTTCTATATCCTGTGAAAGTTTCATGATGAATAGACAAATTCCTTCTTATAGTAATAAAGTTTTTATTTGGGCAGTGATGAAATATGAGTCTGAAATGGTCAAATCTGTTGCAATCTATTGCAAAGCTAGGAATCTGATCATTTTTTAAGGTAGTGTCTGTTGACCCCAGTATGGTTACAGTGTCATCATGCAGTCCTAGCTTTGTTTTGTTTCTGTTAAAATATATGTTTTTAATAATTTTAAATTTAAAATAAATTTACCAAGTATTGTATTTGTTAAACAGATAAAAACACATTTACACAAAAGAAACTGTTAATGCAGTTTTAATGATTTTTTAACTGTTTGTTTAAAACATTCTGGAACACCTAGTGCTATACAGTGCTGTGCAAAAGTCAGAGACCATCATTCATTTATTTCATTTCCAACCAAAATGTCCATTAAGCACAAGTTAAACATTTTCAGTAGATAGTTCTGAAGACATTTGATACTAATGAATCAACTTGCATAAGGGAAGATAGATTCAAGGAAAAAGTAAATTAACAAAACTGGTGTTTCCAAAACTAAAGTTAAAAATATAGACATATAGAGAAAGTGAGACGATCATACAAGACCAACCATGCAAGACTATCAGAAATGTAGAGATATGTCAGGTTCAAAAGAAATCCACAGGTGTTCCTCTCTATCTTTTCACTGTGAGAAAACACTTCATTGCGTTGTGTCTGAAAGGACGTAAAGCTGCAAAAGCCCTTACTTAAAGCCCTTAATTTTAAACACCACCCCAAAGCCTTGTTGTTACACAAGTAACACTGTTACTTGTATGATGAGAAATAGAAAATGCAACCAACTTCTAGGACTGAACTTGAACTGAAGATGGAAAAATCCCTGCAAATATATTAGAAAAATTAAAAGTCACCAAAAAAGAATAGAAGGCAGAGGGAAGATCACAGTAAATCTAAAAAAATATATATATTCAATTGTTACGTTTTCTGCATAATGTTTTGTTAAATGTATGTTTTCTACTTGTGCTGATGCTGAATCATAAATAACTTTTAAGTAATCATTGGAAATTCAAATCAATGAAGGGTGGTTCCTGACTTATACACAGTTCTGTACACTAGGGCTACAACTGCAAATCAATATTGTTGTGTGACACTAGTACTGATTTGTACAGTATATTACTCAGCAATAATGGAATAAGGCGCACACTCTGTATGGCAACTTACAGTTGCTGTCTGCTTCTATAGCTTCACCTTATGAGTCAAGAGATGTCAGCCAGTTCCTTGATTGCATCATTTATGACTGGAGTTGTGTTGGAAGTTGGATTTTTATTCTTCAGAAAGCTGTGAATTATTAATCAAGCATCCACTGCTACACTGCTACAACTCTGCAGTTCGATTGCCAACTCTTATTTCATCAAAGAGATACAAAACACCTTTCTGTGAACATACTGTATATGCTTTTTCCACATTAATGTGGTTATGAAAGACGTTAGGTGGTATTAACTCAACATTATTATTTTTTTTTGCAACTATAGTAACTATACCTAGGGCCATCTTTAAAATATCAACTCTAAATTTGTTGACTATATGAATATTTCTGCATCTACTGCTAGAATATCAAAGACAGAATGTGCCTTCCAGTAATACATATTTAATGAAAAGCCAAGTAGATATAAAATAACTACCAGATTCAGAGATCTCTTCCAAATTTGGCTGATATAAAATACACTGTTGGGTCCATAGGTATTTGGACATTCACTACACCACCACAATGTATTTTAAACGAAGCAGTCAATGTGTGATTGACATTCAGTGTAAACTTTTAGCTTTAGTTCAAAGAGTTTAACAAAAAGAAATGCATTAACAAAATTACAGTAATTTTATACAGTCCCTCTGTTTTCAGAGGCTCATAAGTAATTGGACCAACCAACGTTCATATAAAAACAAGGAATTTAGTACTTGGATGCAAATTCTTTGCTGTCAGTGACTGCCTGAAGTTTGGAATGTAAGTACATCATCATATACTGAGTTTCCTCCCCTGAGATGCTGTACCAGGCCTTTACTATACTAAAACCAACATGCTCAATTGGGTTGAAGTCGGGTGACAGACTCATCATGTTTTTTGGTTGCCTTCGTGGTATGTTTGGGTTCTAACAGCATATAATAATTCTGAGCAGAAAGTTTAGCTCCATACACTTCAGAATTCACTTGCCTGTGCTTCCAGTATGTTGTGGTTTACTGCAGATCATGAGCACTTCCTTTCCTCCTCTATACTCTTCTCTAGTTATCCAATTATTCTGGTTAATCTTTGTTTCATCTGTCCAAAGAATCTTGTTCCAGAACAGGGCTGTCTTTTTTTAGAGGTTTCTAGAGATAAGTCCTCTGTATGAAGGCGTCATTCCAGAATATAGACTTTTGAATGCCCTTGACTCATAAGATGCTGTGAAGGGTTTTTTCTTCACCATTTAATTTGTCATAAAATAATGAGGGATCAGGGCACACCTGGCCATTAAACTGCTTATTGGTCAACTGTCCAATTGCTATTGCACATATGAAAATGTAATTAATGGCTGTAATTCTTAAATGACTGATTTAATATTTCTGTTAAACTCTTTGGATTTATGGACCTGACTGTCCTGCACACATTATGTTGGAGTCTTCCGAAGTGTAATATAATATTTCCCTTAGAGCAGACAAATGAATGAATGACTCATTGAGCGATTGAAAAGGCTTATAATAGATTGTGGAGGCACTCTGGATGAGCATAGCAGGCTGTTTGTGCAAGACTCTTTAAACTCTTAATCATCTCACGCTGTACTTTATTCGAAAGCTCTTGCCATTAATGCATGAAGACCCTGGGCACCTGTAATTTAAGTCACGCAACTCAACCCAGCATATGTAATGTGCACCTAGAGGCAGCTTTGGGATTCTGATGGCAGGTTTCAGCACATAATAGAATATTTGCATTTTTTCTCCACTAAAGTTGTTCTAGTGCTGTTAATGAAAGAAAGCATACATATGCCATTGCATTCCAGATGTCTTGTGTCTTACAATTATTTTAGCAGGCATTTATAACATCTGCACATGTCTTATAGGTTTTTATAGAGAGCATAATTAGTCCTGTTTACTTTGCTTTATTGCAGTTCAATATGTGAAATGTTAAATTAATCTGTTTGTGTCCTTGATTGTAAACTGTTGAACAGATCTTCAGAAATATGTATGCCATGATGAATATGGTGTACATGTAAATGTAATTAAGCGTTGTCATACTGTATTTTTATTACACAGCATTGCCAGGAGGGCAGAGCTACCTGGGGCAATGGTGGGCACAAAGGCTCAACCATTTAAACCTTTATTTGAATCTGTAAATGTTTATTTGCTGAAATGAATGTACCGAAAAATGATGAAATGTGAAATCTGGCTTGTGCATTATTTATATATATATATATATATATATATATATATATATATATATATATATATATATATATATATATATATATATATATTCTTCATTCTTTAGTGTAGATATAACAATATGGCTCACTTCTTGTTCAGATATGAATAGAGAAAAAATGAAAAAGAGAGCGTGAGTGAGTGAGTGAGAGAGAGAGAGAGAGAGAGAGAGAGAGAGAGAGCGAGATACTCCCACACCTTTGCAATTGCTGTATGCTGGCATCTGTACTGGGAGCTTCTGCAGTGATAGCTTTAGAAGAACACAGCAGACACTGAGGCTGGTGCTTGTCGGAATTTTTCACGTCTTTCAACAGAATCTCTCTTTTTTGCCCATAACACTTGGCTCAGTAGGAAACCAGAGTATTCAGAATTCATTCAGCTTTTGAGAAGACTCAGTCATTATCTGTGGTACCGAAGGACATTCTGTACTAGTGTGGTTAACAGATTTTTAAAAGGAGTTTTTCCAGCATCTTTATCTGTTCCAAGGAAAAGGATTCCCTGTATTTTTCGTTTATACCTGTTGCAAGCTTTCTCTGGTGCACAGTTGAAGCCTTTGGATGGAGAGCGTGACAAGCTGAATTGATCCTCCAGCTGAACTTCATGGCTCTTTACAGCTGATTTAGCCTCTCCCTTACTGCTGCCTTGCTCTCACCATGTTTGCTAGGATCTTTATCCCCAAGAAGCATCGGCAGCGCTTTGACGAGGCCATTTCCCAGAGCCTCATCAACCGTGTGTGCCGGAGCAGGAGTCTGAACGAGCCGGGCCAGAGCCGACTGCGTCGTAGCCGTAGCCAGGACCACCATGAGCGGGCGCAGAGCTCCAAACGGGCCAGTTCTGTCCCCCGGGACAGCGGGGAGGATCAGGAGCGTGTGCAGAGGAAAAGCACCTCCGGAATCCCCAGCATCCCTCCTACTGGACCCAACCAAAGGTATATATATAAATATATATATATATACACATTATCAGATGCTTTACACATGTACATTTATATGTGGACAAAATACAAACACTATGATTAAAATCCTTTTTTTCTTGCAATTGTGATACACTTGAGATACCAATATTAAAAATTTATGAGATAATGAGATAATACTGTGACATAAAAAATGAAACTGCGTCTGAGTAAACAACTTCTAAACACTCACAGTAACATATCTGCAACTGTGATTGATCAGTATGCTAACAAGAGTACTGCAAAAATAAACTGTGAAGTGACAAACTCTACAAACACAAGTGCAAGATTCCTTACATATTCATACATATATACAAATATAAGTATAAACCACATACCTACTTACGAAATATACAAACCAGATACTAGTGGTGTCAAAGGTAAGGTGTTCACTTAATAAATGGCTAATGACAAATCCCACTAGCACATTTACAGAGTTTCTAAAGCCCAGCTGTTTGCTGTACTATGACTGACTATAGTCCTCTGGTTCAAATACAGCTTTTAAATGGCAACTCCTTTGGTGGCCCTCTTGATAATTCCAACAGTCTTCCAGCTACTGCAATGCTGTAAATAGCTTTACCACCAAAGTAAAATGACTCTGAAGTATTATTTACAAGTAAATACATCACTGCGGCAATGTCAGTTAGTTGGCAGACTAGGCTGAACAATACTTGCAGGAGATCTATAGCTACTGAAAGTAGTAAGCCTGTTCTAAGCTTATTTAGTCCACTCACATAGACGTAACTAAATGCACTGTTTTTAACTTTCCATAGCAAATAAGACAAATACAATTAACAACACAATGTGATTCAATTATTAAATGTGAGTTAATAATTCGTGAATATATCATTTAACTGTGATTAAATCATTTGAAAGCCCATCCAGATACTTTGCAGATGTTTATATAAATACATAAACATACCTAACATATACATCCATACCTATCACCAAATTAGTAAGAGCTTGGTAGTGAAAATATCATTAAACATTATGTACCAGACTGTACATTTGGATCCACATTACATCTACTATAAGCGCATGTTTTCTCTTCTCTTTCACACTAACGTGGTGGCTCTCTTGGCTAAAGAATTTGGCATTTTAGAATGAGACACTTGGGGCTGATAGGTTGTGCTGTCCTGTTTACATTGTTCTTCTGAAATGTTAAAATTGGCTCTTGTGCGTATGAAATGGTATACGGCATTAAGCTGCAATCTGTCTTTTCATGAAAACATCCATGTTGTTGCCTCACAGTGTGTAGAACATTGAACATGCGTCATGCGTAGGAGGGTGTGTGTGTGGGTGGGTGAAGGGAGAAGCACTGTTGACATATGTCTGTTTCGGTACTTCACAGTCTCTAGGTAGAATGAAGCTCATGTTTTTTAATTATTTACACATTTGATTAAAAAAAAAAACAGAACATCCACATCATGTTTCGTGTGGTGCTCACCTCTGTTTTGCACTACCACTGAGTGTTTTACAATGTGGCATGCATAATCATCTTAGAGCTTCATAAAACAGCAAATGACAGCTCACAGGATTAAAGTGGAGATTATAGATTACCCCTGCACCCTACATAACATCACATGATGCTTAACGACACCTTAGTTGGAGCCACAGCACTAGAGAATCTCATGTACTATAACATCTGCGATGTACTTGTGATCATTTTTTGTCATTTTTTGGCCTCTTTCTTTTTTAAAAATTTAGTAGGAATAAAACAACTACATACCTGCAGATTAAGCCATGGTTAGTTCATATTCAAGGTTCGTTTGTGTTTTTCTCATGTCCTATATATATATATATATATATGTTTTCTTGTGACCACATACATATACATACTTCATAATTGAAGATTACAACCATAGCTAATGGTACATTTTAACAGACAATGAGATCCGAATTTCCTCCATATACAGTAGATGTTTTTACATGATATCAGGATGGCTTTTACATGCATGTTCTGTTGCAGTTCTTTAGGAGCTATTGTTTCATTTTCTGCTTATGTAATCTCTGAACTGGAGTCTCCAGTATATGTCACGCACCATTGATCGCCTTCCACTCCAGCCTAATCCATAGATCTACATTTGGTTGAAGTAGTCCATCTTATACAAGCAGTATGGTGCTACTTGTGCTGCTTTTTCCCTTCGCTGTTTACTCAACGTCTTCGGTGTCTTTTCGAGGAGTTGCCACAGCAACTGAGCAGCATGCTCTTTGATGTTGAAATGTCAAATGTTCTCAGTGAGAAGCAGACAAATCATCTGCTCCTAAATGGCTCTCGCTGCGTTTTCTAGTGCATTGCCATCTACTTTTTTATTTACTGCTTTGCCTGGTGTGTAAGAGGCAAACAGAAATAGAATCTGGAATAAATCTATTTGCCACTTTAGGACAGAGAGCGTTTAGAGTCTATTGTTCAATTCCTGGACCTCTGAATGGAAAGATTACAGCGTATTAACAGCTATAAATCTGTTTGCCATATAGTAACTGCATTGAGGAATTGAAGTGTATATTTGAGCATTTTACAGGATATTATATTTCGCACAATACATATCTAATCATCTCCTTGAAGTAGAATATGAAGAGAGTTAGTTTAGATTTGGGCAGATTTTGTGATATACAGTAGGAAGAAAAAGCATGTCAACCTTTTGAAATGACCTGGTTTTCTGTATTAATTGGTCTTAAAACATGATCTGATCCCACATATAGACAAATATAGACAAATTCAATGTGCCTAACCTAATACCACACAAACAATTTTCATTTTTAATGTCTGTATTGGACTAATCTATTAAACATTCACAGTGCTGGTGGAAAATGTAATGCTAACGACTTCAACAAAAGCTAATTAGAGTCAGGAGTTAGCAAACCTGAGGTCCAATCAATGAAACGACTTATAAAAGACACTCAAACTGTTTGAGTTTGCTATTCATAAGAAGCATGTGCTGATGTGAACAATGCCTTGCAAAAAAGAGATCTCCAAATACCTACGATCAAGAATTGTTGATTTGCATAAAACTGGAAAGGGTTACAAAGTAATCTCCAAGACATTAGGTATTAACCAGTCCACAGTTAGACAAATTGTCTACAAATGGAGATGATTTAGTACTGTGGCTACTGTCCCTAAAAGTGGGCACCCCAACAAGTTGATTTTATCATGGTATCCTACAGAATAATGTCACAGTGGCTGTCCACCTGCTGAATCTCAGTAGAAGTTGGGTGATGCAGCAGGACAATTATCCTAAACATTGAAGTAAATCTACTACAGTGAGTCCAGACCTGAACCCAATAGAGATGCTGTAGAATGACCTCAAGAGAGCTGATCACACCAGACATTCATATACTTTTTCTTGCCACTGTAAATGATTGCGAGCATGTAGCTTATCTAAATACACACACAAAAGAAGAAAAAATCTGGATCTTTTGATACAGTAATGTGCAAAATCAGAGACCATCTTTAATTTACAGTCAAAATGAATGTCACTTCTTCGTGACAGGTAAAACTAATTTTAATAAATAAAAAGCTATCATCAGCATTGATACATTTAGTTTTCACATAATAACAATTAATGTTAACATAACCTATAGCAGTAGGCTATTTACAGCCAGTGTAATTTTCACCAATAATTAATTTTTTTTATCTGAATGCATAAAATCTGAAATGGCGTTATTACTAGCGGGTTTTATTCTGTGGTATATTGTTAAAACCAGTAGCTGCTCCCTCTTCCCTATGAGCCTCTATGCAGTATTTTGTCAAGCACTGTAAATTCTTGAATATTCACCATGGTTTCCCTTTTAAGGATCATCCGTGTATACAGAGGGAAAAAGAGCTTTGGGTTCACTCTCAGAGGCCATGCTCCCGTGTGGATTGATTCTGTCATTCCAGGTATGTACTCTTTTATGTTGTCCATCTATCATAACAGTGTTCTTAAGGAGTTTTGAGGCAGACCAGCTGGATTGTATTCAGCTGATATTTGCTGCTACCACATAGCTGGTAAGCAAGCTATTAATTTTTATTACAGCCAATCTGCGTAATGATTTTAAGAATAATGTATAATAACCAGTGGCGACATGGTGGTGCAGTGGTTAGCACTGACACCTCACTGCAAGACGATCAGAGTTGGATTCCCGGTCCGGGCCGTTCTGTGTGGAGTTTGCATGTTCTCCCTGTGCTTGAGTGGGTTTCCTCCTGGTACTCTGGTTTCCTCCCAAAATCCAAAGACATGCATGTTAGGTTGAACGGTCACTCTTAATTGCCCCTGGGGTGTGAGTGTGTGTGCGTGAGTGAATCTTGGCCATGCAGTGGACTGGCAAACTGTCCATGGTGTACCCCTGCCCGATGATCCTGGGTTTGGCTCCGCCCCATGACCCTGAATGGTGGGATAATGGATGGATGGACATATAATAACTAAAGTGAGCCAACCAACTATTCATGCTTCTGTGGAATGCTGTTCCCAAACCTTGTCAAAATGTCAACTGTTTCATAGTGTATTAGAAGGACATCAAGGCTCAGAAATATGTAAAATTAAAGAAAAGGAGGAACACTAAAGACTTTTTTGTGTTATTTTTATAGATAAAAAACAAGTAATATTAGCGGCCAAAAACAGGCATATGGCCATAGAAACTTTACGATCTACATAGCCTGACAAGCAGACTGTACAAAATAAAACAACAGCATCTACAGCACAATGTCCTGTGCACAAATTGCCTGTCATGATGTTACTATAATGTTGTTCATTCTCTGTACTTTCGTAGTTAAAGCCTGAAAGATGTGGAACAATACAGAGAGAGGATGGAGTGGGTCGTGGTGTTGCTAAGGCCAGTGTTGGGTACATTGTGTATGGAAGTGTGGATGATTGTGTGTGCGGGGCTGAAGAGGGGGAGGTGAGTGTGCGTATGACGATATTCGCCCACTACAGGCCTGGGCAGAGGCTAGTTAGCACTGACTCAACCGGGCCATGTGGGGCTGCTTATGGAAATATGGTAGGCGTCCAAAATCGTGATGAAGAACCGATTACAAACCTTCTTAGACCCAAGTCTAAGAGTCTTCATTTGTTATTTATGTATTATCTATCTGTCAGCAAGGAGTGGGACAGATATACTAATGGTTTGGACTAAAGACCATGTGTGCCAAATTATTCTAAATTGGATGGATAACCAGACTAATTTACAGGTTTGGGAAAGATGATGCATTCAACTACTATTGGCTAATATTTTGAGATTTTACACTATGAAAGGTCTGTACGTTTTATTTTCCAAGCAGTTATTGAAAAGCACATATTGAGAAGAATTTTCTGTGTAATTTCTGCTTTACTAAAGGTACTGCTTTGTTATTCCTGTATGCTGTGGCTCCTATGCACACTTGTTTATGCGAGCATGTGGCAGAAATGTCACATCTATAATTTGATATGCTGCACGTCAATAAGAGTTTCTACAATCAATACTATACCGTTACCAAACAGCCTGAGAGCAGTCTTTAATTAAAAAGGGGTTTTATAAAATTATGTAGTGTTCAGGCACATCAGCAGCATCACCATTTTGGGACAGTAAAAATTCATATACTGTATGTCTAAAATGTATATTTGCATTATATTAGCACCTTCTTACACAAAGCTGATGTTTCAGTTTGCTCTGCATCCTAAATTTTAGGTGCAGGGCAAATTTGAACAAGAAGGTGGTGAATAGGAAGCTGAATTTAAGCCTCATCCTCCCCAGATAAAGAACAACAGGAAATGTGCCATCTATGTATGAATGTTTATGGTGCAAACGTTAGCTAACCTTAGAGCCCACTGGCATCAAACTTTATTTTTCTTCATTAGTTTGAGAGCTGTAACTCACCTTATCAACTCCAGCGCTATAATAATAATTTTGTTGTTTTTTATGCTCAGGTTTAAGTAAGAAGAGTCTCGGTCTCTTTAAAAACTGTTTATCATGGACGTTTCCTTTTTTTGGCCCCTAAAAAATACTTTTGGCTGGATTTTTAAATCGCCAAAAATGAAACAGTGTTACGAGTGATTCAGGGGAATTTTTCTTTTCCTATTATGACAAGTTTAAATGTAACCGAGAAAGAGGTGGGGTGTCGGCCCAGTACTTTGAAAAGTCGTGGGTCAAATGCCTGCTCACCCCCGTGGTTCCAGCGCTCCAGTTTGCTTTGAGACTACCGAATCCATTCATACAGGGATTTGATAATTAGCTAAGGAGTTGAATCAAAGACAGTCCCAGGTCCTCCAGGAGTGGATCAGCAACAGTTTTGCCTTGAGTAATGTGTGTGTACTCAGATAGCAGATCAAGTGTGTTTATATATAACAGTATGCTGTGCACTCTGTGCCAGAATAGACACTTTACTCATTATATCTTTTCCCACTCCAGATAGCCCTGCGGAGGAGTGTGGTCTTAAACCAGGAGATCGCATTCTGTTTCTCAATGGCCTGGATATGAGGTGAGCTCCTCAGTGTGTTTCCTTCTACACTCTTTAATTTTGAGCTACAGTGAAGTCATACTACAGTAGAACACATGAGCAGAAATGTAGGATTCCACCATTTGTTTTATGTCTGAATATTGTAATAGTGTAGATACAAAGTAAATCACCAACTACTGTGTTTGTTGTAAAGGAACAATGGTGGTGATAGGAGTCAGAGATTGTTATGTCCACAACACACATATAGTCATTTTATTCACTATTAATAATGATCAGTGAATCAACATTACATTTAAAAACACACATAGATTTGACAATCTTTTTTGTTAGTGAATACAAAGATTATATGTGTGTTATGGACATTTTGCTTATTTTTGCATATGTCTTTCAGGTACCTGTTCTCCATGTGAGAATGAAAAAAAGTATGTTTTAAGCCAAAAGTTTATTGCAAATATATCAGACATCAGGCAGTGTACACATTACCATTTCATAACTTTCTGTGAAAAAACTTACAGAGGCATTAAATGTCTGGTATCTATAACCATCACTGTGAAAAATTCTGGCTCTAAATTTCTTTAGAACAGAACATCTCATACCAAACCACTAACTAACCATTGAACTGTGCAGAAATAAAAAAACTAGTGGAATTCCTCTTTAAGCGATAGAAGAGTTTTGGTCTGGTATGTAAAGTGACCATTGTTGTTACTTAGCAACTGGTGGTTAGTGAAAAGACATATGGTGAAAACTGCTTTAATCAGATAACAACAGATGACACAGGTAGGATACTTTTCAGCCAAACACACTGTGTTGTTGGAACTACTGCCCTGTTTATACCGTGCGTCTTGCTTGATCTGATCACAACAAGAGCTGGTCATCTCCAGTGACCACTTATGATCAGTTTTTGTGATTGAAAGAAGGGCATTTGCAGAATTCCACTGTGCTGGTCATTTGCTGTTGTTGTCAGACCAAAATGTACCACATGTACTTGTTTGTCTACATGCACAGGCTGCTAATGCAACTTTTAAACCAGTACATTTTTGAACATTTACTGATGCTAGACAGCCAATCAGTTACATCAACTGGTCAGTTAACTATCAATGATTACAGAAAACAGGACTAGAAACTAGATTTTAGGTTCAGGTTGCAGGACCTCCGTTAAGACCTATGTATAAACAAACAGCGCTAGATTTAAGTGGTCTGTTGTTTCTGTCAGGGACTTTAGAGATGCTTTAGTATTCACACTGGATTTTTGTCATTATTTAATATGCAACTCTCTTGATAAGCAAGCCTTAGGCACATACTGTATTTAGGCACATTATGTATTAACATTTTACAACACAACCCTGTGTTATAGCCTCCCACTATTAGCAGAGCAGCTTCAGTTCTAAAAAAACAAAACTTGGATAACAGACATGTCTTGGCTGTTTGACTTTATTTGGTTTAAGTGGAAAAGCATGTAAAAAACAGAACCTCAGATATAATTCCTTCATTGCACTTTTTTTTGCTTTTTTTTTCTTCTGGATATATATTTTTTCACCAAATATTGAAATATTGTAGTATGTGGTGAGTTTGAATTATGCATTTTGTGCTCCACTTGGCAAAAGTGACTGTTTGTGGTTTTAGTCTTAACCTGTGAGTGGCCAGGTGAACAAGCTTGATAATAAGGTACTGACTGTCAGTGCAGGGGTGATAGTTCTCTGTGTATATAGTGAATATTTCAGCGATAGAGTACACGTCATGAAAAAGTGACATACTCCACTGCTGTCCATGGAAACAGCAAGAGTGTTACTGATACTGCCTTCATGGTTATTTTCCTGTGCTGTATTATCTCATTTTAAAGTATAAACAGCAAAGTGCCAATGTATTCAGGATCAATGTGAGCAGAAATAATGTGTGTAGTATCAGAGAGCTAAAAATGATTAGGTTGGTTTCCAAGCCTCTAGTATATTAAGAAAATTTAGGAAATTAACTGACACGACAACATGCTGTTATTACAAACATAATAATCATAACAGCTATACAATTAATGTTTTTAACCTTACTAGGACTTTAAATACGCCACTCCAAATACTGTCAAAGGCACATCTGTATTCTAAAGATTAGACAATAATTTTAATGTCATTGTACTAAAAAAGGGGACTGAAAGCTCATTGACTAAGAATCATTTACAAAGTAATGGCCATTTGCCGACTTCTGTGAACCAGCATTTTAAATGGGTGACTTTGTAATGCAAATTCAAATCTACAGCTTTTTACACTGCAGAGAAAATGTCATACCAGAACTTTTTTTATTTTTATATAACTTCCCAACACTAGAGCAACGCAGTGAAAAAGTAGTTATAGTTGCTTTAACTTTGTCTTGTTTTTTATTGCATAGCGAACAATCGGAACTCCACTAGGCTTGTATTTAATTTCTGCTAAATGCCCTTCTGGATGATAATTCCTATTTCATATAGAACACATTATACAGATGTATAGGCTAATTTATAAATAATAGACGTTTGCATGCTACAGATGTAGGATGTTCAAAATGCCAGAGTATTAATTAGAAACCAAACAAAGCCAACTGCTAATTGCATATTTTATTGTATGTTCAGGAACTGCTCCCATGAGAAAGTGGTATCCATGTTGCAAGGCAGTGGTGCCAATCCCACTCTAGTGGTGGAAGAGGGTCCAGCAGTGTACCACTCATCAGACTCTGAGCCAGAGGAGACCCCCCCAATGCCCCGCTCACGCTCTCCTGCCCTCAGCTCCCTGCAGTGGGTCGCAGAGATCCTGCCTCCCAGCATTCGCGTGCATGGACGCACCTTCAGTCAGCAGCTGGAACACCTCCTCACCCTGCAGGAAAGATACACCATCTGCAAGGCTCTGGAGACCTTCTTCCAGCACAGGTTACACTTATGAGGCTCTAAATTTTCGTGCATCACCTAATGTATCACTGCACACGTTGAGACACGTTACTAATACTCTAATGTTTTAAGAATATAGAATGTTTTAAGAACATATCAAATGTAGTGCCTCAGCTATTATATCATTTACTATTACATAGGTTCCACAGACTGTCAGTATAGATTATAGGTGTAAGAAAATATAAATACTCTTGAGTTTCGCAGTATCATATTTTGTGTTACTCTAATAATTCTCAAAAATGAGTAGTTGCAAAGGGGCATGCAAACAGCAGTGATTCATTTGCAGATAGCAGTGCTGTAAACTGTTTGCAGTCATTAGACTCTCCCAATCTACCACAAGTAGCGAAAAGGTGCGCTGCTAATGTTAGCAATAGCAAATCTATGCATATGGTGGTGTGTTTTGCACTATGACTTTTTTCCTAAAAAAAACCCATAATATATTGCGTCACTTGTCAGTATTGTAGAATATTACAATATATTAATTCCTAACCCCGAAATCATCATGCCTATTGTATCACCCGTTTCTTGCCTAATGCAGGCTGCTATGAAAACATTGCACCGGACCCCTATTTCACAGATGTCACAGTAAACAAATTACATTAATAACTGTTAAAAATAACACCACTGTAATATCTGCCTCATGAAATGTGACCAGAAATGTTATTGCATAGCAGAGTTTGTCAGTCTCAGGCAGTGTTGAATAGTTTTAATTAGCATAATCAAATACAGTATTTTTCCTCTAACTCTATTACCAGATTAAGTAGGACACTGTTGGCTTTGTGTGTGTGACATGTTGCATGCTGTGCTGAATTGCTAGCAATAAGGGGTAAAGGGGGAGGGGTGAGAACAGTCACACTTCTCCACAATGATGGCTGTACTGAGATAAAACAGACAGCTTTCTTGGACCACGAAAATATGTGGAAGTTGCACCTCTCTGAAAAGTTGTTAAAATCAGTATCACTGACAAACTTTTAATATCTCTCAGATCCTACTTTGTGTAGTGTTAATTAGGAAAGTCTCTATAGATTGCCTTCAAGAGAATGTTTATAAACCACAGCAATCTGCATACTAGCTCAAACATGACAACATGCATTCTCTGTTTTCTGATCCTGGCTTCTGACAACTCACTTCTGACAAATTTGAATTCATTTAGCTTTTGTGAAGCCCTAATGAATGATTTTCCATACAGCTGAAGGTCAATGGACATAAATTATTAAATCCTGAAGGCAGAGATAATTACAATTACTGAGACTAACCATGCTTTCAGCACACGTCAGTGCAAAGCATTCCCGAGCCTGTAGCTTCACGGCTGTGAAGCCACTGTGCAAAACGTTCAAAAATAGCTTTAGCTTCAGGCACAAATAGATGCACAGAGACAATATGGATCAATCTGCGTGGGTTCTTTTGGATTGCTTAAATAGCTTGGCTGCAGTGGGAGTATGTACACAGAGTGCTCTCAGATTGCCTCTAAAATGCTTTCCCCACCTGTCTGGCCTGCAGGAACGTGGACACACTCATTGTGGATGTGTTTCCTGTACTGGACACCCCTGCCAAGCAGCTGATTTGGGAGTTCATCTACCAGCTTCTGACCTATGAGGAGCAGGAGCGTTGCAAAAGCAAAATCTCACGCTTCCTTGGCTTCAAGGGAGCAGGTTTGTCTAATAATAATAAAATCCCATTAAAATATAAAAAATGTAAATCTTTTTTTTAAAAATTGAGTGTTATAATAAACCGCTATCAGAACTTGTGGTATAAAAAATGAAAGTATAAATATGATGAAACATCAGACCAATCTGAGAACATAACACTCCTAGCTTCTTCCCCCACTCATACAAAACTAAACTTATCATCAAACATTTGTTTCCTATATATAGGAAATTGTATTTTTATATTTCTTTAAGTATTGTTTTAGAAACTTCTATTATCCTACTTGTTTTCTTTCTTCCCCTTCTTTTTGCTTATGTCCTTAAGTCAGTCATTTTACGTAATAAGAGTATGTAATAAGAGATACACATGAGAAAGTAATGTACAGGGCAGCTGATGTGTGTATGGGTAGTTGCCTGTGTGCTTGATAGTGCCTCTTTTAAGTGTAATAATATAAGTGACAACTTTGATAACCTGTTGTCGGGAAGGCACAGCTGTGGTTTTATATGTGTGTTCTGATAGCAGAGCCTGAACTTGGGCCAGAAAATCACAGACGAAGCAGCTCGATGAGAGTGAGTGGGACGTCCCACCGCAACAGCATGAGAGAAAGAAGCTCAGATGACTGTATCATTGGCACTCATCTAGGAATGGGTAATTTCATACATGTGATTACTGTAAATACAAAATACTGTGGTTCATATTAGATATAAGTCATATTAGCATTGTAGCTCCCATTGTTACATGCTCAGGCTTTCATGCTTTGGAATCATTTATTCACTCTTATGGAGCCTTAAACAACCAGCCATGCGATGTCTGATGTTTATGGTTCAATAGCACAATAAGCTGAGGATGTTTGTTCTGTCTGTTTGGCAGACCACAACCTTATTACAGCCAGCTTTTGTTAGTCTCTAATAATTGTATATTATTGCTGTCATATCAAAATAACTCAGTTATTCAATGTATTTGTTCTTTTTACATTATTTAAAAACACAGCAGATCATAGTATTAATTATTTCATGATAAATTGATAAAATGATTGGAAAAAAGCATTCCTGTTACCCTTTTGGGGTTTTGTTATGACAACAACAATCTGCTTTGAGCTTGCCGTGAGGTGCTATGTGCTGGACAGTGCTCTTTCCCTGCCTCAGGTACTTTCACTGAGCCTCCGACTCCAGGAGAAAGACAATGCGGGGATGGGACCTCCTTCCCAGAGTCCCCTGATTTGAAACATGTGGGTACCATTCAGCACTTGTTTAGCACCTCTTAAATTTTCACCATTGCTTTTTCTCAGTCATGCCATCTGTCATCTAACCACATCAAAACACTGTAGATATCAGGAGTTTACACAGAGTTGGAGAGTGCATATGCGAGGAAGAACAGCAAGCCTCTACAGAGTCACTCCTCACCTGGGACTGAGGGCATGGGCCATGCTGAGAGCCATGCACTCACTCGCTCCTTCACACTCGCTAACACAGGTACCCTCACAATACCATCTCCTGCCTCTGAAATTAAATTGAGGGATCTTGTTTGATGAGGTAATGTACACTACAACCATAGCCCTATTCAAGCTAGATTAGTTACCAGGGAAGGTTCTGTTATATCATTTTTAAGGCATTTGACTTGATTGAACATATAGCGTTGCTTGAAATGTTATAGCCCAGATGTACACAGCACACTAGAGGTTGTTAAAACATTGCCAAGTAGTTAATTTGAACAAGGCTACTTCCCTTTGGGTTTAGCCAATTACAGGAAGGCAATCAGTTCAGAATTTTTACTTGTAAACTTGTAAAATTACCCATAAAATTGACAGATATGGCAGATTATTTTTTTAACCTTTACTGTTTTAAAATAATAAAAAAGAAAAGGGCATGAAGCAAAGGTTTGAGCAGGGTGCATGGTCTATACTAAACAACCTCTTCGGCATGGATAACAGCTTGTAAATGCTTTTTGTAGCCACCTAACAGTGTCTCAGTTCTTGTCTAGGGTTTTCTTTACTCAGTGGCTTCATGAAGCCAAGAAACAGCCACCCACCATGCTTCACACCAAGCATGTTGTTTTAAGCTTGGCCTTTTGTGCACCTTTTACATCTCAATATTTTTAGATAACCATTCCTGATTTTTTAACTAAATGAATGAATGGTGTCTATAATTGTTTATGTTGTGAAATCTTCCCAGTAAAACTAATCCAGCTTGAGCAACAGTGCTAAGAACATTACATTGTGATAGAACATTACATTGTAACATTGGGCAACATCACAAGCAAATATGATAAGTGAATTTAGTTAGTAATATATACATTGATCAGCCATAACATTCAAACCACCTCGTTGTTCCTCCCTCATTGTCCATTTTATTAGCTTTACTTACAATATATGAGCACTTTATAGTTTTACAGTTACAGACTATAGTCCAGTTTACCTGTTCTTCAGTGTTAAGACACCAGAGGATCACCACAGAGAAGAAATTATGTGGATGGTGGACCATTCTCAGCTCTCCAATGACACTGACGTTGTGATTATGTGTTAGTGTGGGTTACCCACTCGCTGTCCACTCTACTAGACACTCCTACCTTGTTGGTTCACCTTGTAGATGTAAAGTGAGAGACAATAGTTTATCTGCTGCTGCACATTTTTTGTGGGTCATCTTCTAGGATGTTGCCCACAGGACACTGTTGGCAGGATGTTGCTGGTTAGTGGACTATTGGTGTCACTGCTGTGCCTGATCCACTCATATCAGCTTAACACACTCTAACATGCCACCACCACGACCTTATATTAAAGAACAGGGTGAAAGTAGGCTAAGAAAGTATACAGAGAAACAGATGGACTACAGTCTGTAATTTTGTAGCTACAGAGTGCATCAATATGGTAAGTGGAGGTGATAAATGGACAATGAGTGTATGTACAAGAAAGTGGTTTTAATGTTATGGCTGATGGGTGTGCTTGCTTGACAAAAACTTTATTTTTAAAAAGTTATTTCTGGTAGTTAGTTCTGTCCCTTTGCCCTTTATCCTACTTAGTATGTTGTTCTTCACAGGGAATCGTAAATCAGGCCTGTCTTTGTCCTGGAAGGAGCCCTTCCCCAGCACTGAGGTTTACCAGCAGACTATCCCT